>PVIH01000532.1:0-332167 GCA_004025045.1 Sigmodon hispidus | reverse complement strand
CTGCCTGGGGGGAAGCCTGCTCTTAGCTAAATACCTTCAGGGCATCCAATCCAAGATAGCCACGTGGGCATCACCAATAGGCTCAGATACGCGGAAGCAAGCCAGATCCTTTGGCCTAGCCAAATATGGAGTTGTTTACCAGGGAGAGTGCTCAAGGCCAGCGCCATCTTATGGTGTGGCTGTACGCAGCTCTCTACAAGCCATACCCTCAGATCCCTAAACATGTATATGTACACATCTATCATAGATACATATTTATGTGTGTGATATATGTCAATATTCATGCCATGGCATGCATATGAAGTTTAGCGGACAGTTTTGTGATGTCAGGTCTCTCCTCCAACCTTTATTTGGGTTCCATGGATAGAATCCAGGTGTCAGGGATGTGTGCGGAGTCCTGTTACCCATGAGCCATCAGCACAGTCCTATTGTTTTCTCCTTTGCAGCCCTGGGCTGGCCTGGAATTCACTACGTGCAACTGACTGGCCTCAAACTTGCGGTGACCCTCCTTCAGCTACCTCCTAGGGGCCACTGCATGCATCACCACGCTCAGCATGTGAGGCATTCATTCGTAATGAACCTATTGAACCAGCTACATTCATGCAAGTTGCCCTCTGACCTCCACAGGGTCCTAACAATACACCCTTCCCCCATCTACACACCTGTGTGGACACACAAGAAAATCAATTTAAAAAACAGAGGTGCTCAGCAGTTAAGAGCATTGGCTGCTCTTGCAGAGGACTGGGGTTTGATTCTCAGCACCCACATGGTGGCTCACAACCATCTATGACGGCTCCAGGGTGTCTGACATCTACTTTGGAACAAGGCACACATGTGCACATGCATACATGAAAGCACAACACTCAGACACATAAAATAATAAATGTTCCCCCCCCAAGACAGGATTTCTGTATAGCCCTGGCTGTCCTGGAACCCCAGACCATGAGACCACACTCAACTGCCTGTGCTTCCTCAGTGCTGGGATTAAAGTCGTGTAACATTGTGCCTTGAAATAATAAATAAATATTACCACCACCACCCCCAAAAAAGCTCAGAGCCTTGATGATTCCAAGATCTTCCTACAGTCATGTGGTCATCGCTCAGTGTGTGGCCTGTGAAGGCTCCGATCTCAAGGTTACTCATGCTAGAGAAAAAAATCTGGGAGAGAGAAGGCCAAGATCTGCCCTCTGAGCCTTCTGGGGAGATAAGGTCAAAGTCTCAAGTCCTGTTTGTTTACAGCCCTGTTGTACTACACTGTCTTTATTTCCAAGTATGAACCCTGGGGGCGGGGAGCGGGGTTGCCCAGCAGGCATGTCTTATACAGTGAAGGACCCTGGGTTCTAGGGCTTGACCCAGGCATTTAGTTCAGGTATCTAGCAGAGCACCCCTCATGAGAGCAAGGAACTAAAAGTCTAAAAGTCTGTTGTTGTTTTGAGCCCTAAACCATAAAATTATTTTCATAGTACTTCATAACTGTAATTTTGCTACTGTTACAATAAATTGTAACGTAAATACGTTTCTCAATGGTCTTAGGCAATCCCTGTGGAAGGGTCAGTCAAGGCCAAGGGGTCATGACCCATAGGTTGAGCTCAGACTCTATGAGGCTCAGGATAACCTTGACCTCCCCCCCAATATTCTAGGATACAGACTTTTCAAAGGAAGGGAGAGAAAGAAGTGAACTTTTGTCATTCTCTGGCTCTGGAGAACAGTGGGAAGAACTAAATTACAATGGTTGGATTCCATTCCCAGCCGGAGCTGGCCTAAAACATCCCCCGCATTTTTAACCAAAAAGCTGTTCGGTGCATGCTCATTGTTATGCCAAGGACTGGAGAAGCCTGGAGGGGAAATAGCTTGAATGCCATAGCTCTGTAGTTAGCATCTTCTTAGAAACCCAGATCAGACCAGATTTCCTTGTAAAAGGTTTTGGT
The DNA here is from genome assembly GCA_004025045.1 of Sigmodon hispidus. Classification (NCBI taxonomy): domain Eukaryota; kingdom Metazoa; phylum Chordata; class Mammalia; order Rodentia; family Cricetidae; genus Sigmodon; species Sigmodon hispidus. The sequence continues at coordinate 330,239 of PVIH01000532.1, read as the reverse complement.
TTTGTTTTTTTCCAGCTGGGTGGTGCATGCCTCTAATCCCAGCACTCAAGGCAGAAGCAGGTGACTCTCTGGGTTCCAGGCCAGTCTGGTCTAAAAAATAAGTTCCAGCACAGGCAGGGCTCAGCAGGGCTACACAGAGAAGCCTTGCCTTTGGGGGGTGGGGAGAGAGAAGGAAATAAAAAAGAGGTTCTTTTCATTTTTAATTCTGTGTATATACGTGTGTGGAGGTGTGTGCCCATGAGTACAAGTGGCCTTGGAGCCTAGAAAGGGTATGTGGGCCCCAGAGCTTGGTTAACGGACAGCCTGCCTGTCATGGGTGGCAGGTGCTAGCTGAAGCCCTCTGCAAGAGCAGTGCAAACCCTTAACTGCCAAGCCATCCTTCCAGCCCCTGAACCAGACTCATTTAGGTAGGAAATCCCAAACTGAAGGCCTCCAAGAGACCAAAGCAAAAATCCTCAGAGATATGGAGGGACTCTCTCACTAGGGGGCTGGTTTAGGCTAGGGACTCATGAAGGTCCCCTCCACTTCTAAAGGTGTCTGATAGGAACTTTCTAAAGTGGGCTGTGTGGCTAGGGAGAGGAACGAAAAACCTCTACATGTGTAGCAAAGAGCCACGGAGAAAGATCTTCTTTGGGGCCCTGGAAAGATGCCGCAGTGGGAAAGCTGTTCAGTCTGGGAACAGGAGTTTGCCCTGTGTGATAGGACAGCAGAGAGGTTCCTTGGTGTGTGTGTGGGGGGGGTCGTTTTAGGTTTCAGTAGAATTGGATCTCCTTGATGGAGAATCCTGAGGAAAATTGCCCAACTCCATTCTAGGCCCCAAGGTCAAGATGCTCCCACTAACCCATCATAGCTGATGTTTGGTGGGTGGGTCCTAGGGGTTAAACTCAGGTCAACAGGTTTGTGAGGCCAGTGCCTTTACCTAAAGAGCTATCTTACACCACCACCATTACCACCACGGCCACCAACCAACAACACCGCAACCATCACATCTCAGCCACCACCACCATCACCTCTGCACCTTTAAAGCTCCAGGGAGCTGCTGGAGAAACGAAGTAGGAAAAGCAAAGAGAGAGAGAGAAGCAGGCTGCTGGGCTGTGAGCAATGGAAGCCTGCAAAAGACTGGGGGAAGTGAGGAAAGAAAGGGGCGGGGCGTCTCCAATGAAAACAATGCAGAACTCAGAATGTCGGGGCAGCATTCTTCACAGTTTTGGTCACTGTCCCGAGACGGGCAGGGAGGGGTTAAAGGAGAAGGTTCACCTTTTGAGACCGAACTCAGAAAATCGGTCTGGCTTAGCAGTGGGGCCCTGTGTGAAAGGGCTGACAGGATTTATTGCTGTTGGTGTTTTAATGGATGAATTACTTAATTGTGTGTTGGGGGGGGGGGGCGGTGCATGCACACGTGCCAGTGTACAGGCCAGAGAAGGACACCAGTGTCTATCACTTTCTATCTTAGTCACTTGAGACAGAGTCTGTCACTGAAACCGAAATTAGCCCGGCAGCCTGAGTGAGCCCCCCACATATGCCCACCATAGTGCCAAGGTTATAGGCATGGGTGATGACATTTTTGCCATTCTGTGGGCGCTATGACCTGAACTCAGATTTTATGATTGTGCTTCCATGTTCTTACCCAGTTTTGAGGTTGGATCCCATCACTTAGGCTGCTCTCAATTTCTCTTGGTAGCTGAGGATGACCTTGAACTTCTGATTATCCTTCCTCTAACTGGGTGGCAGTGGTATGGCAAGACTGACACATTTTATTTTAGGGTTTTTGTTGTTGTTGCTGTCTTTATTTTGTTTTGTTTTAATACCAGGCAGGAGGAACATACCTTTAATACTATCGGAAGCAGGTGGATCCTTGTGAGTTCTGGACCAGTATGCTCTCTACATAGTGATTTTTAGTCCAGCCAAAGCTATACAGTGAGACCCTGTCTCAAAGAGAGATTTGAATCTTTAATGAGTATCTGTGTGTATGTGCCCTGGAGTGCAAGTGTCCTTGGAGTCCAGAAAATGGCACCAGATCCCCTGCAGCTGGAGCTACAAGCATTTCTTAGGACTGTAGAATATGTCATGCTTGGCAATAGCTGCATTTTTTTAAATGAAAAAAAAATCAAGGATCAATGAGATGGCTCAGTGGGTAGGTAAAGTGCTTGTGTCAAGCTTGGTGACTTAGGTTTGACCAGGGAGACAAATATGGTGGATAGAGAAGCTGACTCCTGTGAGCTGTCTACATTGGAGCCATGGCTTGCCTCCTTACGTTGACACAGATAACTAAATCTGTAATTTTTTTTTTTTTTAATTTGGGTCCTGGAGAGATAGCTCAGTGGTTAAGAGCACTGTCTGTTCTTCTGGAGGACCTGGGTCCAATTCCCAGCATCCACATGACAGCTAACAACTGTCTGGAACTCCAAGATCTGATACCCTCACACATACATTCAGGCAAAACACCAATTAAAATTAAATTAAATTAAACAAGGTGAGTGATGTACACCTTTATCCCAGGACTTAGGAGGCAGAGTAGGTGGATCTCTGTGAGTCTGAAGCCAGCCTGGTCTACACAGTGAGTCCCAGGGTTATGTAGACTCTATCTAAAAACAAAACAAAAAACACATTGAAACAAAACCAAACATCAATAAAACAATCGAGGATTGAGGGTGGGGGTGGGGAGATAGTTCAGTGGTTAGGAGTACTTGCTACTCTTTGCAGAGGACCCAGGTACTATTGTAGGATATTTGTATAAACTGTGTGAAGATGTGTCACTGTGATTGGTGCAATAAAAAGCCGAATGGCCAATAGCTAGGCAGGAGGGAATAGGTGGGACTTCCGGGCAGAGAGAGGAACTCGGGATAAACCTAGGTTCAGGTAGATTCTTCCAGCAAGACACAAGTCTGGGAGCAAGAACGGAGGAGAGGCAAAGAGCCACATGGCAAAATGTGGATTAATAGAAACAGGTTAATTTCAGTTATAAGAGCTAGTTGGAAACAAGCCTAAGTTAAGACCAAGCTTTTGTAATTAATAATTAGCCTTCCTCCATGTCCTTATCTGGGAGCTAGTGGTTCAAAGAAAGTCCAAAAAGAAAGACCAATGACCAAGGGGCAGGTCCCAGCACCCACATGGCAGCTCATAAACAACTGTAACTTGGGTTCCAGGGGACCTGACATCCTCTTCTTGCCTTTGAGGGTACCGTGCATGTACGTGGCACACGTACGTACACAGACACAGACACACACACACACCTATAAAGGCAAAACACTCAAACATGTCAGAGAATTGTTTAAAGTGTGAGGTTAGCTGGGAATAGGACTGGGCTACACAGTGAATTCCTGGTCACCCTTAAGAACTTGTCCCAGAAAAACTAAAAACAACAGAGAGAGAGAGAGAGAGAGAGAGAGAGAGAGAGAGAGAGAGAGAGAGAGAGAGATGGCCCCTGCGGGTCCTTTCACGAAGCCTTGCCTCTGCTCCATCCCTCTTGGCTCTCTAGGTTCTTCTACCCGCAGCTGCATGGGTAACCTCCAGGGGGCAGCACTGGCCAGCTTGATTCCGAAGTCCACCCTGAACAACAAAAATAGAGTATGTAGTCCTGCCCGGAGAGGAAGGGAAGAGAGAAGAAAAGACTAGAAGGGCTGGAACTGCTCGTGATGACGTCACACGCACTCTCTATGGAAATGTAAAGGCTTGCCTTTTGTTTTTTTTTTTCTTTAGACTAGAGAATTCAAATGCAAGTTAGACCTTTAGCCAGGCTAAATAAATAAAGGCGAAGAGGCGGAGTCAGCGGCAGAAAGCCAGCCTGACCCTAACCCTAACCCAGGATGCATGAGGCTAGGGACATTAGTTCTCCGAGGCACAAAGCCAAATGTTAAGCAGGTGAATGGAGCGCGGCTCCTGACCCAGGTTTGTCCTTCTTCTGAGAGCGGAAGAGATGCGGTCTCTTTTATTGGAGGATGCCCAATCATTAAACAGGGCTAGAAGGGCTGGCAGCTCTGTATCAATGAGGTGTTTGAGGAGCATAATTAATGTTTGCAAAGGCGCTGAGGTCCTTCAGATGAAAAAGCGCCCTGTGCACAACGCAAGGTGGACGAGTGTTGCTTTAAGGACAGACATATTTTGTGGGTGTCACTGCGGCTGTTATTTGCTGAGAGACTGGGGAAAACAAAGTAGGTTAAGATCACGTGGCACCGCCTTAACAACGTGACCGAGAACTGGGCCGCAAGGAAACCAGAACAGGCAGACTCCGGTGCGGGAGAGAGATTTCACAATAAAAGGCAGAGATCCCCAGAGGCTAAATGGTTGGCTTCACCATTGCACAATCGCCTAGAAAAATCTGCTGGGGCCAATTAGAAGAACACACACGGGGCTTCTGGCTTAACAGGAAGGGACCCATCTCGTTACTCAGCAAACCTCTTCCCTCGGCCTGTCATTGGCTTCTACAATTTTCTGAGAACTAAGCATTTTTAATTAATCTTAAAAGGCCTGGTGCTGGGTAACAGCAGGTAGTCTAATTAAGCATCCCCATGTTGCCACACTTAGGAACACATATGGAAACCTCAAAGAGTTCCTGACGTCTCCTTCCTAAATTTAAACTGATCCATAGGATCCTTTTATGCGACTTTGGCTAATTATGTAACGTCTTCGGCTCTAGTGAGGAATGGGAAGAGGAAGGCCCAGCTGATCTCTTCTCCCCTGCAGGGTAGATCAGGACCCAAGCATGGTTCCTCCCAAGAATAAAGCAGGCAGGAAGCAGCCTGTAGACCTAGTTATATTACTGTTTGAGCTCTTGTACTGCAGAAGGATATGGGAATGCCCTGACTTCAGTGAGTGTGTGTGTGTGTGTGTGTGTGTGTGTGTGTGTGTGTGTGCTCACATGTACACATGGGCACACACAGAGGTCGGAAGAGGAAGTCAAGGGTCTTACTTTAACAGTTTTACCTTTTTCTTCCTTCCTTTTTTCTTTCCTTCTTTCTTTCTTTTTTGTTTTTGTTTTGTTTATTTGAAACAGGTTTTTATCTGTGTGGCCTTGGCTGTACTGGAACTCAGTCTATAGACCAGGCTGGCCTCAAACTTACGGAGATCCAGGACTGCACAGAAAAACCTAGGCTAAGAAAACCAAAAGGAAGAGGAGAAGGAGGCTTGGGATGTAGTTCAGTTGCCAAACACGCACAGCACCCTGGGTTCCATCCTGAGGGCCATAGGACTCCAAAGGTAGAGACAGAGAAATCTGAACTTCAAGGTCACCCTAGGTTACATGTGGGGTTCAGATCCAATTTGGACTACATGAAACTGTGGGGAAATGTTGTATGTCTAAAAAGTTGGCTTGAAAAATCAAAGGAAAGAGCCAACCACAGAGTTAGCCATAGAGGAGTGGTGACCCATGCCTTTAATCCCAGCACTTTAGAGCTTTGTGAGTTCAAGGCCTAACGAGCCAGGCAGCGGTGTCACACACCATTAATCCTAGCACTCAGATAGTTGAACCAGGAAGTGAAATAGCTGGGCAGGAAAGATAGGGCAGGAGGAGGCTGGAGTTGAGCCACGGTCTTTGACCTCCTGCCCTTTTGGCTGAGGACTCAAAGGCATCCAGTCTGAGGATTCCTGAGGAGTGGCCAGGTGAGAAGTGGCTGTGGCTTATTTCTCTGATCTTTCAGCTTTTCCTTAATATCTGGCTCCAGGTTTTTATTATAAGACCAAGTAGAATTCATGCAACATAAAACTTTGTCTCAAAAAATGTAACATGATAATTCTCATGTGTCCAGCAGGGTCAGTATGCTTTGTGACTTGATTTCTGAGGCTCTTATGTTCTTGATTGGCTTGAAAGATTTTCAGACTTTTATCATACTTTTGTCGATTCTGTTTATAGGGCCAGACTCTTTTTTTTTTCCTTGGCTATGTGTCCATGGTACTTGCATATGCAAATGCACATGTGTGAGGCTGTACACATGCTTGTAGAGGCCAGAAGACAACCTTGTATCATTCTTTAGGGATGCTGTGTCCACTTTTAATGAAATTATTATCATTTTGTGTGTGTGTGAGTGTGTGTATGAAAGAGAGAGAGAGAGAGAAAGAGAGAGAGAGCAAGAGAGAGGATGCGTACATCCCAAAGGTCAGGGGATAACTTTCAGGAGTCAGTTCTCCATCCACTGTGGGATCCAGGAGCAAACTTAGGCTGCATCTTTGGTATTTGAGACAGAGTATGTGTCAACATACCCAGATTTTCTCCCAGGTCATGGGGATGGATGGAACAGACCTCTGTGTATGAAAGCTGAGAGCATTACTACCTGAGTTTTTCCTCAGCTAGACAGAGCCAAACTATTTTAAATGTTGCACTCTGTCTTCTAGGTTCAAATAAATCAACTGATCTTTCCATACTAGTATATCCCTCTAATCTAAAAAAGAAAAAATAAATCCATATATGGAGTGTCAGGAAAGCCAGTGGATAGTCTCCTCATGCTCTGTAACATATGGACGTTGTTCACATTCTCACACAAACAACTGAGATTTAAATAACATTTCTGTCATGATAAAAGCATTTTTACATGCATTATCTCATTTGACTAGATTTTTTTAAAAATTCCTCCATGGTAACTGATAACTCCAACACACAGAGTGTAATGTTGTCATTTTTGTGAAGACAGGGTCTTATGTAGTTCAGATTGGCCTGAAACTCCCCATGGAGTGGAAGATGATCTTGAGTTCTTGATTCTTCTGCTTTGGCCTCTGTCTTGAGAGTTTCTATTGCTACATCGTAACACATGACCAAAAGGTCAGTCAGGGAGGAAAAGGTTTATTCAGCTTACACTTCTACATCCACAGTCCATCAGTGAAGGAATTCAGGACAGGAACTCAAGCTGGGCAGGAACCTGGAGGCAGGGGCTGAGGCAGAGGCCATGGAGGGATGCTGCTTGCTTCCCATGGCCTGCTCAGCCTGCTTTCTTATAGAACCCAGGACAGCAGTCCAGGGATGTCTCCACCCACAATGGACTAGCCCTTTCTCCAATAATCACTAATTAAAAATATGCCCTGTAGGGGCTGGAGAGATAGCTCAGACGTTAAGAGCACTGGCAGTTCTTCCAGAGTCCTGAGTTCAATTCCCAGTAACTACATGGTGGCTCACAACCATCTAGAATAACATCTGGTACCCTCTTCTGTATACTGTATGCATAATAAATAAATCTTTAAAAAATGTGCCTTGTAGGCTTGTGTACAGCCCAGTCTTGTAGAGGCATCCTCTCTTCTTTGTTACTTTCCCTCTCTCTCTCTTTTTTCAAGACAGACTCTCCCTATGTAGCCCTGGCTGTCCTTATAAGATGAGTTTATCGTGTGTCAAGTTGACATAAAACTAACCATAGCCAGCACAGTACATCTTCCACATACTGGATTACAGGCATGTTGTTGGTTGTTTTTCGGATCTGTACTCACTTAGGGGGCCCGACACCCCGCTCCCAAATAAATAACTCACTGAGGCTTATTCTTACTTATAAATACCAAACTTAACTTGGCTTGTTTCTAAACAGCTTTCTTTAATTTAAGTTATCCCTTTGGCCTCTGGGCTTTTTCTTACTTTTAATATATCTTTCAATTTTACACACGCGCGCGTGCGTGCGCACGCACACGCACACACACACCTTTGTTGGTTGTGTAGCTGGGTGGCTGACCCCTGTAGTCATCTTCCTTTTCCTTCTCTGGCTTCTTCTTTTTTAAAAAAAATATTTATTTAGTTACTATGTATACAGTATATATAAGAGGGTACCAGATGTCATCACAGATGGTTGTGAGCCACCATGTGGTTGCTGGGAATTGAACTCAGGACCTCTGGAAGAATAGTCAGTGCTCTTAACCTCTGAGACATCTCTCCAGCTCATCTGGCTACTTCTTTCTCTCAGATTTCTTTTTCTATATATTCTGTCTGCCTGCCAGCCACACCTATCTCTCTCTCCTGCCTCACTATTGGCCCTTCAGTTTCTTATTAGACCATCAGGTGGTTTAGACTGAGTTCACAGAGTTAAATGCAACATAAACTAAAGAAAGTAACACACCTGAAAACAATTCTACTACATAGATGTGCACTGACAGACCCAGCTGTGTCGTTTGATTATGGGTATAGTGGCTGCACCAGCACCCACTGTTGTTCCAGCTACTGACTGAGGCTTTGCAAACACTGTCCTGATGCTCAGGCCAAGTCCTGACATAACTGCTTTTGCCTCTGCAGCCAAAGGTCATTTTAACTAAGTCTCTATTGTTCTATTACCAATAAAGACTAGGGAGTCAGATGCTGGGGTGCAAACCTGCTATCTCAGAGAGGCAGAGAAGCAACCAGATGACCTTTCTCCTTAGCTGGCAACTCAGCAAAGAACATCCTCCCTCACTGTCCCAAACCAAAAAGAACCACTAAACTCAAAGTCTCTCCCTACTACTTCTTGTGGCTTTCTCTATCTGGTTTCCAAGTTCTAACTCTCTGTGGCTACTCCCTGTCAATAAGATCATCTCTTGGCTCAAAGTTTTACTTAATTAATGCAAACCTGGGGTTCACAGGATGAGCAAAAGTCCTGCAAGCAGCAAAGGTTCAGTATGGGGCTTTTGTTTGTCTTTGTATTTGTTTGAGATACAGCTTTTTTAAATGATTCTTTTATGTGTCTGAGATTTTTGCCTGAATGTGTATATGTACACCCTAAGCATATCTGGTATCTGTGGAGGCTGCAGGAAGGCTTCAGATCTAGAGTTATGTAAAATTGTGAGCTGTCACATAGGTGCTGGGAATCAAATTTGGGTCTTCAGAAAGGGTGATAAGTGCTCTTAGCTGCTGAGCCATCTCTCCAGCCTGAGATATAGTCTTATATAGCTCAGGCTGGCCTAAAACTCACTATATAGCTAAGGATGGACTTGAACTGTGGTCTTCCTGCCTTAGTCATCTAACCTCTAAGTCCTGGGATGATAAGGATGTGGCACATGTTGGGTTTATTTTTTTCTTTTCTTGTTTTTCTGAGACAGCCTTATGTAACCTAGGCTGTTACTCTCAGACATGTTATATAGCTCAGGTTGGCTCTTCTACATTCTCTGGTGCTGCACATCCCAGGGTGTACCATATGCAGTACAGATGATGGATTCACTTCTAAAATCCAATGAATATTTATTTAATGAGTAACCATGGTTTGCCAGGCATGGCCTAGAAGATGGTCATTTCATATGGAATAAAACACCAAAACACAGCCAAAAACACTTACATAATCTCCCTGGGATACAAAATGGGCACCCAGCTCATTTGATGGGGTGTTGGAGTTGGAAGAATGAGGTCATCATGATCATGCCTTTTTCTTAGCCAATTAGTGGTATTTCTTACATAGACTCACTCAACCACATCTTGCCAGCATCTGTTTCAATGTATTCTTTTCCAGCCCTCCACTAGAGAGCTATTTATGTTCCCGTCTGAGAGCAGTGTTTACTCTGGCAGCCCAGCTCTTTAGGCCGTGGACCAGGCAGCTAGCTTTCCTTTCTACTCTGTCACTCAGATCCACTTCCTTTGTCTTCAGCAGCGCTGGATACATGGATTATGTTTCTTTTGCCTTAAAAGCAGATAAGGCAGCTCATGGTGACACACACACCTTTAACCCAGCAGTCTGCAGAGAGAGGCAGAGGCAGACACATCTCTGTGAGTTTGAGGCCAGCTTGGTCTACAGAGCCAGTTCTAGGACAGCCAGGAGAACACAGAGAAACCTTGTCCCAGAAAACCAGACAAAAAAAAAAAAGCGTCTATAGTTGCATCTACTCCAGAGAGTAAGGTGAGAGATCACTTGTTCATAAGAATTTGAAACTAAACTGAGTGACAGCAAGGAAACTCCACCTCAACAGGACAGAAGGAAACTGGAAGCAGGAGCATGGGACTAATGTAAGAGAATCTAGTTTAAAGTTACTGGGCTGGGGGCTGGGGCTGGAGAGATGGCTCAGCAGTTAAGGGCACTCACTGACTGTTCTTCTGGAGGACCTGAGTTCGATTCCCAGCATCCACATGGCAGCTAACAACTGTCTGTGATTCCAAGATCTGACACACTTACACAGTTACACATGCAGGCACACACTGATTCACATAAAAATAAAAATATTAAAAAAAGTAAACAACTTTAGTACTGAGATACATTCCCAGCCCTGCTGTTCAAATTTTTATTTTTTTTTTCTCTTTAGGTATCAGGGTCTTCCTTTATAAATTAATTTAACTTCATTTTATGTGCATTGCTGTAAAAAGGTGAAAGGTGTCCAATCTCTTGGAATTGGAGTTACAGACAGCTGTGAGTTGCTTCGTGGGAATAGAACTCAGGTCCTCTGGAAAAGCAGTCATTGCTCCTAACTCCTGAGCCATCTCTCCAGTACCGGGAGCAGGGTCTTTTTTTTTAATGAAAGTATCTATCACCTCACTTTTGTAACAATCTTCCTGCTTCAGCCTCCACAGGACTGGGAGTATGGGTATTTCCTGCTGCTACACTCTGATTTATTCTAACAATTTTAATGGTTTTTAGTAAACTCTTGACAACAAAATATTTATTCAGCTATATGCACACCACTATGTGGCCAGAGGGTGATGTCATGAGTCTTCTTTGATAGCTCTACTTGTTTATGGTTTGTTGGTTTTTTTGAGACAGAGTCTGCCTATGTAGACCAGGTTGGTCTGGAACTCACAGAGTTCTGCCTGCTTCTGCCTCTCCAGTGCTTGAATTAAAGGTGTGTGCTACCACCAGACATTATTTCTAATTTTTGAGACAGGACCTATTAATTCATCAAACCGTCTGGCCAGTGAGCTGCCATGAATCTCCCTGCATCGATCCGTCCATCCTCTTTCTTCCTCTCTCCTCCCCCTCACCCCCCTTCTCCAGTGCCGCTCAAAGACAGGAGCTGTGCCTTCTTTTTACAAGGGTGTTGGGCATCCAAACTCAATCCTCCTCATGCTTCTGCAACTGACGCTTTATTGAGTCTTTTTTGTTTGTTTGTTTTTGAATCAATGTTTCTCTGTGTAGTCTTGGCTGTCCTCAAACTCACTCTGCAGATCAGGCTGGCCTCGAACTCACAGAGATCCTTCTGCTTCTGCCTCCTGAGCACTGGGATCAAATGGATGCACCACCACAGTGGAAACTAAAGGCCCTCCACTTTGAGGCCTGGAGCTGTTTTGGGAGCTGAGAATTTCTAAACTCCCAAGGCCAAGTAGGCCTCAAGTCTAAGCACCTACAGCCAAGTGTCCAAGGTCCTGAGACTCCAAGGATATTGTGGCCCAGCCAGGGGGCATTCTCTTCCCATCCTAAACAATCAGTCAGCCAGCAGCTGCCTGCCAGCTGCCTACCTGCCAGCAATAGTAAAGAAACTTTCTCTAAGCTCTCACTCCCAGCCTGATAATGGCATTCCTGTGGCCTTTGTGTGACCTTTGCTCTAAAAGGGTCTGCTTTCGGGTAGGAAGGGAGCTCTGACTAGTTTTTTATGACCAGACCCCCAGTTGTACAACTGAAATAAACCTTGCCTGTGCATGCATTTGGGGTGTCGGTGTGATCATCTGGAGATTTTCTCTGGGGGTCACTACGACTGGCATAACACCACCACCAAACAAGATATTTTATTTTTGTGTATGTGTCTGTGTATTCACATCTGCATACAGGTGGTCTGCCCTTGAAAGTCAGAAGAGGGTCTTGTATTCCCTAAAATTGGAGTCACAGAGGGTTGTGAGCTCCTGGACCATGATGCCAATCCCCTAGCTTCTCTGACAGAAAGTTCCAATCACTTCCCCCTTCAGTTCATCCCAGTGAAAGTCTCTACCTCACTAAATGCCACAGCTGGCAAAGTCATCACCTTTCCTTTGCTACATGTCACTCTCATCTCCAGGCAGCAGCGATCTGTGTCATCCCACAGCTGGTGCTGGGGTGGTCTCCCTCACTGGCTCTCTGAACCATACTCTCCACATAGGTTTCTACGTCACTTGTTGCTCCTTCTATTCAATTTGGCTAATTCTGGTCTTCCTCACTTCTCAGTGGGGCTGTTCTGGGACTTCCCCTCATCTGTCTCTGTGCTTATGAGCTCACTCAGTTCCTAGGCCCTAAGTCTACCATAATAGGAGAACTCATCCAGACACACACTGCAAATACACCCAAGCCTGATGATGCTAGATGCAGGGTGGGGTGGGGGTGTGTTCCTGTGACTACCAAAGCCAGTAGAGTAACAATCCACAGGAGGCAGGAGGTAGTTTGGTTTAACACCACTAAATAGCTGCTGGTGTTTCCAAGTTTGGGAGTTTGACCCTGAGTGGCTTATTTTAGGTATTTTTATTTATTTATTTATTTGTTTGTTTGTTTATTTATTTATTATGTATACAGTATACAGAAGAGGGCACCAGATGTCATTATAGATGGTTGTGAGCCACCATGTGGTTGCTGAGATTTGAACTCAGGACCTCTGGGAGAACAATCAGTGCTCTTAAACACCTCTGAGCCATCTCTCCAGCCCCCTATTTTAGGCATTTTTAAGCATAGCAGAATTTGGTGAAAATTTTCCTAGTGATAACTCAACCCTGTAATAATTAACTCAAAGCTTAAGACCTGACTATATCAAAATTTTCTGTAAAGTACATGTGACACCTTCCATAAAGATAAGTTCATGATAGAGGATCTGGTGTGGGCTCAGCCAAACCAATAGTGCAATGGTCACTGAGCTATTAACCACATCCACTCCCACCCTCTAGGCAGATAATAGATTATTCTTCCCTGCCTTTGAGTGAACAACCTTTGTATTTTAATATTCCTGCTCCCCCGATGCTTATCGGTGAGCACAAGAACTTCTGTGCCTTCCAGCTAGAGTTTAGTATGGCTAAAGGATGATGGCTATGCAAATGGTCCTAAAGCCAGGCACTGTGGCCACGTGTTGAAGCCCAGCACTATGCAGGAATATTTATGAGTTCAAGGCCAGCCTTCTCTACAAAGCGTGTTCCAGGATAGCCAAGGATATGTAGAGAGTCTGTGAGGACCTGGAGGGTGGGGCCCAGGTCAAGTAAACTCTGCAGCCAATGGATTCAAAAGTTGGATTTTTGCCGAGGACTCAGCCAGTGGCTGCTGTTGTACCTTAGCCCTTTGCCCTATCCTGGAATGCCAAGGTGTGTCGCATCTTGCTTATGTATGTTTTTCTTTAAAGACTGCCGCCTGTTGGGGCAAGGTCCTTAGCCTTTCTGCTGTGCCCAAAGCTAGGCTATCAACTCAGGTTCCTTGGAACCTGTATATAACAATAAAATTCTCATGCATGTTACAGCATGTCCAGCCTCCCTGGTGAACGTGGAAATTCACACAGGCATAACAAGACCTGTCTCTAAAAACCAAGAAAATAAAAGGTTGTCTCGAAAGATAACACATAGTGGTAGCCACGACATTTCAGCATTAGAAGTGATATTATGATGCTTCAAATAAGACAAAATTAATAGGGCTGGAGAGATGGCTCAGCGGTTAAGAGCATTGATTGTTCTTTTGGAGGACCTGAGTTCGATACCCAGCATCCACATGGCAGCTAACAACTGTCTAATTCCAAGATCTGACACCTTTACACAGTTATACATGCAGGCAAAACACCAATTCACATAAAATAACAAATATTTTTTAAAAAGACAAAGTTAATGATCCCTCTCAGAAAGTGTCCCTCCCATTCAGTGAAGCATGAATCTGTTCATATATGAGAGACATATACACATATAGGTAAAAGGGACATATATATATTTCCATGTGCTGCTTATGTTCCTACCTGAAGGCTCTGGCTAGTCTTCCCTAGACATCCACAGGACAGCTTCCTTGGCTCCTGCATTTGCATTTCCTTGTTAATAAAGCTTCCCTTCAAGATCATTTAAAATTACAGGGTATGCTTTACCTCTTATCCCTCTGACTTTTTTGTTGTTTTGGTTTTTGGAACAAGGTTTCTCTGTGTTGCCCTGGTTGTCCTGGACCTGGATCTGTAGACTAGGCTGGCCTTGAACTCAGAGAGATCTGCTTGCCTCTGCTGCAATTAAAGGTGTGCATCACCATACCTGGTCTCCTCTACATTCTTCAGACTAGCACTTACTTTTTTTTGGGGAACAGGAACTTGGACCCAGAGCAATGAGTTCTACACCCTACCACTGAGCTACCTCGCCAGCCCACCTCTGGGTTTTCATTTGCTTGTTTTGTGTTTATGACTTCCTCCCACTTGCTACTGGGAAGACTCATTAAGAGATCTTTATTGTAATTTTATGCAGTGATGTATTCAAAACAACAATAGGACCAGGCACATGGTGAATGCTCACAAGTTAGAAAAAAGAATTAGACCATCTCGCTCTTCCGGTGCTGGCTCCACTTTTCCGGTCTCGAGCACCCGGGGTGTAGAGGGCGGTCGCGGCGGTCCCTACGGCAGCGGGAGCAGAATGTTGGCTACCAGAACACTTAGCTTAATTGGCAAGAGAGCCATTTCCACCTCCGTGTGTGTTCGAGCACATGGGAGTGTTGTGAAGAGTGAAGATTATGCTCTCCCTAGTTACGTTGATCGATGTGAGTATCCCTTGCCTGATGTGGCCCATGTTAAACTGCTGTCTGCCAGCCAGAAGGCCCTGAAGGAGAAGGAGAAGGCAAAGGCAGACTGGAGCAGCTTGTCCAGGGATGAGAAAGTCCAATTGTACCGTATCCAGTTTAATGAGAGCTTTGCTGAGATGAACAGGAGCAGCAATGAATGGAAGACAGTTGTGGGCCTGGCCATGTTCTTTCTTGGCTTTACTGCCATTGTGCTGATGTGGGAGAAGAACTATGTGTACGGCCTCATCCCTCATACTTTTGATCGTGACTGGGTGGCCATGCAGACCAAGCGGATGTTGGACATGAAGGCCAACCCCATTCAGGGCTTCTCTGCCAAGTGGGATTACGACAAGAACGAGTGGAAGAAGTGAGACCTTGCTGCCTGCCAGCTACCTCCCCTCATTTGGCATGCTGGAAGCTGTAGTGGTCAAAGGTCCATGCTAATAAATGACCAGTTTACGTGAAAAAAAAAAAAAGAAAAGAAAAAAGAATTAAAATCTTGGCTTTTAGAGGGACTGGAGACGTCTAGAACACTGGTTGTTTTTCCAGAGGACCTAGCTTTGATTTTTCAGCACTGACATGGTAGCCAACAACCTTCTAACTCCAGTTCCTGGGAATGTGATCCCAGTTTTCTGTCCTAATTTCCACAACTACACCTGGTTTAGTCCCAGAGCGTTAGCACCTAGCCTTAGCCTGCCTTTTATGGTTGCTACCTTTGCTTTCATAGTGTCCTCTACGTGAATTTTGTCTAAGAGTTTTCTGAAGATGCAAAGCCTTTGCAGTTTGGTTGAGGAAGAACCCTGAACAGCACAGGTATTTTTGGTCAAGGATTTGCATTTGACATTGTTCCTTTGGGGAACTTATACGAGAGGAGTTGGGGTACTAAAATTAACCTGGTAAAAGGTGTAAGTTGGAGAACAATAAAAGGGCCTTTGCAAAGCTACAGTGAACCAGTCTGGGCAGACAGCTCTGCAGCTGGGAAAGGCTAACATCAACCCTGAGGTCCACGGACCAGAGTGAACATCCACACCAATATCAACAGTGATGTATTACTCCCTTGACTAACAAAGCTATGGGATTTTGCTCTAGGGATGTTCGTTTGCACTCAGACAAGACAAACCAATGTTCTCCTGAGTGTTTTTAATATTTATAGATGTGTTCCTGTTATCCTGAGAAGAAAACTGCTGCCTATTAAAGAGTTATTCCTTAACTTCAGTACTTCTAAAGTGCAGAGAAGCATTTTACAGCTAACTAACAGTTTGCCTTAAAGGGGAAGAACTATTATATCCAGCATGTGTAGTACTAACTGCTGCCAAAAATCCGAAGGACTTTCCATATAACTAAAATCTCTAAAAAACTCATTTATCTTGATCAGGAAAAGGTTATTATTATAGTTTTAAAATCCCTCCTCTGCCTGATTTGGCTTGAAAAGTTCCCTTTTTCTAGACTGAGAGATATTTTTCTAATGTTCAAAAGCACACAAAATTTCACCAAGTGCTACAAGAGAAAGAAATTGAAGCCCAAAGGCATGAGCTTTGGATACAGCATTTCTGTGCCATAGGAAGTGGAGAACAGGCCTGGAGTGATGGCTCAGGGGCTAGGAACACTAGCTGCGCTTCCAGGGCACCTGGGCACCCATATGGCAGCTCACAACTGTCTGTAACTTCCGTTCCAGGACATCTGACACCTTCACACCAACCCACATAAAATAAAGAAAATAAATAAGGAGTTGGAGAGATGGCTCAGCGGTTGAGAGCACTGACTGTTCTTCCAGAGGACTTGAGTTCGATTCCCAGCATCCACATGGCAGCTAACAACTGTCTGTAATTCCAAGATCTGACATCCTTACACAGTTATACATGCAGGCAAACACCAATTCACATAAAAAATAAAATAAGGGGCTGGAGAGATGGCTCAGCGGTTAAGAGCACCGTCTGCTCTTCCAGAGGACTCGGGTTCGATTCCCAGCACCCACATGGCAGCTAACAACTGTCTGTAGTTCCAGTTCCAGGCAAACACCAAGACAAATAAATAAATAAATAAATTTTTTTAAAAAAATAAAATAAAATAAAAAGAATTTATTTGTATTTTATGTGCTCCTATGTCTTGCCTGCATGTGTTTCTGTGCAAGGGTGTTAGATTTCCCCTGAATAATTAAAGGTAGGCACAGGTATCATCATCTCCCCCAACTCCCCAGGGTTTCTCTGTATAACCTTGGCCTCTGTATAATCCTGGAATGCAGAAAAAGCAGGAGGTTCTGGAGCTCAAGGTCAGCCTGTGCTCCATGAGTCTATCTCAAAAACAACAAAAAGGTCCCAAGGAATTATATTTCAAAATTTAATCAGACCCTCCTCGTCTGTTTAATGAAATGCTCGGCAATCATTCTCTGAATAACAACCCATCAATTAATCTATTTTGTTTGCCATATTATTCTAACATCCCACTGTAAGATTTTACTTGATTACCTGAAAAAGAAAACAGCGTGAAAAAGTCAATATATTTTAAGAAATCTCTATCAAAGTTTGTTTCAGAAAATTTATGTAATCTTAAGACACAGTATACAATTTTAGAACTCTATCCTGCCCATGAAACAAAAGTTGAGACTCTAAAAGCCTATATTTCTCTCATCTGGAAGCCATCAACATCCAGATCGGTTTCCTCAACAATATTTTTGACCTTCTAATCCTGTCATCATACGCTCTACCCCACTATTATAGAAAACATAAGCAATCTCTGAATTATACACAGTGAGAAGAAAAACCCCAAACCCTAAGAAACCTAGACACAAATAGATGAGAGAGGAAGGGCTGGCTCCTTTATGATATCAAGCTTTTGTGAAGAAAAACCACGTAAACCATTGTTTTTTAAAAAGCTGCACAAAAACTGGAAGGCAAATTTAGTAACATGTTTTTCGAATTTCCTGGCTTTGTTAAATAGTGTCACAACTTTTAACATTAAATACACCAAGATGGTCATTTCAAGATTCCCTAAGAAACCAGACAAGGGCTATGCCAGGTACATACTTTATTGTCCGTTTTTATAAATTCACAGGGCTGTTTGAAATAAGTTAAGTGGAAGTTGATTTCCACAGATAGAAGAAAGCCATCACAACATATTTATTGTTCAAGTTTCTAGGTCAGAGAGAATAGGCCATGAAAGCCTTGTGCTGGGGGCACTGACAGGCTCTCAATGCTCCTGCACCTCGTGGGCTGCAAGAGTCCCGCCTCCCAGTGCTCGGTTACCCTGAGTTTCAGCACCTTTGTTACTTTCCCGACTGCACAGGAAGCACTAGCTGCCTCCGTCCGCACTTGACACTGTTTGCAGAGGTGCAGGACGCCAAGCTTGGCCCGCCCTTAACCCCTTCCCACCGCCACGGTCCCCGTACAGGGACACACCCCGCTTCCAATGGGCTCAGGGATCCTGCACTCCTCCAGGCTGCGTCTCACTGTTCACACGCTGCGACCAGGAGGCGGCAGAGCCCGAGGGGGGCCCCCGGACCCCAGGCGGAGAACAAAGAGGCCGGGGCCGCGCCCGCTGCCAGCCACGCCCATCGCGGGGCCGCGCACCGCGCCCCTCCCCCGCCCCGGGCCGCGCGAAATGGCGGCCGCGCCACAAAATGGCAGCCGGGTGGGCGACAGAGGGGAGACGCGAGCCGTCCCCGCGTTCCGATCTTCCGCACGAGTCCCGGCTTCGGTGGCCACCGTTCCTTCCCACGCTGTCCACGCGCCCGAGTCGCAAGGGAAGGAGCTCGTGGGGCAACCGTGTGAAGGCGAGTCATGGAGGACGGAGTTCGGGGTCCCCTAAACCGCGATCGCTGAATGCTAACGTGCTGCGCCCCATCTCCAGCTTTCAAATATCCCCGTTAGTTTTGCATCCTTCAGTCCTCTGTCTCCCTGTCCCCGCCGGGGACAGTTCGGAGCGGCTGCTGTCACCACCACGTCTCCTCCCTGGATGCGACTTTAGGCCGATGGATGGCTCAGCACTTTGTACTTTTGCGGCGTCCTCTCGTGTCCCATGCCCCAGCTTCCCTTTGCATCCGTCTTTCCAGAAACATCTCAGGGACGCTCAGCAAAAACCCCTCTGCCTTCCCTGCCCATCTCTCCCCTCCACCCCCCCCCCCACGCATGCGCGCGGCGCAGGGCAGGGGCCGTGGCGCGCGCCCGTGAGACTGTGAGAGTGCTCCGTGCGCGCGCGGGCGCTCGCCTGCGGGGGCGGTCCTCTCTCACAATGGACAGGGTTCCCCCTCCAACGTTTCCCTCCGCGAGTCGCGCAGGCGTGGTCGGGCCACCTCGCGTTCCTGGGGTGGGGGGCGGGGTGGAGGGGGAAGGAGGCGTGGGTGGCCTTTCCGCGCGTCTGCGCAGTTCGGCCGCGTGCGGTTTTCCGCGTTGCTGGTGGTGGCCCCTTTGATGAGAAGAGCATTTGAGGACTTCCCTTGTCCTGTCGTTCTCTTCTCGGTTCCCAGTCTCCCGAACTGTCTGCTCTGCGGAGGAGGATTGGGCTCCACTCGAGTCTCCCTGCTTTCTCACCCACACTTCTCCCGTGCCATGTTTGAGAGGTTCCCGACTAGATTCGGGGACCCTGGAGGTCCGAGTGGTGCGGGATCGGTCTTCCCCGGGCTCTTGCTGCTCGCCAAGGTGCCCTTGTCGGCCGCGTGCGCAGGCGAGGTCGCCGGCTGCTCCGGTTCCCTCTGCAGCGGGCTAGCGCGGAGTAATCATAGCGACCACGTTCCTCTTCCCTGGAAGTGTAGTGGAAATACTATCAGGGCTGTGGGTTTTCAGAAGGGAATTAAAGAGACTAAGAAAAAAGCCCCACTTGACATGGAATCCACTTGCAGCCACCCCCCAGCTTGAAGTTCACCGGGAGAAATTTTCTCCCTGGATTACTGGCCCGGGACGCAATGGAGATCCCTGTACATGCAGACTGTGAACTTGGTGAAGAAAAGCACCCTGGCTGTGACAGTCCCACGTCCGGGAGTCCCCAGCCTGTCTCGGTCCTTGCTGCTCCCCCGGGTGGGGTGGGGGTGGCGGCGAATCGGCCTGCAGGTGTAGCAGCGCCATTGACCTCTCTGAGGTCAGCAGACATGACTCTGGGCGGAGCCGGATCTGCCTTCCCGGTGGGAACCGGGAGCTAGTGACCGGTTCCTGGAGGAAGATTACTGTAGAAGGCCAGTCTAAAAGAGGTAGAATTCTAATAAAACTGTAATACACGGGTTGGAAATGACCATCGTATCATACCTGCTGTAATTTCAGAGAATCCCTGTCGCACATTCTGTGAACAGAAATTATGGGCTATAATAAACAATTACATTTCAGTGGGAAAAAGGGAGCAAGTTTTAAAAACTTGTCTTCAAACCAGGTTTGGATTACATTGTCGAGCAGTGAGGATTTCTAGAAATATCTTTTTTGCTTGTTTTGTTTTTTGAGATAGGGTCTCACTATGTACCTCTAACTGACCTACAATTTGGCCATGTAAACTAGGCTAGTCTCATAAGATCTGCTTGCCTCTACATCCTAGGTGCTGGAACTAAAAGTGTGAGCCACCAAACTGATCTTAAGGGAAAATTTAAGGTGAGAGCTATGAATGCCAAAGGTATCTTTTAATGCCACACTCTAAGGACGAATTAAAAAAAGATTATGAGGCCTGAGTTTGGGTGCGAGTTAAAATTCAGGTGTATACACATGGGGAACACATTTTATTTAGTGTCTTTTTGTCAATGAAATCTCAAGTGATGACTCTCACTGGCTCTGTTTTCTTTTTAAAAAAGCATTTTTAAACTTAGGGGCTGGAGAGATGGCTCAGTGGTTAAGAGCACTGGTTGCTTATCCAGAGGTCCTGAGTTCA
Organism: Sigmodon hispidus; assembly: GCA_004025045.1. NCBI lineage: Eukaryota > Metazoa > Chordata > Mammalia > Rodentia > Cricetidae > Sigmodon > Sigmodon hispidus. Next base: position 309,861 of record PVIH01000532.1, on the reverse strand, counting down.
ATTCCCAGCAACTACATGGTGGCTCCCAGCCATCTACAATGGGATCTGATACCCTCTTCTGGCTTCAAGTCTTACATATACATAAAATAAATCTTTTTAAAAAATCATCTAAACTCTTCAAAGGAAGTTATCCTGAGGCATCTTCTCTTTTCAAAGTATTTTTCAGATACAAGTTAGAGGATTCCCAGAAATTTCGAGACATGTAACATGAAAAAAAAAAACTTACGTCTGAAATTTTTTTTTAAAGCAAAATTGGTATATTTGGATACCAGGAGATGGCTTAGTGGGTATAAGATCATCTAAGTTTGAATCTATAGCACCCTGTTAAAAAGCCACGAATAGTTGTGTATATTTGAATGCAAAAGGAATGAACACATTGCACTTCCCCCCCACCCCCCCACCCCCGATATTGGGTCTCATGGAGCCTATGCTGACCTTGAACTTGATGCTGAATGAAAATGTTGGATTCAAGTGGAAGCAGTTTAAAAACAAACTTTTTTTTTTTTTAGATAGCCCTAGGCTGATCTGAATCTCCTGATCCCCGTGCTTCAGGCTCCCTTAGTGGTGAAATTACAAGAACCACTATGCCCAGTTTAAAACTTAGAGTGAATACAGGAATCCTTCTTTGTTTGCACCCTTCAAACTAGAAGCAGTCTTCTATGAGGAGCAATAAAGGAGCTGAAAAACTAAATTTGTGGAAAATTTTAACACATAAATGATAAGTAGGTAACCACATTTTATTTGATATTTTGATTTTTAATATTTTAACACTTGGGGAGGCTGGAGAGATGGCGCCGAGGTTAAGAGCACTGACTGTTCTTCCAGAGGTCCCGAGTTCAATTCCCAGCAACCACATGGCAGCTAACAACTCAAACACCAAGGCAAATAAATAAATAAATAAAGTTTTTTAAAAAAAGTATTCCTCTAGTGTATTTTCAGTTTAATTTTACAAATACTAGTTAACTAATAATTCTGGATATTAAATACAGCAGCAGCATTTGTACATGGGGAAATCTTCTCTGACCAATTGTCTTAGGATAAAGAAGGGTAGAAAGTTAATTCTCTAAGAAATGTAGTTATTTTATGTTTCTGGGAAACTAACAACATATAATACATTATTTAGCTGCCTTAGAGTGTCAAGCAGTATACTGTGAAATGTTAGTTTCCTGCAAGACTGCTTTACAGGACTAGGTAGACAATATCCATCTTTTTGGTGGTCCTAATTTATGCATATCATTCCCCAGGATCCTCCATAGTTTGCTCATAGATTATTCTCTTTCACCAGTAGACTCTCAGAAATAGCAAGAATTCAATTACTTTTGTTTGTTTCTTTTTTGGGGGGACAACCCTAAAACCTGATTATAACAGGCCAGTCAGAGATTGCTATTGTTCAGTTTTCATGTGCTTAGGGCTTTGTCATTTAGAACTAGCTAATATAGTTTTTCATGATGGCTTTTAGAAGAGAGGCATATATTTTAAGTACATGTTTTCTTGTAAAATAGCTTAATTTTTAATAGTTAGGAATTCAATTTGTAACTATTTTTGTTAAATATCTGGTGACTATTCTGTCCTTCTGCCTCAGTAGGGTTACTAATTTATCCACTCTAGTGTCCACGTTCATGTTCAATGCCTGAGTCTCAGGCTCAGAAGCTTTCCCCATCTCAGCTCCATTACGCATGACTGAACCCTTTGAGCATGTCTAGCATGCTAAATACAGCAGCTCTTCACAGTGTGAAAACAGGAGTTGATTAAAAGCAAATCTATTTTAATTCCCCTCTGCAAATGGCTCTGCTTTCATGTCACCTTTCTGAATTCTTTTACTATTCAAATGAGATGCACTTCATCCATTTTCATAGGTAAACCATAACCTACATTTTCTTGGGTTTTGCAGGGATGGTGTGGCGTCATAGATAAATGCTATTCTGTGGAGATAGACCTGGAAACCTTCTGTTTATTCTTTTGCTAAGAGCATCAGTTACTAAGATTTATGTAGTTAGGTTTTTTGAGATAGGGTTTTTCTGTGTAGCTCTGGCTGTCCTGGAACTTGATCTGTACACAAGGTTGGTCTCAAACTCAGAGATCCAACTGTATCTGTCTCCTGAGTTTTGGGTTCAAAGGTGTGCACCATCATCATCTGTCTCAATTACTATGATTTTTTTATTTTATTAGAGATAGGGTTTCACTATATATTATTAGCTATTCTAGAACACAATATGTAGACTGGATTCTAACTCATAGAGATCTGCCTGCCTCTTTCTCCCAACTACTGTGATTAAATGTGTGTGCCACCACACCCAGGTATTACTAAGATATTTTTAAAGTTTTATTTGTATTTTATGATGTATTTTTTTATGTATTTTTAAAGATAGGGTCTCTCTCTGTAGCTCTAGCTGTCCTGGAACTCACTATGTGAACCAGAGTGGCCTCAAATGTACAGAAATCCACCTAACTCTGCTTCCTGAGTGCTGGGATTACAAGTATACACCACCACACCCATCTTTATTTTTATTTCTAGTTACGTCTATGTGTATGTTTCTGTGTGGTTTCCTGCAGGAAAGTGAGGATGCCCTTAGAGGTTGGAGGCCTGGAATACCTGGGGAATTACAGGTGATTAATTGTGAGCCAGACATGGGTGCTGGGAACCTGAGTTAGACTTCAGAAAGAACAGTTACCACTCTTAACTGCTGAGTCATCTCTCCAGCCCTGACCAAACAATTTTTTTTTTCAAAGCTGAAAATTAGAGTAGATTGCTTTTCTGTTTGTTCCTCTTTGTTTTGTTCATCCCTTCTGTGGAAACTTACAGAGATACAGGCTCATGAAGAAATCCCCTTAAGGATTTTGTAACACCGATGGAAATGGAAAACAGCTTTACCAGTGTTTTCTGATGTGTTGCCAGTAAAAAATGCAAAGCACTGAGAAAATGAAACACTCTATTCCTGGCTATGCAAAAAGTACTGGCTTGTCCCTTACATTGTTGTCCACAGCTTTTGCAATCGAAAAGTCAAAAATCAGGAAGAAGCAAGTGGGTGATTACTGAATCGCTTGTTTTTTTTCTCCCTGTTATGCTCCCTCCCCCGTTTACTTACTTTTCAGGGTGTATGTGAGCCATTGCACTCTTGTGAGAGAAAACTGGAGGGAGTTGGTTCTCTCCTCCCACCATTTCAGGATGATGGCAAGTGTCTTTACCTGCTGAATGGTCCCTCTACTTGGATCCCGGTCACACACTCACCTTTTTTTTTTTTTTTTTTTTCCTTTTTGAGGCACAGTATCACTGTGTAGTTCTGACTGCCCTGGATCTCAAAAAGATTTTCTTGCCTTTGCCTCCTGAGTACTGGGATTAAAGGCCTGTGTCACCACCATGACCTGCTCTACTCGGATTTTTTTTTTTTTTTTTTTAAGTAGCACTGTAACAAACCCTCTGGCTAATCTAGGAAAAGAACATTTTATTAAATATAGTTTTAGGTGGCTGAGGCAGGAAGTTTTCCTGGGCTACACTGTGAGACCCTGTCTCAAAAGAAAAAAAGACAGAAAGAGGGATGGTAGGCTGGCTCAGTGGTTGAGAACATGTGCTTCTGCAGACGATCTGGGGTTTTGGTTGCTAGCACCCATATGCTGGCTCACAACCATTCCCAACTCGAGTTTCAAGGGTTCCTTCTTCTGAACTTCATGGCCACTAGGCGCATATATGATGCTTATACATGCAGACTAAACACTCAAGTAAACCAACACATGCAGACATATGTTGACCTCATTATTATTATGGTAATATTTATTTAAGAAAAGATTTCTGGGGCTGGAGAGATGGTTCAGCGGTTAAGAGCACCGTCTCCTCTTCCAGAGGACCCGGGTTCGATTCCCAGCACCCACATGGCAGCTCACAACTGTCTGTAGTTTCAGTTCCAGGAAAACACCAAGGCAAAAAATTAAATAAATTAAAAAAAAGTGTTTTGTTTTTTGTTTTTTTTTTTTTTTTTAAAAAAAAGATTTCTGTGCGTAGCTCTGCCTCCCTTGAAACTCACTATTAGACAAGGCTGGCCTCAAACTTAGAGATCTGCCTGCCTCAGCCTCCTGAGTACTGGGATTAAAGGCAGAACCACCAGCACTGCCCAGCTATAGCCTTCTTCTTTTCAACTTTATGTTCACCGGCGTTTTGTCTCATGTGTTTCTGTTTGAGGGTGTCAGAAGCCCAGGAACTGGAGTGAGCTGTGATGTGGATGATGGGAATTGATCCTGGGTTCTTTGGAAGGGCACTCAGTTCTCTTAAACCCTGAGCTATCTCTCCAGCCCCAATATAGCCTTATTATTAAGGTATTAAAAAAAAAGTCTGACATGTTTTGTTGTTGAGATAAACCCTTTTCATTTATCTCAGGCTGGCCTGGAACTCCCTATGTAGCAGAGGATAATCTTCATTTCTGATTCTCCTGTCTCCACCTTCCAGTGGAGGACTGAGATTATAGGCATACACCCTTAGGGGTTTATGTGGGGATCACATCCAAAGCAGTGATAACTGCTTCTTCCTTTCTTCTTCTTCTCCTCCTCCCTCCATCCCTCCCTCCCCCTCTCTCTCTTTCCCTCTCTTCCAAGATGAGGTTTCTCTATATATCAGTCCTAGCTGTCCTGGAACTAAGTTGCTGTGCATCACCACTGCCTAGCTAAATTCAGGCTTCTTCCATGCTCCGCTCCATATGTACTCCATATGTGCTAACTGAGCTATGTCTGCAGCAGCCTTCTGTTTTGTTTTTGGTTTTGAGGCAGGGGTTTACTCTGCAGCTCAGGCTGGCTTCGAATTCACAATCTTGTCTTCACCTCTGAAGTGCTGCATTCACAGTATGTACTACCACACCTGGCTCATATTTGTTCTGTATCAATGTTGAGACTTGTTTAGGTTTGTGAAAGTCCCAAGATTATTTCAGGTAATCAAACTGGCTGAAGTTAGGTATATTAAGTCCAGCACAATGAGTGTTAAGCCAATACAAGAAAGGTTATTTTGTCTTACACTCAGATTGCACCATCATTAGGAAATCTAGGCTATGTGGCAGACTAAAATGAACAAATAAGAAAAAAATTAGGACATTTACCTTTTGTAGAACAAAAAGAACAATCATGTGCAAGTGACTCCAGATAGTATTGCTATTGTTTATGGGTTTTTTTTTTTTTTTCCAATTCAAAATGCTGCCCATTCAGTTGGTGTAGCAGTATGGTGGCCCAGGTCTGCAGTCTCAGAATTAGAAGTTTGAGACTAGCCCGAACTATATGAGACCCTTTTTAAAAACACAAACAACCTCTCCAAGAGACCCTTCTAAATAAAGTTAAACAAAGAAAAAACAACAGCAACAACTAGGACTGTAGCTCAGTGATATAGAACTCTTGTTAGACGTGGGTGACATTCTTGGTCAGAACCCTAGACTGTGTGTACTATGCAGTTCATAGTATTTAAGGGCACAACTGGACACAGAATCTAGGCTGGACCTAAAGCACCATTTTATTTTTGTGTATAAAGAATTAAAGTATGAGTTTGCTGATGATTTTAATGAGCTAGGTTTTTCCCCCTGTTATTCTACAGTTGCTTTCTGAGGCTTTATCTTTCATAAGGTGACATTATATAAAAGGTCAACTGCAAGTTTCTAAAGCCTAGAATGGCTGGAGGTCTAATCCTCCCAGTTTAAATAACAAACTAAGTCAAACTCTGGGGGGAGGGGGAACTCTACGAGACGCTTGTATTATTTCAGCTCTAGTTCTTGTGTACCGTAAGGATGAACAAAGAGACATCTTGGGAAAGGTTTCGCAAGCTCCTATATAAAACGTTGCTTAATGTTACAAGCCAATGATTCTTGGGAGGGATGGGTTTCTGCAGCGGTAGTCCCTTGTCTTGGCTGTGAAAAGGGCGTCTTGGTCTCGACCACTTTCCCAAGCAGGCGGGGATCCAGGCACCCGGAAAAGGTCAAGGGCGGGACGCAGCGCGGACAAACACGGAGGTCTTTGGCCTCCAGAAACCGCTGTGCCTCGAAACTAACCCAGTTCTCTTGTGTATCTCCAGAGCAACGCATGACCGCGGGAAGAAACGACCCCAGCATCCCAGGACGCCTCCTGCATCCAGCCTCGCTCCCCGCGTCGCGCCTGCGCACTAAGCTGAGTGCGCGGGCGCCGCTTCCCGGCCCCGCATTCCTCCCACTTCGGGGCTCCGCGCGCCTGCGCGTCAGCTGGGAGGAACTCGGCGCCGGGGCGGGCGGACGCGCGCGCGCCCGCGGCTAGGGGGCGGTGGCCAGGCGGCGGGAGGCGGGCTGCGCGCGCCGGTGGGAAGCGTCCGGCAGTCACAGCGCCAGCTCCCTCGTAGTCGCGGCCGCCCGGGTCTCGCTCGCCCCTCCTCCCGCTCCCCCGCCCGCCGCCGCCCGCGCGCATGCGCCGCCGGAGCGCGAGGGTCGGCTTCGGGTGTGTGGTGGCGGCAGAGCGGATCTGCGAGGCCCGAGAGTCAGAACCTGGGGGAGAGGGATGGTCTCTGCACCGGGGGGAGCCGGAGGAGCCGCCGCCGCTGCCGACGCCACCGCCGCAGCCGCCGCCGCCGCCACCCCGGCGCCCGCCTCCCTGCGCTGACCGCCGGGTACGAAGCCGGCGAGGGGGAGCCAGCCACCACGGTCGCCGGCACGCCGCCCAGCATGGTCCGGGAAACCAGGCACCTCTGGGTGGGAAACTTACCGGAGAACGTACGGGAAGAGAAGATCATCGAGCATTTCAAACGGTGAGTGACACGAGGCCCGGGGCCGCGCTGGCACCTCGGGCGCTTCTCCCGGCCCGTTGCTGGCCACGGACGGACGGAGCGGCGCCGCGCCGCTGGCCCCGGCTTTCTGGGCGAGCGGCTGCTGTGCGGCTACCGAGGGAGCAGGAGCGGTGGGTCCCGCGGGGTCGCGTCTTTGCGCGCCGCCCCGCAGCACAGCGCGGTCGGCCGGGTCCCGGAGCACCCACAGTGCCGGGGCTGTGCGGACGCCGCAGCCGCGCCAGACATCGTGCGCCACGGGGAAGTGGCAAGCACCCGGAGCAGGGACCGCTCGCTCTCCCAAGATTGGTGCAGCGGCAGATGCTTCTGCTGTCGGCGCGGCTGGGTGGAGCGGGCTGCCTGGCGCTCGGCGGGGACTAGATAGATGGGCTGCCCGTGTCCCGGGGCTCGTGGGGAAGGAAGCGTGGACGCCAAGGCGTCGCGGATGCATTCCCGCGCCGCGCTGGTGACCGAGCGGTTTTTACAGTAGATCCTTCACCTCCTAATTCGCTAGTGAAATAGCCAAAAAAGTGCAAATCTTTAGTGACTAGGTGTGACTTTTCAGTTTCTTTAAATACTTTTTGCGTGTGAAAGATAAAAATAAATGTTGCCTTTCCTAGGCGTTGGTGGCATTTAGGTCTTGTTTCCTTCCAGAAACGTGTGTCCGGGAACTAACTGGTAGAGGCCTCAGAATGCAACTTTACATATAATGACAATTTATTTATGTTTTTACTCATTGAGAAGGAACGTAGCAAATTTGTGGTCGTCCTCGGAAATTAGTTTTTCCTGATATCCAATACCCTGGAAGGTTCCAAGTTGGGCGTACTCTGGATTCCCAGTATCCAGTGGGCGAAGGGAATGAATTAGGGGAACATTCTCATTAGAGTCAGCCTGGGGAAATAGGTTGTGTTGCCGGTCTGGATCCTCTTTGAGGAGGTCTGGCAAGCGTGAGCGCCTTTCTTTCAGTCTGATGGAGGGCCATCGATTCTGTTGGCCGTTGCTGTTACCAGGGCATTAAATCTTCGCCTCTGGGGCGCGCGTGTGCGCGTGCCCGCGTGTGAAAAGGAGCTGGGGCATAGTGAGGCCATTCATAACCTGCCGGGCTGTCCTCCGCAGGCCTGGGGGAGGTGCGCGCTGCCCGGGACTCCGGGTGTTTACTACGTTGTGCCTGAGACGCGGGAGAGGGGGTGGCCCGGGACGCAGTTGGCCTCCGTGCCCGAGGATGTAGGGCAGCTGGAGCACGAGCAGATGGGAACTTTCTCTACCGGTCTGCTCCACCCCTCACTCAGTCCGGTTCCTGCCCTCTAGGATCATATTTTCAGTGTTGAGTAGAAAACACTTAGCGGGTTTTGGAGTGGAAACCCCCAGCGAAGTGCTCCCTTTAATCTGATGGATTTCTTGTGGGTCTCTGCATGGGAAATTGATACGCACCGACGTGCAAACACGTGCATTGCCGCATTCGCTCTGCTCCTGTGTTCTGTGGTCAGACTTGACATTTCACATTATGCAGATTTCAGAGACACGGCTTGTCTCTGACTTGGAGTTTGACCCTCTGTGCAAATGAGAGAGAGGAGCGAGGAAGTGGTCGGGGGCAGTTCTGGGAGGCTTGGAATCGTGGTGCCGTGGTCTGGCTGGTGTGAATGACTCTCTAAGATGGCGGCCAGGACCCACTTTATGTGGGAATCGGCGGAGCCGCTCAGAATGCACACGAGGGAGGGGAGGAGGCTCGCAGGAGGGCTGTCTGGAGAGCCCGAGGAACGCCGCGCTAGCAGAAGGCTCACTAGAACTTTGCTGACCCTGTATTTACAGCAGCAGCATTTACCTGCTGTAGATAAAGCAAAGGCACATGCCCTTGGTAAAAATAAAAAGCAGGTTATTTGAAGGCTCTGCAGACTCGCAAAAACTCTTATTGTAAAGGCTTCAGTTCTCACTTTCAAGGGAATGAATTTTATTTGGGTAGTACACCTTTAATGGGCTCAACGCATGAGAAGGTAACAGAAAGTAATCTCCCTTTCCCTCTTGACCCTGGAATTCCCAGTTCTCATGTTCCTCCACTTAGCCCCAAACAGGTACTCTCTGTTTCTGGTTTCTTGCTTATCTTTCTGCCTACACGAAATGTTCTAGGCGATCCAGTTGTGGAGCTAAGTTGAACAGCCTTTTATCCGTTTTGTGGAATGTGTTTTGTTAAACATGTCATCCCTACTAGGAAGGGAAACAGAATTGGAAGGGATGAAAAGATACTAAACTGATAAGAAAACTTAATGGCTCTCAACCTCTGAGCCTTGTAGACCTCAGAATGAGAACATTCACAGGAAGCCTGTATTAAAACTGAGCCGTAGTGCTTGCTTCTACCCTTTTCCCTAGCTGATTTGCAACATTAACTAATAACTGTTTTACAGGATTAAGAGGTGTATACTGGGAATACATTACACAAAACGCTCTGAAGATGAGTGTTCTTTTAACAGTGGTTAGGCTTTTGCAGTGGGTATTCGGATTAAAAGGACAACCGAAAACCATGGAGGCTACATCAGACAGCTGTGGAGGCTGAAATAAAGGTCTTTCTCTTGGTTTGTATTTGATCAGTGCCTTACTGTGCAGCAGATGGAGGGTAGGTTGCTGATTTCCCCTTCAGTACCAAAGAAAGACCAAACCCTTAGAACACAGGGTATTTTTAAAAAATTGACCTTACTTTCTTGCATATAATAAATCTCCTGTGTTCATTCTCCACAATTTTCTGTATGCTGAATTAAGAAAATAAAATGACTGTTTCTGTATTCAGTTTTTAGTTAACAAAGATTCACTGCGGGCCACAATGGAGAAAGTCCTTTCCTTTGTATGTTGGCAGAGTTGAAAGGTTGGAGGGAGGAATTACACAATTGGTTGTTGTCTTGTAGGAGAGAGGTGTGTGCACAGGCAACTCCCTGAGTTAGAACAAGCAAACGAATAGAATCCCTTAAAGAGTAAACATTCTTTTTGCCGTATTTTCAGATTTAAGTAAGTCACATTCTGGATTTTTCTCATCCACCCACTACTGGTCCTTTACAGACAGATTAAATGTCTGTAGCCTCTGACTGGGTGTTCCTTCTAAAAATGTTTGTCGAAGACTAAGACTGGTTAAACCCTTTAAGTTTATTTTTTATTTTTTTATTTGAAATGTTTTAGCACAATGCTTATTCTGTTAAAAGTCATTACACATATTTAGCTATCTTTTTGTTCACAAAATAAAATAATACCAGAGTTTCTTCGTCCTTACTTTCTAATGAGGATATTTTTAGATGCCATCATTGCTATGTTTTTTTCTTTACTTGTGATTAGATGATCTCTACGAAGCTACCTCTAGTTTTGAATATTGTGATTTTGAGTATCTGTTTTCATGATAGGTTTTTTTTGCATATTTTAAAGGCTTGGGAAAATTCAGTATCTTGAAATAGCATTAAAATTAATATGGAATGCTTAAGATGTATTTTATTTCTTGTAAAAAACGAATGTGGCATATTGGAGGAAAATCTAGGGTTCCTTTCAAGGAACAATGTTGGTATTTGTCTTTCTCAGCCACCTTTGTTTCAGGCTCTTGGTTGCTTTGGGTTATGCTGTTTAGGATGCTTATGAAGAGCTTCTAGGCTTGCTTTATGAGATATTTTTAGCCCTGCTAATGCTGAAGCTTTGGGAATTTTTATGTAGAATGTATAAAGATAGTGGCTATGGGAGCTTTTGTAAGTGGCTCCCACCTTTCACTTTGCCTTAGTGGGAAGTGTTAGTTAAATTTTATTTATTTCTATTTTTTTTTTTTTTAAATTTTACTATTTGAGTCAGGATGTCGTCATACAAGGCTGCCATGGTAGTCACTGTTGACTGTATAGCCGAGGTTGTCTTTTCCTCTCAACCTGCCAGGTTCTGGGATTACAGCCTAGCCCATTAGACTCCACTACCTTTTAAAAAGTATTTAAACTATTTAATGAACATTGGAATATCCAGTTGAGAGTATATATTTCTTTTCTATTTTTTTTTTTTTTGCTCTCCCTGTTTATTTCAGCTGAGGATGGAACCAGGGTCTTACCTGTGGCAGCTTCTTGTTGGATCCCTGGGTTGAACCTCCTGCTTACAAAGGTGTAAGAAGTTTCTGGCAGTGGTCTTTCTGGAGTTTAGAGTAAATTTTGAAACTTGAATAGTCACAAAAATTGAGCCTCTAGATTTGGCATTGGATTTTTTTTAAATAGTTTTTTTTTTTTTTTTTTTTAAACTTTATTATTTATTTGCCTTGGTGTTTTGCCTGGAACTGGAACTACAGACAGTTGTTAGCTGCCATGTGGGTGCTGGGAATCGAACCCAGGTCCTCTGGAAGAGCAGACGGTGCTCTTAACCGCTGAGCCATCTCTCCAGCCCCTTTAAATAGTTTTTAAGTAAAAAAATATTATTTTTATTGTGTAATGGTGTTTTGCATCTGTAGTACATGCATGTCTGGTCCCCATGGAGGCCATCCCTGGGACTGAAGTTAGAGAGAGTTATGAGCTGCTATGTGGGTTTTGGGAACCAAACTCCAGTCCTCTGGAAGAACAGCAAGTGCTGAGCCCCAGTTTGTGGTTCTGAGTCAGTGTGTGCTTTGCATATTTCAGATTGACCTCCCATGTGTCCCTGTCCACCAGGTTAAACACTTCAGTGTCAGGGCTTTGGTATGGTGCTGAGCTCCCTTAGTCCAGAGATGTGCAAGAGGCAGGAAGGTCTCTGTGAGCTCCAAGCCAGCCAGGGATACATAGTGAGATGCTGCCCTCAAAAAAGAAGAAAAGCCTGCATGGTGGCTCACACCTTTAGCCTTAGCACTCAGGAGGCAGAGGCAGGGGAATCTTTATGAGTTCCAGGGCCAGCCTGGTCTAAAAAGTGAGTTTTAGGACAGCCAAGGCTGTGTTACGCAGAGAAATTTTGTCTCAAAAAAGTGAACAAACAAAAAAATTTACTGAATTTAAATTAGGATTTTTGTTATTATACTGTAGGTTATTTAAACATCCATTTTTTTCTTTTCTTTCTTTCTTTTTTTCTTTTTTTTTGGAGACAGGATCTCTTTAATCTTCCCTTGGCTGGCTATAGAGAGATTCACCTCCTGCCTCTGCCTCACATTTGCCGGGACTAAGAAGCCATGCTGGGTTTTGTTTGTTTTTGAGACTGGGTCTCTATTCTCAGTTTGGTCTTGAATTTGCTAGTTTGAGGATGACCTCCTTGAATTTTGATCCTTCACTCTCTACTTTCCGAGTGCTGTGATTATAGTGTGACCTCTCCCAGGCCTGGTTTATGTGATCTGGCCATCAAACCTAGAACTTCATCCTTGGTAGCAATCTGTCTGAATGGAGCTACCTTTCTGACTTGAGTATTTGAATTCATTTATTTATGATTTTAAGTATAGACACTCTGACATGCTTAATTTTGAGACAGTCTACTCTGTGGAACAAGGCTGGTTTGGAACTGAGACACTCTTTCCCAGCCTCCTCCCTCCTGAATGTTAGGATTACAGGTTTATGCACTGCACCCAGCTTTTGTATTTTCATATTTCAGGAAGTTAGAGCATTCTGACATAATGCCTGAGTAAAAAGGCTTGCCTGTCACACTCTGTAGTCCTGTTGCCTTTGAACTCCTGAGTGCTGGAATTACAGGAATGGGTAAACATTCTCCTCAGGATGCCTTCTTCTGATCCAGAATTCGAGCCAGTAGTTCTACAGATCCTTTCAACTATCTGACTGTCTGGACTCTTTAGTGTCTTAGGTTTGGACAGCACACCTCCTTACAATGTGGCAAGCGCTCCTTTCTCTTTGAGCTCTATGTCTAGTCCATTCCTGTTCTTCAGAGTTTAAAGAACACAGATTCTCTCTTCTTCAGGATGGCTGGGTTTCTTTGTTCTTCCTTATGACCAGATCAGAAAAACTGCAGAGGTGATGGGTTCCCATTTTCAGAATGGATCTGGGGGCAATAATGTGGCTCATCACTCAATGGTGGTTTTGTTTGTTTGTTGTTTGGAAGACCTATTTATTCCATATCATGTACATAACTATGTATATGTATCTGATGTGTGCCTGAGGCCTGTGGGGGTCAGAAGAGGACATCAAGGCCCCCACAACTGAAATTACAGATGGTTGTGAGATACCATGTCAGATCTGGGAATCAAAGCCAGATCCACCAGAGTGGGAAGGTGCTGGGTAGCAGTGGTGCACACCTTTAATCCCAGCACTTGGGAGACAGAGGCCAGGCTAGTCTACAGAGGGAGTCCAGGACAGCCAGGACTGTTACATAGAGAGACACCTTATTTATATAAAAAACAAAACAAAAACAAAAAGAGTGATAAGTGCTCTTAAGCCCCAAGCACCTCTTTGTCCTTGTCTTCCCTATGCTTTTAAGTGTATCTGGCTAGGCCAGACTGGTCCTCAAAGTGAGTTCTAAGAGAGCCTGGGTTATGCAAAGAGACCCTGTCTTAATACAAAACAACACAGAAAATTTGCCTAGCTAGGTTGGCTCACGTGGTGTGTAGTCTCCCCCTTGGTATCTGACAGGTACTTGGGAGAGACCTGATACTGCCTTGGTAGTCTCTCTACCAAGTCTCCACCCAGCAGCATCAGCAATGGCTGATAGTTGGATAGCTCCTCCTTGTGTTCCATCCACTATGGTTGCCTTCCTTGGGAGGCGGAGGCAGGAGGATACATTTGAGCCCAGGGTGGACTCTATAAGGAGACTCTCCAGTCCCCCCTCTTTTGGGGGTGACTAAAGTGTTTCAGGCATGGCAAAGACTTATTTTCAATACTACTCTCTAACATCCCAGTTCTAGAAGTGGGTTGGTTCCCCCTCCAGGATATATTTGTGTAGAAATCAAAAAAATTTTTAGATTCCTTTTTAATTAGTTATAATGTGTATGTGTCTCTGTGTGGGTATGTGCTTGTGAGTACAGGTGCCTTCCATGGGACTTGAACTTGGGTGTTCCAGAATAGTATATGCTGTTAACTGCTGAACCACTTCTCCAGCCCCCAGAAATGTAGACCCCCCCAAGAGATTCATTGGGAAGAAACAGAAAGGTGGCTGCGTCAGAACAGAAAGAGAGGCAGCAGAAATCAAGATCTTAAGTGCTCAGTTGTTTTTTTTTCCCCAAAGCTGTGTGACATTTGCACATGCATGTATAAGTATGAACATGCAGCTATGTCTTAATGTATATATTTATTTGTGTGTGCTTATATGTATGCACTTGTGCCACCACAGATGTGAGGTGGGCAGAGAACAATTTGGAGTTCCTTCCTTTTGTCATGGGAATTGAACTCAGGATCACCTGGCTTGGTATCAGGTCCCTTTACTCACAGAGTCATTGCACCTGCTTGTGTGCCACATAATATAATGAGTTCACATGTTTCTCTGTGTGTATGGTATGTTTGAGTGCAGGTCTGAGCATACTGTAGGGTGTGTGTGTAGTATGTAGGTCAGATGACAACTTTGGGGGTTGGTTCTCTTCCACTGTGAGGTCCAAGGATCAAACTCAGATCACTAGGTACCCACAGCAAACTTCTTTACCCACTAATCTGTCTCAAGGGATGAGAAGTTTTCCCCTTTTCCGTATTTACAATCTTCTTCTGAAACAGTGAGGAAACCTGACCCCCTTCTTTATATGTATAACTTTGCTCAGTAGTTACTGTCCTTTGTAATTGATTTCTCAGTTATTCTACCTCCCACACCTGCTACTTCTGAGGCCATGACCCCTGATGGCTTTTAGCAGTTCTTGGAATCCAGCATGGTAAGGCTGACAAGGAAACGAATGTGCATTGGAAGTGGCCTCCCTGGTTTGCCCTTTCCTTCTCTGTCAGAGACATTGCCTCCTATAGCAGACTCAGGGCCACTTTGCACTTGATGTTTGGGTTTGTCTCTGCTTGCATCCTGGTTTCAGCTTAAACAGTACATCTGAGGGTGTGTTTTTTCTCCTGCTGGTCAAATAATTTATTTATCAACTTTCTTACATTATGTTGAGAACAAGTTTTAGGAAATCCATTAGGATGAGGTCTCTTTACAATGGATAATGCTAGCAGCAGCTTTTAATATGGACTTGGAAAAAGCTGTTTCCTGAAATTTACCATACGGAGCACATAGAGCTCTGCACATCCTAGAAACCCTAGGGCAACCTCAGTTCCCTCATGCCTTCTTTTCTTTCAGTAGGGTCTCATTCTGCAGTGGTGGTTTGGAACTCACTATGAAATTGAACATGAACTCTTCTTTTTGTTCCTTTATAACGTCCCCCCCCCCTTTGGAGACAGGGTCTCACAGAGTAGACCAGGCTGGCCTGAACCAGAGATCCACTTGCCTCTGCCTTTTGAATGCTGGGATTAAAGGTGCAAACCACTGTACCAAGAAAGAAATACCATTTTAAAAAAAGACTTAATTTATTCACTCATTTATTTATTATGTATACAATGTTCTGCCTGCACACTAGAAGAGAGCACCAGATCTTATTCTAGATGGTTGTGAGCCATCATGTGGTTGCTGGGAATTGAACTGAGAACCTTTGGAAGAGCAGCCAATGTTCTTAACCTCTGAGCCATCTCTCCAGCCCCCACTTTTTAAGACCTATTTGTTTTACTTTCTATGTATGTTTTCCTACATGTATGTACATGCACTGTATATGTGCCTGGTGCCCACAGAGGCCAGAAGAGGGTGTTGGATCTCTTGGAACTGGAGTTAACAGATGGTCCGGAAACACCTAGCACCATGTAGTTGCTGGCAACTGAACCCATGTCCTCTGGAAGAGGCGAAGATGCTCTTAACTGCTGAGTTTCAGTGAACTTTCTCTTAATCAGAGCAGTTTTCTGCCTCACTCTCCCCAAGTGCTGCTGGGGTTCTAGGCTCTTTTGCTTTGGTTTGTTTCTGAGGTAGAGTGGCACAGTGTGGCTCTGGCTGACCTAGGCCCTGCTGTGTAGAGTAGCCTGTTCTCCCCATAGCAATCCTTCTGCCGCTGCCTCCCAAGTGCTGGGAACTAAAGGTGCACCACCATGCCCAGCCAGTACTTGCTCTTAACTAAGAAGCCATCACTCCAGCCCTTTCTAACTACTGTTTTGAAACAGATCTCAGATGTCTCATTTTATCCATTAGTGTTTCAGTGCTTCCAAAATGTAAGACTATTTAAAGATACCACGGTACTATTATGATTATAATTACACCAAAATGACTAATTCTTTCTTGTTTTCAAACACCAGTGACTGTTCAAAGCTATAATGCCTACAGTACCTTTTTTTCCCCTGTAGTGCAGGTGCTGGAAGAGGCCAGAAGAGGGCACCAGATCCACGGGAGCTGGAGCTACAGGCACAGTTGTGAGTCCCTCATGTGGGTGCTGAGCGCTGACCTTGGGTCCTCTACAAGAGGACCCAGTGCTTTTGGCCTGCTGAATATTCTCACCAGCTCCATGAATTTTTCCCCTCTCAAACCCAGAGCCTTATATATAGATAGGCAAGCATGCCATTGTTGAGCTCTCGTCCTGTGCCCTCGTACATCTTACCTTAGTTTATTTGACTGTTTCCTTCTTTTTGGTCGGGTGTGAGCTGAGTCCTTTCTGTAGATAAATGTAGGGATTCTGCATTATAATTTGCTACTTTTCCCATGGTTATACTATGACCCAGGGATTTTTGTTTGCTTTGGCAGAGAGGGAGCTACATTAACAGATAGCTGTAAATTAAATTCTGTTCTCTCCTTCAGTTCCCATCACTCCAAGGACAGGGCTAGCTCAGGGCATCAGCTTTTTCTGCAGAGCCCAGGAGCCCAGTGTGTAGAGTCATACGTGTAACCCCAGCACCCAGAGGCAGAGCAGGTGGAAGATTGGTGAATGTTCAAGGCTGGCTGGTTCTCCATAGTGACATCCAGAAAAGCCAGACCTGTCTTACTAGCCTTCCCCAAGGAGAAACTGAGGCTTTCTGATGAACGGTACTGCTGGCTTTAGGAAATTTTTTTTTTGTGGGGGGAGACATGATTTTTCTGTGTAGCCCTGGCTGCCCTAGAACTCAATCTGTAGACCAGGCTGGCTTCAAACTCAGAGATTTGCCTGCCTCTGCCTCCTGAGCGCTGAGATTAAAAAGGCATGAGCTACTACCATCTGTCCGATTTTGAGTTTTTAACCATCTTTAGTAATTAAAATTTCTAAATCAGTTTCATATATAAATTAATTGCACATTAGATTTCTTTTTACCTTAATTTCTAGAGTTTTTTCAAATTTTGTATTTAATATGTATGAATGAGTGTTTTTGCCTGCGTGTATGTATGTGCACTGTGTGTGTACCTGGGGCCTATGGAGATCATGTTCCCTAGAACCTGAGTCAGAGATGATTGTGAGCTATACCATACCATGTGAGAGCTGGGAACCAAATCCTGATTCCCTGCAAGAGTAACAAGTGCTCTGAGCTACCTCCAGCCTCAGAGTTTGTTCCATAAGGAGAGGTAAAGGTTTTCAGTGAAGTCTCGGGAGGCTGACCAGGACAGTCACCAGTTGGAAACCAGCTGGGCTATTTTGGAAGATCTTGTTCCAAAGAATTAAACAGCAGCAGCCTCTGAGCTCCGTCACTGCAAACAAAACAGAACAAACCTTCTGTGTGGACAGACCCAAGGACTCCTTCTGCCTCCCATTTGATTTGAAACAGGACATCTTGTAGGCAAGGACAGAATGGCTGACCTTCCTGCACCTATCATTTGAGTCATAGGATCCTAATAGCTATTCATCCTGCTTCAGATTTTGTTTTGTTTTGAGATTGAGTCTTGCTGTACCCCTGCTGTCCTCTCATCTTAGCTTCCAGAGTGCGAGCATTAGAGTGACCGGACACTGTGCCTGGCTATGCTGTGATTTTTAAACTTTGTGCATATGTGTATGCTGGGATTTGAACCCAGGACCTTGTGCATGCTAGGCAAGCACTCTGTCACCTACTTATACTCCCAGCTCCTCAGATGTGATCTTCTAGCCGCAGGCAAAGCAGGATTAGATGGAAACATTGATTGTGTTATTTTCTTTAGGAGGGTGTATGTAGTTCTGTTGTCTGGTTTCAGGAATGAGTCAAGGAGGTTTGTTGTAAGAAGTGGGAGGGCTATCCAAATGAATATGTGGCAGTTTGTTGTTGCCTATGAGACCAGTTTCAAAAGGTGTAGTTAAAATTATCCATACATTTCTGTTGGTAATCCAGCTAATGAGGGAGGTGTTGAGAGAAATCACTAACTTTTAATGTACCAATGCTATTTAATTTTGGTTGCTAGAGACTGAACCCAGGGCCTCAAACGCAGCCAGTCTCCGCCACTGCGGTGTTTCTCTGATTGCCCTAGTGTTATTGTGGTCGTGAGTGGAATGGTTTTGTAGTGAGTTTCATGTGGAACTAAGGAATTGGTTTGAGACCAAGAAAAGTCATCTTTTCTTCTACTAGGAAACTATAGTAACAAATTCCATGAAACAGATAATCTTGGTTTTGTCCTCGTGTATCAGTTATCTAGAGTACCATTTCTTTGAATGAAAATTTCAGGTTAGGTGGTGGTGGTGAACACTTGTAATCCCAGCACTGAGGAGGCCAAGGTGGGTGGATCTCTGAGGCCAGCCTGGTCTATAGAGTGAGTTTCAAGACAGCCAGAGCTCTTTTACACAGAGAAACCCTGTCTTGAAAACCCAAAAACAATTCAAAATTTACTTAATGTGTATGTGTGGATATGCACACATGAGAGAGTGCAGGTGTCTGTGGAGGCCAGCAGTGTCGGCTCTGAAGTTGGTGTCAACAGATACTGTACATCTGACACTGGTCCTAGGGACTCAGGTCTGCTGGAAAAACAGTACATACTCCTAACTACTGAGCCATCTTTCCAGCTCGTGTCTCTGTCTCTGTCTCTGTCTCTGTCTCTGTCTCTGTCTCTGTCTCTGTCTCTGTCTCTGTCAGTTTTTTATGTGCAGGAATGTTTTGCCTGCCCATATAAATAGTCTGTGTGCCTGGTGACTGTGGAGACCAGAAAAGAACCTCAGAGATCCTGGAGCTGGAATTATAGGTGGTTATGAGCTGCCAGATGCTCTGGCTACTCACTCTGTAGACCGGGCTGACCTTTAACTTGAAGATCCACCTGCCTATTTCCCAAGTGCTGGGATTAAAGATATGGGGCACCATTAGCTAACAAGATCTTTTTTCCTGATTTTTATGTATTTATTTAATTTATTAAATCTACTTGTTTATTTGGGGGTGGGGGTAGGGTCATTGTTGCTGGTGCACACCTGTGTGTCCCGAACTCAGGTGCTGTGGAAACCAGTCTGGAGTCTGAGTCATTGAAGCCAGTCTGGAGTTCATGAGCTAATATAGCTTCTGGGCTGGTGGGATGATTGGGTAAAGGGTAAAGGTGCTTACTAAGCCAGACGATCTGAGTTTGATCTTCAGAACCCACAAAGTGGAAGGAGGGCCACCTGCCCACTGTGTCAGATGGATGCCTACATGAATACATAAATAAATAAAAGTTTCATGGTGAAATATACAGACTATCATGAGTTCTAGAACTTGCCATGGAGCCATACTAGTGATGATAATTCTAGACCTTCTTGCCTGTGTCTCTTGAGAGTAGGAACTGTACTCATGTGCCACCACATCTCACTTCAGTATGTTAAAACAACTAATTTTATTTTAGGTTTAGTAATCTTCATTACAATGTAAAGATTACTGAGAACTTTGAGGGGTTAATTTTAGCTAAGTGTTTTTGAAAGGTTAAGTATAGTTTCAGTAAATACAAATGAGTAATAAAAATAATGATGTGCAAATACTTGTTTCAGAGAGTGTAAAACCTGTAAGTGCAAATGAGCTTTCAAAGATTGTGTGATACTGTGTACGATTTAAATGAGAGCCATTTAAATAGCTATTTTGGGACCTGGGGAGATAATTCAGTTTATAAAATACTTTGTTGTTCAAACACAAAGACTGGTGTTTGATCCCCAGCATCCTCACAAAAGCTAGACACACCTCTGTAATCTGCATACTGGTTTCCCATCTGGCCAGATCAGACTAGATACCCTGTCTGAGAAAATGAGGAGGTGGAACAGACTCCGGATGTGGTTCTCTGACCACCTCATGCAATGAGCACATATAAACAGGTACCCCAACACCCAAAGAAGCCACTTTGTAGCTTATTTCACATACATGTATAATATAAATTACCTTAAAAGGAAAAATTTGGGGAAGCTATATTGATATACATAAATAACTTTACTTCATTATTTTTCCAGATATGGCCGAGTGGAAAGTGTCAAGATTCTCCCCAAGCGGGGGTCTGAAGGAGGAGTCGCTGCCTTTGTGGATTTTGTGGACATCAAAAGTGCACAGAAAGCTCACAACTCAGTCAACAAAATGGGGGACAGAGACCTGCGCACGGATTATAACGAACCAGGCACTATTCCAAGTGCTGCTCGGGGATTGGATGATACAGTTTCCATAGCATCTCGTAGTAGAGAGGTTTCTGGGTTCAGAAGCAGTGGTGGAGGGCCTGCTTATGGCCCCCCACCATCACTTCATGCACGAGAAGGACGTTATGAACGGAGACTCGATGGGTAAGTTCCAAGGTTTCTGTAGGCAGGTATTTGTATTTGATGTGGTGAGAAAGAAACTCAAATTTAGGGGCCCCAGATGGATTTAAAGTTTTGGGCATTCTCAATGTTTCCTATTTTGGGTTGGAAACGGAAGTGATTTCTGTCCCAGTGGCTGGTACCTCACGGAATCGTAGAGGATATTTCCTGCAGCAGATTGGATATCTACTCTCGAGATAACGTGGTGGAAGAGTTTCTGCAGCAGCTTCACCTTTGGAGTTACCTGGCTTCTGGAAGGAAGTACTCCTCCTTTTGGATATTATCAAGGCCTTCCTTGGATATATCCTTACTACCAGATGGAGCTATTTGGCTACTGGTTTTGTCTTCGGGCTATTTGGAATATTTCCGGAATATTAAAGCCTACAGATCTTTTACAAGCTGATAAGCACCTCTAGGTTTTCAGTATGTGAAGTCTACAAACAAATTGATTTGTCACAAAATATCTAGCAGATTATTGATTCAACCATTTGGATACTACAAACAATACTTGATCATGGAATTGTGTTTGTGGGTGAGGAAAAACAAAGGCAATGCTTGATTTTTCCATTTTGGATATACTCAATTTCTGTGGAATTACACTCGATGGAATGGGGAAATAGAGGTGATGGACACTCATAAATGCTGGAATATAGCTTCGTCCTAACTGCTGGAATATATGGGATGCTGTGATCTTAAAGACTCCATTAGCCGAGGGGTGGAGGATTACTGTCACTTCTTAAGTGTTGAAGGAACTTTAGCTTTGAACACAACATGATCAGTTGTGGATACAGCATCACATTGACTGGGCTGGATGTCTACAAACGTGGACGGCTGTCAGCAACTCCGTTCCTCATTCATTGGAATTGTAGAGAGACTTTCTTGGATGCCAGCTGTCTGATCGTATTTAGGGCTGCAGATTTTTGTGAATGTGGATCAATTTCTAATTGTCTCCTATCTCAAGAAAGAAGTCTGGGGGTTTGAGAGTTACAGTTTGTTTGGGACTACTTGCTTCCTGTGGAATTATTTGTCTGGTCACTAAGATTTTTTTTTTCTTGTGGTTCATTTGACACCCTTGCCCACTAAGAAGGTGGATTACCCCTGTAAGAGGGGCCAAATTGGGGAAGTTATGTTCACAATTCTCTCCCTAGATTTAATTGGGATTATAGGTCGTGTTTCCACAGTTGGAAAAGGTTGGTATGTCCTGACCTGTGTATATTAGCCCCTCTTCTAACCCAAGCCACACCCTTTCTATCCCCCACTAACTTTAGATGCGTTTAGTACTAATAGATGAATCCAAGATTAGCAGTTAGATTTGAGCTCTGCTTCTCATGCCTGCCATTGTATCTTCCTAATAGATCAGAACTGCACATACTTGTGAAATACTGGCTGTAGCAGTTACTGTCTAGAGCTGTTGCCTGTTGCTTCTGTTACATCATTAGTTATGCCTTTACCAATTAACATTTGGTAGTGTGCAGTGTTTTGTTTTTTTTTTGTAAATCTTAAAGGAACCTTTTTGTTACACATTGAAACATTCAAGTTTCAAAATTGTAGTTAATGAAAAAGGAAAATAATGTCATTTAATACACTGAAGGAGGAAATATATCTCCTTTTGCCAGCTTAATTTTCCATAATGGCAGCAAAAGAAGCAAAAATAGCCCTATTGGAGTCCAGGGAGATGGCTCAGTTGATAAGATGCTTTCCATGCAACCACAAAAGCCTGAGTTCAGATCCCTAGGACCCAGTGACAGCCTAGGACAGTGATGTGCAGCTGTCATTCCCACGGGAGCTGGAGATGGGACTCCTGGTGCTTATTGGCCAGCTGGCTTAGTGCAGTTGGCTAGCTCCAAGTCAGTCTCTACCCTGTCTCCAAAAGTAAGATATACATTGAGTATGGTGACATATCCCAGTACTGGAGACAGAGGCAAGTGAGTGTCTATGAGTTCTAGGCCAGCCTGTCTATATAGTGAGTTCCAAATCAGCCAAGGCTACAAAATGAGAATGAAAATAAGGGATAAAGTAGTCAAGGAACACACCCAGTGTGTCCTCCACATGGCCTTGGATATGTGCAGATGTATATGCACGAGCAGAGTGTGCACACAGCCTAGGATAGATAGTAGGGTTGGTCCTAAGTGAGATAGTGAGTTAAAAGAAATCCTGATGGAGATACTGGGAATCTAGGAATGTACTGAGAAAATGATGCTAATTCTTACAGAATATTGAATCTAGCCTTGTAGAGAGATTCTGATATTGCTCATGATTCTTTATTTTCTTTGGTGGAAGATTGGTAGAGGGTGAGGTTGCAGAGGAAGCTCCAGTGACCCAGTGACTTGTGCCTGTGCCCTGTTGGAGTAGAGAACTTAGAATTACTTAAAAGAGTGGGGCTTTTCTTTTTTTTGGTTGGTTGGTTGGTGGTTTTGTTGTATTTTTGAGACAGAGTCTCACTGGCTTCACAGTCACAGAGTCTCACCAATCTCTGCTTCTATAAAGGATATGGACTACTGTGCTTGGTACCTGGTGACTTAGTTACTGCGTGTGCACTGTCATGTGTAGTAAGTTCTGTGCTCTTGGGCTAGTAAACATCCACATCCTAACTGTATGGGAACCAAGGAGATAGCTCAATGGTAGAACACTTGTCCCCACATGGGCAAGGCTCTGGATTGGATCTCAGCACTACAAAACAAAAGCCAGTGTTACTAAGTCAGGTCATGGTTCACAGCTCAGTCACCAGCATTTCCAGCTTTGTATCCAGCACCTTGAATGCTGTCAAAGCCAAGAGAGTCTGCTTTTTCCAGTCATTGAGCAAATATATTAAGAAAATGAATCCTGGAATAAGTACTTAAAAATTATGTAGCAGTTGGGAGGACACGGAGGCACAACAGCTTTCATTCTTAGGTACAGCTACAGAGACCATGTTATGCAACATCCCAGGATTTTGATATCTTAATTGCTTTTAAGATTCCATTTTAATTTTTAAGTGTAATTCTTTGGGCAACTTATATAGCTTAGTTATTTATTCAGAGTACCCAAGCATCAACAATTAATGAGAGGCTTGTTAGTGGTGGCATATGCCTTATAGCCCTAATTCCTAGGGAGAGTGGAGCTGGAGGATTAAAGGTCACCTCTAGCCTGGGGTATATATAGCAAGACCCATCTCCAAGGGAAGAAGAAAATAATTGCCTTTGAAAGATGTGGGCTGTGTCACATGCTCAGTGTCCTCTCAGTACAGTAAGCAGATGTGTTCTGAAAAAAACTGCAACTAAATAAAAGTCTAGTATATGTTTTTCAGATGAAATTGTAAAAAGCTTTAACATTTTTTATTTTATTTATTTATTTATTTATTTGCCTTGGTGTTTTGCCTGGAACTGGAACTACAGACAGTTGTTAGCTGCCATGTGGGTGCTGGGAATCGAACCCGGGTCCTCTGGAAGAGCAGACGGTGCTCTTAACCGCTGAGCCATCTCTCCAGCCCCAAGCTTTAACATTAAACTGGGCCAGATGCATTCCTTTAATCCCAGCATTTCGGGGTAGAGGCAGGCAGATCTCTTGAGTTTTGAGACCAACCTATTTTACATAGCTCTAGGTCAGCCAGGGTTACATAGTGAGAACCTGTGTAAAAAAGGAAGAGCAAACTTCAGACAAACAGCTAGAACAACAAACTTTCACATTAAAATCAAACTGTAAACTAGGCATTATGTGTTATGGCACATACCTGTAATCCTGGTGTCTAGGAGGTGAATACAGGATCAGAATATTAAGGTTACCCTTCTCTACATAGAGAGTTTGAGGTTAGCTCAAACCATGAGACTGTCAAAACCAAACCAAACCAACCAACCAAACAAAAACCCCAAACAGGAAAAAAGCAGGTGTTCCTGATACACACACACACACACATTCACACACACTCACACACTCACTCACACACACTCACTCTCTCACTCACTCACACACACACACAAGTTGAAAAATCACCCATAAAGAGATCATCTGACATGCAAAACACTACTAAGAAAGGCCCAATATATAAATAAAAAGAAATGATGCTGGTTATGTAAAGTTTTGGAGTCAAGTAAAATGTTGAGCTTGTCAGTGTTTGCTTACTAAGTAAGGTCCGTGCTGGTTTTAGAGAGGGATGAGGTGCAAAGACAGCTCTAATGTGAATGTCTGCATGACTTGCTTTCAGTATTACTTGCTCCTTTCTGATTAAATATTTTCCCCTCCTAAATGCAGGGCTTCAGATAACAGGGAGCGTGCTTATGAACATAGTGCCTATGGACACCATGAACGGGGGACAGGAGCATTTGATCGGACCAGACATTACGATCAGGATTACTACAGAGACCCCCGAGAGCGGACTTTACAACACGGGCTCTATTACACTTCTCGGAGTCGAAGTCCAAACCGCTTTGATGCTCATGACCCCCGATACGAACCTAGGGCTCGGGAGCAGTTTACACTGCCCAGTGTGGTACACAGGGATATCTACAGGGACGACATTACCCGGGAGGTACGAGGCAGAAGGCCAGAGCGCAGTTACCAGCACAGCAGGAGTCGCTCACCACATTCGTCCCAGTCTAGAAACCAGTCTCCGCAGAGGTTGGCTAGCCAAGCGTCCAGACCCACCAGGTCCCCCAGCGGCAGCGGTTCTAGAAGTAGATCCTCCAGCAGTGAGTCAGTCAGCAGCAGTACCACCACCACCACTGACAGGTAGGTCCAGCCAGCCATCTGCTCGACCTGTGGCGGTGGCTTTCATCACTGTACCTTTTTTGGGGGGGCGAGGGTTGAGGGGTTGTTTTTAAAAGACATGGTTTCTGTGTATAGTCCTTGGATGTCTGTCCTGGGACTCAGATCTGCATGCCAAGTGCTGAGGGTTAAAGGTGTGCCCCACTACAGCCAGGCAGCACTTTATGTTTAAAGAAAGTAATCTTGGATCATATGCTTAATAAGTAGCATGCAGACATTGAATTAACCAGAATCGGACTGATGAAGGAAGAGAAAGTGATCTGAGGCAGATCTTTCCTTCCTCTCTCCCTCCCATGGCCCCTCCCTTCCTTTGTTTTTTCCTTCATTGTTTTGCTTTATACCCGGCTACCCTGGAATTTGCTTTATAGGCCACGCTGGCCTTAAACTCACACAGATCTGCCTGCCTCTTGCTTTCTGAGTCCTGGGATTAAAGGTGTGCATCACTATGCCCTGCTCACATCTATCTATCTATCTATCTATCTATCTATCTATCTATCTATCTATCTATCTATCTATTCATATTTTATGTGAACTGATGTTTTTCCTGCATCAGATCTTGGAATTACAGACAGTTGTTAGCTGCCATGTGGGTGCTGGGAATCGAACTCAGGTCCTCTGGAAGAACAGTCAGTGTTCTCAACTGCTGAGCCATCTCTCCAGCCCCTATTTTTATTTCTTAAGTGCATGGAGTCAACTTATTGGGGCTGAACATTTCTAAAAGCTGTTTGGTTAAATTTGTTGGTGGAATGCAGTGTTGTCATTGAGTAAACCATCTTTTAATTGTATTTTAATAACATACTGTGCTTTACTAAATTTATTAAATGCATTTTTTCACCCAGAGTTACTGTTTTGTTCTCCGAGGCTGAGATAATGAATTTATTGGGATTTTTTGATATCAAGAAGTTTTATGTTAAAGATGAGCAATAATAACTTGAAGGTCATTTTAACAAGGCAATTTAAAGGTCAGGCTGTGTGGGTTTTGAAGTTACAAAGTTTAGTAGATGATACTTCCTTTAGGTAACATTGGATAATTTCTGGGCCTCCATTTCATGTTGTTTGTATAAACCTTACTTTAGAAGTAGGTATGGTAACACCTATGTGTAATGGCCTCTACCCAGGAAGCGAAGGCAAGAAAGTCCTTTTCTGCCTACAGAGTAAGACCTTGTTTGAATCTGTCACTCTTCATAGCCAAACAACCCCAAATTTCTAGAAAACAAGGCTTTATTATATTAAAATGAAAATGCATGTAATGTGTTTACTGCAACTTCAGACCATTAATACCCCTGCACCAGCCAGCTACTGTTTCTACTTCATGATGCTGGCAGGCTTCAACATTTCCTCTTTTTCTGTTACTTAGACTTAAACCAGGTGCCCTACATTAAATTTAGGTGGTACATATTATAAACTTAGAGGACACAGTTTCATTGACCTGATTAAAAAGTCCAGATTTGGGCTGGAGAGAAGGTTCACCTGTTAAGAGCATTGGCTGTTCTTTCAAAGGACCTAAGTTCAATTCCCAGCACCCACAATGCAGCTCATATCTGTCTGTAACTCCTGTTCCAGGGTATCAGACACCCTCATAAATTCGGGAAAAACACCAGTGAACATTTTTAAAAGTCCAGATTTTTCTTTCAATAGTATGTGCTTAGATTTAAAAGAAGCAAATGGTCACATGATTAAATGGCTCTCTTAGGCTTCCTAAATTGCTTAATTCACAACAATAAAGTAG
This sequence comes from Sigmodon hispidus, assembly GCA_004025045.1. NCBI lineage: Eukaryota > Metazoa > Chordata > Mammalia > Rodentia > Cricetidae > Sigmodon > Sigmodon hispidus. Next base: position 283,077 of record PVIH01000532.1, on the reverse strand, counting down.
AAATTTTAGCCTTATTTTTCTAATCTAGCTATGATGTAAATTTTTGGGGAATTGTCATATTTGAGTGAAGCAGGTACTTTGGGAAGTCAGAGAAGGTAGATTGCTTTGTTGTCTAGAAGGATGGTTGATGAAGTTAATTTAATCATATAAACAGATTATAAAATTTCATTGTTTCTCCTGCCTGGAGTTGTTTAAAATACTCAAATTTTTTTTATCATATCTCTAAAATATGCCATTAAAGGAGCCCCACAGCATTTCACTAGGTTAGAGCTTTTTTGAAATTGTGTGTGGATGCTGATGCTGGTGTTAGTAAAGTTTGTGATATGAGTCTCTGGGCAACTTTACACTGAATGCCATGTCATAGTCTGATTGAGGCTGAAGTCCTAAATGCAGAAGTAATCTGATGCTGTTCATGGAGCTAATCTTTGCTCACACAGGGTGGTTTTTGTTTTTTGTTTTTTGTTGTTTTTTTGTTTTTTTTTAATAAAGAGACAGGGTTTCTCTGCCTAGCTTGGGCTGTCCTGGAACTCACATTGGAGACCAGGCTGACCACCAGCTCACAGATCTTCCGGCCTCTGCCTCCTGAATGTTGGTCTGTGCCACCACCTCCCAGACAGTCCCTTGACTGAGCAAAAGCAAGAGGGTTCCAAAGGAGACACATCCCACAGCAGTGTTTTTGGACCTTTCAGTCTTACATAGGTTGCTTTTTGTTCATTACCTGAGCCTCACATATTAGTGTCTTGATTTTCTTCTGCTATTAGCAGTACTTTGTGATGGCAGTTTGGTATCTGTGAATGGAACAGTGGGAGAACAGAAGGGGAATTGACTCTTAAGAGCTAAGAGGTGGGAGCTGGAGAGATGGCTCAGCAGTTAAGAGCACTGTCTGCTCTTCCAGAGGACCTGGGTTCGATTCCCAGCACCCACCCACATGGCAGCTAACAACTGTCTGTAGTTCCAGTTCCAGGCAAACACCAAGGCAAATAGATAAATAAATTTAAAAAAAAAAAAAAAAAGAAAAGAAAAAAAGAGCTAAGAGGTAGCTTTGGTTGGTTGGGCTGTGAAGGATATATAGACATTAAAAAAAGAAAAGACATTTTCATTTAGACAGAGGCCTTTGAGGACAGAAGAGTGATCTAAATGTTTTGAGACCAGCAGATAATTTGTGTGTGTGTGACAAGGTCTCTTGTCTACACAGCTGGCTGTTCTGAAACCTCTCTATGTAGCTCAGCTTGGCCTCAACCTCAGAGTTTCACTTGCCTCTGCACCCTAAGTGCTGAGATTAATGATGTGTACCACCATGACTGGCTAAGACCAACAGGTAATTTAAAAATGGTTTAAACATGTTAATCAGGATTTTATCTTTTTAAAGTTAATTTTTTTTTAGATTTATTTTTATGTGTATTAGTGTTTTGCCTGCATGTGTATATGTGTACCATGTGTGCCTGTTTTCTACCGAGGTCAGAAAATAGTGTTGGATATCTTGGAACTTGAATTATGGATGATTATGAGCCACTGTGTGGGTGCTGGGAACTGAACCTAGGTTCTTTGCAAGAGCCAGTGAGTGCTGCTAACCATGGCCCCATCTCTCCAGCCTCCTGGGGTTTGTTCTTTATGCATAGACAAGCACTTAAAGGATTTTTCAAGAGAGATGGCTTGTGAGATTTTGTATTTTGGAAAAAGGCAACTGCTGGGCTCACTTGGTAGATTGCTTGCTTAGTATGCATAGGGCTTTGCTTTGTAACACACATAGACACTCACTACCACCACACAATAAAAACAAACAAGACCCCAAATCTACAAACTGTACCATCCTACTCTCCAGAAAACCAACTAGCCAGCCAAACAAACCAACCCCATTAAAACCATGGAGCTTAAATTAAGATAATGCTTCGACCCTCAGAGAAGGCGAAGCTGTGAGAGCACCTGACTGGGACCACTGGAGAAAGTGTTAAAGTCAGGTTGTGCTGACTCCTGAAAACCAGGAAGAACTCTGTGGTGGCTGAGTGCTGCACCACCAGGGCTTCCCACCAAGAACAGGACCAGGAGTCTTTTCCAGAGTAAGCTGAAATACTTGGGACACACAGGATTCTTCACTAATGTGAAGGGCATAGCAGACCAATGGAGATAGGTAGGAACTTTGGTCATGTGATTGTGAATGAAATTAGGTCATGTGGTATCAAGAAGGGTCTGTAGAAAGAGGTTTGTGGCCTGCCTAGTCCCGGTGTTGGCACCTGCCTGCTGCTCCGGCTGCTGCCTTTACTGGCCTGGACCAGCAATCCCAAAGAAACACACAGATGCTTATATTAATTTCATCCTGCTTGGCCTATGTCTCAGGCACATTGCTAGCTAGTTTTTTCATCTTTTTTTTTTTTTTTTTTTTTTTTTAAAAAAAAAACTTTATTTATTTATTTGCCTTGGTGTTTTGTCTGGAACTGGAACTACAGACAGTTGTTAGCTGCCATGTGGGTGCTGGGAATTGAACCGGGGTCCTCTGGAAGAGCAGACGTGCTCTTAACCGCTGAGCCATCTCTCCAGCCCCTATTTATTTATTTTTTACGTTAGAGTAGTTGACTTGTTCTTGAAAGGAAAAGGACTATCATTATGTATGCATGTATGTGTAATTGATAAAGAATTTCACTGTGTAGACCAGACTGGCTTCAAAACTCACAAAGATCTACTACCTGCCTTTCCCTCTTTGGTGCTGAGATTAAAAGAGTGTACATGGCTGAAAATCAATGTTAAAAGATTATGTATGTGTTTGTGTGTGTGAGCACATGTCTGTATACAGTCTGAGGAGGCCAGAAAAGAGCATCGGATTACCAGGAGCTGAGATTCCAGGGGGTTGTAAAATTTAAAAAAAAAAATTATTCATGTGTCTATGGGTGGTGTGTGTATGTGCACCATTGTTTGTGTGGAGGACAGAGGACAGCTTCCCGGCATGTAGACTGTGTCTCCTGTACCATGTGGACTGTTAGACTTGGTGGCCGTTCCTTTTAACCTCATTAGCCATCTTTCTGTCTTTTTGTTTTTTTCCAAGGATATTTGTAAATATTTTAAATAAAAATTTTGAGTAAGTTATATTAAAAGCTATCTATGGGCAAGCATGGTCTTTTATGATGCTGTAATCCTAGGACTTGGGGGATAGAGGCAAGATCAGGAGTTCAAGGCCATCCTCAGTTACAGGAGACCCAGTCTGAAATGAAAACCACAGTTGTTTACAGTGCCACTAAGCTTTCCACTAATGTATATAGTTTGAAATTTTGTCTTATTCAAATGTGGAGTCAAGTATATTAAAAACATAAGTAAAATATTAAGTAAATTCTGACTACCCACCCCCACCCCGCTGGGGACACATGAAGACCTTGCTCTGTCACTGGGGTATTCTTATGGCTTCTGAATTTTTTGACACTAGGCGTACAAAAGTTATGAAAAAAGGACCCTTGGGCTGGACAGATGGCTCAGAAGTTAAGAGCACTGACTGCTCTTCCAGAGGTTCTGAGTTCAATTTCCAGCACCCACATGGTGGCTCACAACCTTCTATGAGATCTGGAGCCTTCTTCTGTTGTACAAGCAGAACACTGTATGCATAATAAATAAATACATAAAAAAGAAAAAGAAAAAGGACTCTTTTAATTTAAAAAAAAAATGTTAGCATAATATAATCCTACTACCTTGCAGCCCTGGCAGCTTAAGTTCAAGGGCAGCCTGACTGTAGTGAGATGCTATCCCTGTGTGGTAATCTCTTGTTTCCTATAAAGACCAAGGCTGCATGTAGTTCAGTGAACATCTGAAAGTTCTGTACAAATCAGAAGTAGCTCTGTAGAAGTTTTAACCTTACAGGGAGCCTTTGCAATCTACTGATTTAAGTGTGAAGACAGTTTTTCCTCCAGTTCAAATAGAAACACCACTACTGCAGTCACCTTGCAGGGTCTGAAAGAGTGTGAGGGAATCCTGGGGTTGGTGTAATATATGCTGTGTCAGTTGACACCTGCCTTTAGCTTTTGTAAATTTGGTTTTTTAGGTGTTAATTAGGAGAATGAATACTTTGTAGAATCTTACCTTATGTGTGAATGGCAGGTACATTCCTGTCACAATAAGCATGTCTGTCCTTGTCTTCCAACTTTAAGGTAGGGTCTTTTGGTTCATACTGCTCCTGCCAAGCTAGCTGGCCTTAGAATGAGCTGCTTTCTCCTGTCTCCTCCACCTCACAGCTCGCAGGAATCACAGCTGCAGACTCCGTATGGGATGTGTGGTTCTAGGGATGGAGACTAATGTTCCAAGTGGCACCGCAAGCACTTTATCCGTCAGGCTGGTCAGCTCCCTCACCCATGTTTGATTGTTTTGAGAAGACCTTGTAGTACTTCTCCTGTGTTGAAGGACTTTCATAGATACCTGCTATTATAGACTGTGCTAGCTAGCATTCCTTTATCACCAAGTTATACACTGTGCTATTATGATAAAGCATTATTCAGTAGAAAGTACCTTATGTGGGAGTAACTTTCATACATATATTACAGTAAAAGTTTTTTGTTGGGTGTGTCCCAGCACTCTGGAGGCAGAGGCAGGCCAGCTTATTCTACATAGTAAGATCCTATACCTCCTCCTCCCCCCAAAGAAGAATTGATTAAATTGAAATCCCCCCCCCCTTGAATGGTATGCATAAAGATGCCTGTGTTAAGAGACTACTTAAAAAAAGACTCTTGTTAGTTGCAAATTACACACACACACTGTGAATTTGTGAAAGTCAGCAATTACGTTTATTTGCTCTTTTAGAATAACAAATGAGGGGCTGGAGAGATGGCTCAGCAGTTAAGAGCACCCTCTGTTCTTCCAGAGGACCCGGGTTCGATTCCCAGCACCCACATGGCAGCTAACAACTGTCTGTAGTTCCAGTTTCAGGCAAAACACCAAGGCAAATAAATAAAATAAAATAAAAAAAAAGAATAACAAATGAAACATATGTTTGGGGGCAGTAAAGCAGCCAGTGTCAAAGATTTAATTTGGGATTGGGGAGGTTGGGGGTGTTCCTTTGTATGAAACCTAGGGTCTTGCACACGCCCTCCCACTAAGCTCTACTCCTTATCCAATATATACTCTAAAGAAGGCTGGTGTAGGGGCTGGAGAGATGACTCAGAGGTTAAGAGCACTGATGTTCTTCCAGAGGACCTGAATTTAATTCCCAGCAACCACATGGTGGCTCACAACCATCTATAATGAGATCTGGTGCTCTCTTCTGTATACTGTATACATAAAAAAATAAATAATTAACAAAAATAAACAGGACTGGCTTATTTGTCTCATGGTTTTCACCTAAAATGTTTTCACCTAAAATGGAAATATTTGCACTCTCCTTTAAGCCTAAGTAAGGTGCCATAATGCTTTATCCAAGGGTTTAAAAATATTGCCATCTGGGCTGTGGTCATGCACACCTTTAATCTCAGCACGAAAGAGCCAGAGGCAGGCAGATCTGGAGTATGAGGCCAGCCTGGGCTACAGGACAGTTAGGGGCTACGCAGAGAAACCCTGTTTTGTATTCCCCCCCCGAAAAAATATGGAAAAAAAAAAGAATATTGAAGAAAATCTAAGAGCAAAAATGTAATCTTTACTGTGAGTCTTTCTTGCTGTTAGATGAAGTTTCTAGCTTGCTGTATCCAGATTTTTTGGGAGTTATCAAAACGTGTAGTCAGTGGCCAGAACTGAGGAACTGCAAGATTCTGTGTCCTAAAACGCCCCCTTTCCCCCCTAAAAACCCCTTTGTTTTCTTCCCCAAGAAAGTGTTTGCGAATTCTCTGCTTCATGTAGTTTTAGGGCTGTTTAGAAGTTAGAAAAAACCACTGTTTTCTGCATTCTCCTTGGTGGCGGCCTGCAGAGGTCACTGCAGAGCCTGTTTTGCAAATGTTCCTTTTTTGGCAGCTGCAGCTTCGCTTTGTTCCCTGATGCCACACAACCGTGTGTCTTAAGGCTGGGGGGTGGGGTGGAGGAGCTCAGTGTGGAATGGAAAAAGCGGCTGCTTACTGAAGGTTCTGGTGGGCTTGCCTGCTTCTGTCTGTGGGAATCTGGGAGCCCGTCCATATCCTAGCTAGTTTCCCAGAAACGCTTTCTGTATTTTTAGTTAACACTTAAAAAAAAAAAAAAAAAGTGTGGCTTCTGGTGGTACCAGGGCTGGAAGAATAGGTCTTGAATTTTGTGAACAGTGATGGGCTTGACCCGGGTTTGCTCTGTCGTTGGAGAAAGAAACCAGTGTCAGGGCTGAGTTATGTTTAGGAAGCTAGAACTGTGTGTTTGTGTGTCGAGCCAGCCTGAACTGGAATTATCCGGTTTGAGCTGGCTGTTTGCCACCTCCTGGAGGCTTCCTTGTTTAGCCAGAGTTTGCCTTGTTTGTGTGGCGTTGCTGGGCTCAGGGGCCCAGGCTGCCGCAGGCCTGGTGACATGGGTGTGGCGTGGGTGTGCTCGTGGGGGAGGGCCCAGCAAGCCTAGAGGCGGGGCCAGCGGCTGCAGTCACCTGCAGTTCTTTGCTTTGCCCCTCACCTCTGCTGTTGGCCACTGTCCTAGCCCTGAAAACGGGGTCCGTCCCGCCCCGTCGCTGCCTTGCTGAACCAACACATGCTTCCGAAGGTGGGGTGATTGGCGGCCCTGGAGCTGCTTTTAGCTCAGTCAAGCTTTCTGGTTTTTTTCCCCTTGGCGTGTGGCTTGTTCTGGGACTGTTTTTGGTTTGTTAGGTTGAAAGGAATTAAAATAAGATGGGGATAAATCTGTGCTTTGATATTGTGTGGATTTTAACTTCGTTGTAAACGTTTTTCTTTTTTCTTTTTTTTTTTTCTTTTCGAGGCAGGGGCTCACTATGTATCCCTGGCTGACCTGGAATTTACAAGGTAGATCAGGTTGGACTAGAACTCAGAGATAGATCCGCTTGCCTCTTCTCTGCAGTGTGGTGTGGGGATTAAAGGTCTAGGTCTCAAGTAGCCTAGGTTGGCCTCCATTTTCTGGAGGATGACCTAGACATTCTGGCCCTCGTTCCTCCTCCTCCATAGATGTGAGAAGCCTGGTTCTCAACTTTTTCTTTAGTAATTCCTTGCCACTTTTTATTTTTACTGATGGGATTTTATGCTTCTGAGCTGGTTTCTACGACCGAGCTGTATCCCTAGCTCCCCTCCCCCCTTTTTTGAGACAGAATTTCCCTCTACATTCCAGACCTGCCTGAACTCGTGTGCGTGCACGTGCAAGTCTCTCAGTGTGATTGTATTTCTTTCTCTTTCTCTGTGTGTGTGTGTTCGTTCGTGTGCTTTAAGGCTAGAAGAGGTCATCAGACCCCTTGGAGTTAGAGCTGTTTGCAGAATGCCTGCTTTGTACATCTGTCCTGGGGTCTGAATTCTGTTCCGAGGGCCACTAACGACTTAGCACCTCTCCAGCTCCCCTGGCCTCAGCTCTGTGCCACCACACCTGACTAAAAATGTATTTTTTGATATGGAAATGAATGTTAATGTGAAGGTTATTTTAAAGTGATGACTAATATCTTCAGTAGAGGTTTTTATTGTGTATCTGTGGACATACAATAGAGTTGTGCTGAAATTAGAGGGAGATTGAGAGACACCTGTGTTGCTCCAGAACGTGATTCATAGACTGAAAACTGAGGGCGTTCCATGGCTCTTCCTTATTTTTCAGCGAGGACAGCCTCTTTTGCATGTACTGTGTCACAGTGCTTGCAGCTATTTTGCACTCCAGCTTTTTGTCTGTGGGTGAAAAATTCTAAAGAAATGGTTAATTTAAAAGAAACAGGTTTAGACTGATGTTTCTTATAATTTGTAGGAGCTTAAAAAAAAAATAAACTCTTGCCCCCAAAATGTAAACACCAAGCTATCTTGTGTGTAGTGTAGTGCCTTTCAACCCTCTTGGGCCTGAAACTGCTTCCAGACACAGTTGAGAAGTAGGCAGTAGCGTGCTTCTCTTTCATCTTGGTGGGAAGGGGAGTCAGTGCCAAAATGAAATTGGAAGGGGACAAAAGTCTCAAAAGTACACTGGTACAGGCTCTGTCCCCAGGTGGGATTTCACCTGCAACGAAAAATCGCACATTTTTCTGGATATAGTGGTTGGTGCCTGAAATCACTCACTCAAGCGCCTAAGGAAGGAGGAGCTCAGAGGAGCTCAAGGCCAGTTTGAGCTGCAGGATGAAATTCTGAATATTTAAAAAAAAAGGAGGTGGGTTGTCACTAACTAGCACCTAAAAGGCAGAGGCAAGTGGATTTCCTTCGTGGAGGTCAGCCAAGACTGTATAATGAGTCTCAGCGGTTAGAATGAGAAGGATTCTCCTGGGCCCATGTTTGAATGTTTGGTCCCCAGTTAGAAAGGATTAGGCATGGCTTTGTTGGAGAAGATGCGTCACTGGGGGTGGGCTTTGAAATTTCAAAACCCACATCTGGCCCTCTCAGGGCAGGCTTCCTTGTCTGCTGCCCCCTTCCCTCCATGTTCATGGACTAACTCTCTGAAACTATAAACAATCCCCCAATTAAATTCGTCCTTTTTTTTTTTTTTTTTTTTTTTTTTTTTTTTTTTTTTTTTTTTTTTTTTTTTTTTTTTTTTTTTTTTTTTTTTTTTTTTTTTTTTTTTTTTTTTTTTTTTTTTTTTTTTTTAAACTTTATTTATTTGCCTTGGTGTTTGCCTGGAACCCGAACTACAGACAGTTGTTAGCTGCCATGTGGGTGCTGGGAATTGAACCCGGGTCCTCCGGAAGAGCAGACGGTGCTCCTAACCGCTGAGCCATCTCTCCAGCCCCAAATTCGTCCTTTTTAAAGTTGCCTTGGTCGTGAAGTTTCATCACAGCCATAAAACAATAACAAAGACAAACCTTTTTGCAAAACAAATTAGAAAGTTGCCTCCCAAAACAACTCCCTAAATAACAACAACAAAAGCCCTTCTCATGTTCTGTTTGATCAGTGTGCTGTTTTGGTTCATGCTTTCCCAAGCATTTTAGTTGATTTTACGTACTACACAGTTAAGTAAATTAGCAAATGTCATTTTGACATTATTGACACTGAGATTTTCTCATCTGTCTCCTGTCAAGTCCAGAGGAAACTTTCCAATTCCCCAAACTCCAAAAGGCTGTTCAGATATCCAGAAATGAGTTCAACCTGGTGTACAGGAGGATTGCTGGTGGTTAGATAAAAGCCAGAACTTCTCAGAAACTGGTGAAGCTGCTTCTCACCTACCAAAAGGAGTCGTTTTCCTTACCCCTGGCAGAGGGACATAATAAGGCTTTCCAATGAAGATAAACCAGTGTTGCCCATCAGCACATCAAGGTCTGTGTTAGCCCAGGTTCCCTCAGTCCCTCAGTCCCTACTCACAAGTGCTTGGTTTACATCTCAAAGGACCCCTCCCCCTACCATTGCGTGGTGGGGGGAGAGGCAGTTCTCACAACCCTCTTTCTCTTCTGTATCCCATGCTGAGTCTTCCCTTTCTTATAGATGGCTCAGGCCAGCCTACTTTGTTCTCTCTCTGCTCTGGACTCCTAGGTGCCTCTGGCTGTTTGCTTTTTCATAACTACATTAAAAATCTTAAGCAGGGTCTGGAGATTGGCTCAGTGATTTAAGAGCACTGGCTACTCTTTCTGAGGTCCTGAGTTCAATTCCCAGAACCCACATGGCTAATTACAACTATCTCTAGGGAGATCTGGTCCCCTCTTATGGCCTGCAGGTACACATGCAGAAAGAATACTGTATAAATACTAAACAAATCTTTAAAATCAAAAACAACAAAAATCCTTAAGCATACCGTGAAGTGTAACAAGTCTTTCTGTATTGGCAGCTCCCAAATAATGACATAAAGACTTTATTAATTTGAAAGCTTGGCCTTAGCTTAGGCCTGTCCCACTAGTTCTTATAACTTTAGTTAACCCATTTATATTAATCTTATGTTTTGCTTCATGGCTTTTTACCCCTTCCCATATATATTTAGACACACACACACACACACACACACACACACACACACACAAAAGTGTCAGAGTGTTGGGAGGGAAACCCCGGGCTTCATTCAGGCCAGGCTGGTGCTGTGCTGTATTTTATGCCCCTAACCTGCTTTCTGAATCTCAGGAGGGTTGCCAGCCTGTGGCAACTACCTAGCCTTTGGGCTTTTTCCCACTTTGGAATTTAAACTGAAAGTACTTCATGGTGGACACTGTTTTCCAAAAGTGAGACAGTGTAAACAGTATCTTATTTTACCCACTGCATTTTGTACTTTGAGGCAGAATCTGAACACATAATTATGACAAGAACAAACAAAAGCACAGCTGAACATCAATATTTTGGTTATATTGGTTATACAGCTTTTGAGAGACTACTGGGAAGTAGAGATGGCATCCTTGGGGCTTGCTGGCCAGTCAGGTTAGCTGAAGTCAACTCCAGATTTATTGAGAGACACCATCTTAAAAAAATGAGGCTAAGGGACTGCGAGATGGTTTCAAGGTAAAGGGCAGTGGCTGCTCTTCCAGAGGACCAGGGTTCAATTCCTAGCACCTTAATAAGTAAGAAAGCTTGGCCTTAGCTTAGATTTGTTACCTAACTAGCTATAACTAGCCCTTATAACTTCAGGTAACTTATTTATATTAATCTATGTTCTGCCACATGGCTTGGTACCCTGGTCAGTATCATGTGTCCCACCTCTCCTGCCTCGCTATTGGCCATTCATATGTTTATTAAACCATTCAGAAGGTGCCTTGTTGGAGACACATCTTTACAGTGTACAAAAAGATTATCCCACAACATATAAGGACCCAGGGATTGAACGTGGACCATCAGCCTTTGTAGTAGGTGCCTTACCCAAGCAGCCATCTCAGTGGCCCTGTACATCTTCTTCTTTCCTAAACCACCAAACAGTAATTCCTAGTTCTTTTATCATCCTCTAGGAACTAACGTCTTAACCTCTGTCCCCATGTCTTTTTGACCCTGTTGTGTGCTGTGGCCTCATTCATGAGGCCAGCACTTTACCACTGATGTATCTCCAGCCTTGGTGCTGAGTTTTGGACCAGTGTTGTAGCTGGCCTTAGGTATGCCATATATATGGGACCATAATTTACCCTTTTCATCTAGCTCATTTCTCTTAGCACAGTGTTTCAAGAACCATTCACCTTGTCATGCATCATTGTTGTAAAGCTGAGGAGTACTTTGTTGTGCTGTGTAGGTCAGTCTGGTCTTGGACTTGCAATCCTTTTGCCTCAACTTCCCTAGTGTTAGAATATTACAGCTGTGCCCTGTTGTGAAGATGCTATGGGCCTGATTCCCTAGCACTCTTTCTTTCTTTGATTTTATTTTAGTCAGGCCTGGGGTAGGGGTTGCGAGGAGGTTAAAACAGGTCAGTGTTCTGACCTAACTGTCTCAGAAAGGTATGTGGGACAAGGGCCTGAAGGGTTAGTGGTAGAATGTCCCCCCATCAGGCAGAAGTCCTGAGCTCAGTGTCAGCTCTTGAACAGTCAGAGGAGGGAGTGTTTTATTTCATTTTATTATGTTGTGTTCCTAGAGGCTAAAGCCAGGGTCTTGACTATTCTAGGCAAGTGTCCTATGGCTGAGATACATTGTACTCAGCTTCTTGTATTAGGCCATTGTTTATTATCTAGCACTTGGGGACAAACTATATTTTTTCCTTAACTTCCACAGATGATCATAAGCTTCAAAACCCCGGCTGCAGCTGTCACTGTCTTCTGAAGAATGAAGTCAGAGTTAACTTTTTGTGAGCGCTAAGCATTCATTTAGTCTAAGGCTAAAATCAGCCAGCCACCCCCCCCACCCCCAACCTCCACCCTTAAGACTGGGTTTCTCTATGTAGCCCAGGCTGGACTGGAGCTCAGAGATCCACCTGCCTTCCTAGTTGTTGGAATTAAAGGTGTGGACCACCACACCTGGCAAGGACAAGAGGAGATTTGAGATTTGTTACACAGCCACAGATGACAGATACACCTTCTACCTTATATACCTCACCCACCAGTCAATCCATCCTCTAAACCAGCTCCATTTCCTCAGCAGCACTAATTGTCACTTGATACCACATTGGCTTGTCCTTCTCTTTGGGATTAAAGACATGCTCCATCACTACCTGGAATATCAGGCATTCTTTAAAAAGAGTCTTTGGGCCGGGGATGCAGTTCAGTGGTCCAGTACTTGCCTAGCATACGTGAGGGCTCTGGGGTCTGTCTCCAGCACCTGTTAAAAAGACAAAGTCTTAGAGCTAATGTCAGTAATAACTGTTTGTGTCAGAGGAATTATTGCTGGGTAGGTGTTTGCTTTCTGTCTGACGGACAGCTGTGCTCCTCTGTGAGTTTTCCTTTACCAACCTAGTTTATCGCCTTTCTCTTCCCAGGTAGCTGTTATATCTGGTTCTCCGATAAAAACACGGCTCTGGTCTTTGAATATGTCAGTCAGATCTTGACTGAAGAGCCGGGCTTGGAGCTCTCATCATTCAGGCTCTCTTGCTCTCTTGCCCTCTTGCCCTCTTGCCCTCTTGCCCTGCTGTGGCAGCTGGGCAGGCCCAGCTGACTCTGGGCAGCGGTTATTCGGAAGACAGGTTGTGAGACACCCTGAGACTATGACTGACAAGCAGTGGGGACACTTGTTATTTTGTAGTTGCCAGGGGAGGAGTAAGAGAAAACTCTCCATGTTAGTCACCTGGAATGCACTAAGTACTCCATATTCTTGTGCAGCTGCCATACTGCTGTCTCCAGAACCTTGCCACCTTTCCAAACTGAAATAGTTAAAACATTTTTTATATTTATTTTATGTGTGTGGGTATTTTGCCTTTGTGTGCCTCATGAGTGTGTTTGGTACTCAAGGAAGTCAGAAGCAAACATTGAATGCCCTGGAACTAAGTTCTGGATTGTTGTAAGTACCATGTGGATATTGGGAGCTGTACCCACATCCCCTATAAGAAAAAGTGCTTCTTTTTTATTTATTTATTTTTTTTTGAGATGTGGTTTCTCTGTGTAGCCCTGGCTATCCTGGAACTCACTCTGTAGACCAGGCCAGCCTTGAACTCACATAGACCCTCCTGTCTCTGCCTCAAGAATGCTGGTTTCAAGGGTGTGCACCACTACTGCCCTACCAGAACAAGTGCTCTTAACTGCTGAGCCACCTCTCCAGCCTCCACATTGAAACTTTAATGTAGCACCTATTAAACCCAGTTCCTGTGCTGGGGCAGGGTCTCAGTCAGTGCAAGACTAGCGCCTTAGGTAAGATCTTCAGCCCCCATGTAAGAAACTGACAGGCGGGTCTCTGGGGTTTGCTGGCAGGCGCTGAATTCCCTAGCTCCTAGCTTCAGTGAGAGAGACCTCTGCCTCAAGAAATGAGGTGAACAGCAATTGAGGACCACACACAGTACTCATCCCTGTGCGTTCATGTGAACGTGTAGGTGTGCACACACACTGGATCAGCTGCTGCAATCAGCTATTCTGCTCTCTGCCTGTGACTCTCAACTCTCGTGTCTACTATAGAATCATTAAATGTTCTTTTGAGTCTGACTTCTTTCTCTTAGCACAGTGTCTTCTAGATCTAGGATGTGCCAGGCCAAATTTCTACTAAGTCTGAATAACAGTAGTATTTCATGCCTGATAATGTGCTTCATTTTGTGTATCCATCCAGGGGCCTCACACCTTTTAAGCATCTACCCTTGGAATGCAGAACATGCTGAGTGTGGGTGTGTAGATATCCATCATGAGTCTCTATTCCAAGTTTTTGGGGTGTATGGTTGGATCACACAATGGTGAATTTTAGGGACACTACCACATATTCTTCCCAATGACTGTGCTATTTCAACCATCCAACACCTGCCCAAAAGGTTCCAAATTCTCTACATTTTGGTTGTTTGTTTGGAGGCATAGAGCAATGTAGCCCAAGCTGGCCTTGAACTCTCCACCTTCTTGTCTCAGCCTTCCAAGTGTTACATGTGGTAGCTCATACCTGTAAATTCAATCCTTGAAAGGTTGAGGCTGGAGAATTGCTGCAAGTTTGAGGCAGTGTGGGCTCCACATCTTAATGGATGAGAAGTAATACCAATGTGGTTTTTGGTGCCCTTTGTTTGGTTTTGAAAACAGTGGGTGGTTCTATAGTATGAGCTCTCCACCCAAATCCTCTGATTGTTTTCGGGTACCAGCAGCACAGCCTCGGTTATCAATTCATTGTGCTTTTGATTTTCTTCTCAGTGCTGCTCAGTGCTGTTGAGCTTCTTTTCATGTACTCAGTTTTCTTTAGTTGAAATCCTTTGCCCATTGTGGGACACCCCTCCCCCTTGGTTGTTGATGAAATGTATTCTTTTAAAAGACAAATGGAAAATAGCTCATTCAGGGGCTGTATTGGTCAGTGTTGTCTAGAGTAACAGAATTTATAGAATGAATCTCTCTATATAGAAAGAGGATTTATTGGAATGACTTACAGGCTACAGTCCAGCTAATTCAACAGTGAAGGGCTATGAACGGAGAGTCCAAGAATCCAGAAGTTGCTCAGTCCAGAAGCTGGATGTCTCAGCTGGTCTTCAGTAGACGCTGGAATCCTGAAGAAGTAGGCTCTAATGCACTGAAGGAGTTGGATTTGCTAGCAAGGCAGAGCAAGCATGCAAAGAGCAAAAGCTTCCTTTCTTCATGTCTTTATATAGGCTTCCAATAGAAGGTGTGGTCCAGATTAAAGGTGTGTCTTCGTGCCTCCAGATCTGGATTAAGCCAGGTGGTAGCATGTCTTTAATCTCAGCCTCCAGTCCCAGACTGGGAGGCAGAAGCAGGCTGAGTTTATGCCTAGCCTGGTCTATAGAGCTAGTTCCAGGACAGCAAGAGCTACACAGAGAAACCTGTTTTGTAAAACCAAAGTAATAATAATGATGCTTTGGTGAGGAAATAAAATCTGTTACCTTAATTTCCTAATCCACATTAAAATGATCACAGTGGTCTTCATTCAAGTCATCCTTGTTAGCAGTGGTTACAGTGCTATGCATTTCTATCATTATTTGTTTTACAATTAAAAAGTAATGTCACCTGCAAGCTGGATGTGGTGGCACAAGCATTAGGGCTGGGGCAGAGGCAGTGGAGCCCTGAATTTAAGGCTGGTCTGGTCTACTGAGTTCCAGGACAGCCAGGATACCTTATCTCGTAAAACAAACAAAAATCAGCTGCAAATTCTTTGCCTTTGGTTTTCATTATTGTAGGAATTATTTATTGGCAATTGACTATATGAAAGGATTTATATTTATTAAGGGTTTATATAAATAATGACTGATATAAGATTGAACCTTAGTGCAGTTTTGGAGGATTGAAATTTCCCACTTGGCAGCAGTAGCTGCAATCCTCCTTCTGAAAACACAGGAACAGAAAGGAAGGACAGGCAGCGTGCGGTCGGTCGGTGGGTCGGTCGGTCGGTCAGTGGTCTTTAAGGGGGCTGCCTACACCTAGGCCTTGCCTAAAAGCACCTGAAGTCACCATATTTGATGGAAAGAAAAACTCTGAATTTTACCTTTTACTTTTTTTTCTTTGCTGTTCTCTGTAATCAGCTGATCCAGCATAATGTGAAGGCTAGCTTTCGCTTCCATCTGTTTTTAGAGGCTGATGTTGAGAAAAGAAAACAAGGGCTCCTGAGAATGTCTTGACCCACACACACACACACACACACACACACCAGCAATAAAAACAATATACCCTGCCTTTTATTAGGGATTCTGATGTGGAGAGACCATTAGTGCCGTTGGGGTTGGAAGGTTACATGAAAAGGAACAGCTAGAAAAATACAGGCATGGTGGCCTACATTTCTATTCCTAGCACTCATGAGACAGAGGCAGGAGGATTAGGAGTTATCCCTAGCCACTTAAAGAGTTTGAAGCCTGTATAGATTATAAGACCCTCTGTCCAAAAAGCAAAATCTTGTGCCTATATCCCCAGTACTTTAGCTATTAGGGGAAATAATGAATCACAGTCTATCCTGCACTGTGGGAAGAAACCCTGTCTCAAACAAAAAGAGGGGGGGTCGTCTATCCTGGTGCAGTGATGAGGGCCGTTTGCCGTCTGCAGTGATATCATCTGTGTGTGTGGATGATGATTTTTCTGTATCCGAGGAAAACACCAGGGACGGTGGGATGTTTGAATTGTCTAAGCCTGATGGAAAAATATACTTAGCATACTTTCCCTCTGATTTAAGCTTATGAATTATATAGAAGAAAGAAATTATTAGCTACCTGATGAGAAGTCATTAAAAATTACTGATTTAGAATTGAGAATGGTGGCATATGCCTTTAATCTCAGCATATGAGTTCAGGCTATCTTGGTGTTTATAGTAAGTACTCCAGGACAACCAGGGCTATGTAAGAGAGACCCTGCCTCAAAAGAAAGAACAGAAAATATGCAAATAAAATTAATGCTTCAGATTATATCTGCACCACCCACAACCCCCTTTAGTGGCAGGGTCTCGGTCTAAGGAAGGCTGGAGCTGGCCCCTGATGCACTGGCAATCTAGTGTAATTTACTGCCACTTGGGCCACCATGACTGACAGATTATACCTTTCTAGGCTTTTGTTGTTGTTTTCTGAGAGAGGGTCTTACTCTGTAGCCTTGGCTAGCCTGGATGCAACTATCTGTGTAGATCATGCTGGCCTCAAACCCTCATCCATCCATCCATCCATCCATCCATCCATCCATCCATCCATCCGCTTCTACCTTCTGAATGCACATGCCATGGTGTACTTTTGGTTGTAGAGGATGGCTTGGCAATATTGGTCCTCTCTTTCTATATGGTTCCCAGTAATTGACTCGGGATATCAGGCAGGCAGTTGTAACTCATTGAGCCATCTCACTGCCCTCTTGTCTGAATTTCTTTTTTTTTTTAAAAAAAAACTTTTATTTATTTATTATTTATTTGCCTTGGTGTTTGCCTGGAACTGGAACTACAGACAGCTGTTAGCTGCCATGTGGGTGCTGGGAATCAAACCCGGGTCCTCTGGAAGAGCAGAGGGTGCTCTTAACCGCTGAGCCATCTCTCCAGCCCCTTGTCTGAATTTCTTAATGTGGACTTGTATATAACTTGTTGCCTGGTTATTTCCGAAGCCAAAATTTAGAGTCTTGTCCATGTTTTTCTTTCTTTAAGACAGGGTTTCTCTGTGTAGCCTTAGATGCCCTGGAATTCACTCTGTAGACCAGGTTGGCCTCGAACTCATAGAGGTCTGCCTGGTCTGCCTCCTGAATGCTGGGATTAAAGGCGTGTGCCACTACTATCTGGCTCATGCACAAAATTCTTAAAAGTACTGCATGCTGGGGGCTGGAGAGATGGCTCAGAGGTTAAAAGTACTGACTGCTCTCCCAGAGGACCGGGGTTCAATTCCCAGCACCCACATGGCAGCTCACAACTGTCTGTAGTTCCATTTCCCAGTTCCAGGCAAACACCAAGGCAAATAAATAATAAAAGTTGTTTTTTTTTTTTGTTTTTTTTTTTAAAGTACTGCATGCTGTTGTATGCTGTTACTTTGAGGCTGTGTAGTATTGTGTCTTTTTGAAAGATGAAGAAATTTTGCATTTGACTTGTGTCTTATCCCTGTGACAATAAGGGTTTAAGTGATTTGTCCAAGAAATGTGCAGTGTTTTTGAATCCTTATCAGTGACTCCAGAACTGACTCCCTCTGTTCTGTCACAATTGTCTATCACTCTTGATAGTCTTTGGGTTTTTTTGAGGTCAGGTCTTGCTCCATAGCCCAGGCTAGTTCTAAACTCTCAAAGCTTAGTGCCATATCCTTCAGCTTGTACAATTACAGACAGTGCCCATGCCTGCCTCTCACTTGACCTGGGAGAGGAAAGTAGAGATCAGTTGTACAAGTTGGTCCATGTTGGTGAAAGAATGTACTTTACTCAGGCCAGTGTGAACTGCCTTCTCCCTCTGAGGACTTAGTGTGAGACATACACAGTGTGGACTCCAGAAACCCCAGCCTCAGTGTGGCAAAAGCTAATTGTTGCTGTTTGGTGCTTCTGTCTGTGTGTCTGTGTGTGTGCCTGTCTGTCTCTGTGTGTGTGTGTGTCTGTCTGTCCACTGACACCTGTGGTTTCGCTTGTTGTTTCTCCTGCTCTGCAGCAGTGACTCCAGCAGCACCTCAAGTGATGACTCCCCGGCCCGATCAGTTCAATCTGCCGCAGTCCCCGCACCCACTTCCCAGTTGCTTTCGTCTCTTGAAAAGGATGAGCCCCGGAAAAGTTTTGGGATCAAAGTTCAGAATCTTCCAGTCCGTTCTACAGGTAAAGTTTTGTTTGAGTGCAGTTTCCTCCTAGCTGCTGAGAGAGAAAGTGCAGCTCACTGAGCTAGGATGGGTGACTTGACTTTACATGTGGTGTTTCTGTGCCTCATTAGTGCTTTAATGCCATGAACAAAACCCAGGCAATTATTAAAATTGTGTGTAGTTTGTTTTTTAAAGCTTGAGAGCGAACAACAGGGGAAGCAAGGCAAGGAGAGGGGGGAGAGGAGAGAGGGGAGAGGGGGAGCAGCCAGGATCAGCATGGTCTGTCAGGTGCACAAAGCTGCATGATTAACAACACAGGGAAGGACCACAAGCTTGGGATTTTCATGTGTGCCCGAAAAGATGGGAGGAAAACCAGACGTTGGGCTTTGGAGTTAGAACTCAGAAAAGTAGGCACAGCTGCCTCTGTGGAGCTTCTGGGCTGCAGGCTCTGACCTCTAGTTCAGTTCCCTTGGATACAGAAAGACTGTGTGTCAAATGGCATTTTATTTACAGGCAATGCACAAACATATTTACACGTACATGAATACCACAGACATAGACAAAACATCGTTTACTTTTCAATAGATATTTCTCTGGATTAAATATTTTGGTTTTGGGGGAAATAGTTTGCATTAGGGTTGTAGTTATCATAAGAAAAATGTACTTGTTTTTGTTTGGCTGTGTAGATACAAGCCTTAAAGATGGCCTTTTCCATGAATTTAAGAAGTTTGGCAAGGTGACTTCAGTGCAGATCCATGGGGCCTCTGAGGAGAGGTACGGCCTGGTGTTCTTTCGTCAGCAAGAGGACCAAGAAAAAGCGCTGACTGCATCAAAGGGAAAACTTTTCTTTGGCATGCAGATTGAGGTGACTGCATGGATAGGGCCAGGTAAGGCCAGGAAGCGGGATTCAGTCCCGTGTGTGAGGGGTGATTAAGGGCGAACACATCCTAGTTTTATTTTTTAATTTACTGCTCAGTGTCTTTAGCTTTGAAAGCTAGCTGAGGTCTCCAGTCACCTTAGTGCAGCACAGTGAGCTGGTTTGGGCAGGAGCAGTGGTGTGGTTCTGCTTCTGTAAAGGAGGTTACTTTACCTTAGAACCCAGAGTGCAGCAGCTTCAGGCCATCTGTGGAGTCACCCTTCCCTAAAGGATAGAATTGATTGAGAAACAAGAATGATAGCAAAATTTGCATTAGAAAGCAAACTCCATATTACTATCTTGAGGGGTTCATTCACATTTTTCCCAACATAAATTAGATCTGCTATTCTAGGTGACCAGAACCCGAAATATTGTTAAAGAATGTGGGTTGTCTTGTTACTGGGTTTTAGGACCAAAGTCTGGATCCTGGCAGCCTTAAGCTAGACTCAGGTATCAGTTCTTGGAAGTTCAGTTGGTGACAGTGAAACAGGCCAGGGGGCTCCAAGGTTAAGGACACTCACTGCACTTGTTGGGTTCCTGGTGCTCAACATCAGGCTGCTCCCAGCCACCCGCAACTCCAGTTGCTTGGAATCTGACACCCTCTGCTGGCCTCTGCTCATACACACGGCATACATGCTCATACACATGGCATACATACACACAGCATACATGCTCATACACATGGCATACATACACACGGCATATATGCTCATACACATGGCATACATACACATGGCATACATGCTCATACACATGGCATACATGCTCATACACATGACATACATGCTCATACACATACACAGGAGTAATGAACAAAGGAAGGAAGCCCAGCGGACACCTGTCATGTCATGTCACTCAGTTTCTCTCTAAGGTCCTGACATGAGGGTTAGGGTTTAAATAGAGGACAGAAGGTGTCTTTTTTAGAGATTCTAGGCACAGGTGTGACCCTTTAAGAACTAAAAGGAAGCACTTTTATTAGCTTGAGCCCTCCTGAAAGACCCACTTATATTTATGCCAGAGGTCTCAGGCATGACTCAGGTCAGTGGTGGCCTCTTTCAGAAAACATGCAGTCCTTGTTTTAAAGTGGACTGGCCCCACCAGAGCTTAACTGATTCAGAATTTGAACATTCACAGTCAGGAAACCCCAATTTAAACAGAATGTGAGCAATTTAATAGAAGTATTCTAAGTGAACTTTAGACTTTAAATAAAACTTTTGGCTCATTTATATGGTAAATCTCAGAATAGTCATCTTTTAATAAGATACTTTTCTATGAATATGTAAATGATATTTATATATTAAGTCAGACATAACACTGGTAAAGTGGGTATTATAATGTGTACATGATTTTATGATGGAATTCTGGGTATATTGGCTCCCACTGCCAATGAGGGTAACTTATCATAACAGAATTCAAAGAAAATTCTTTTCCCAAACAATCAATGTCTTCTCCCCCTTTATTGACTGAGTTTCAGTTGTGCTGCCCCAAATTATAAGCTAACTAAGAACAGCTCATGAGTTCTTTTCTTGTTGTTTTCTTGAGACAGAGTCTCATTCTGTAGCACAGGCTAGTCTAGCACTCACTGTGTAGTCCAGATTTACCTTGAATTAGGGCAGTCCTCCTGCCTCAGTCTTTAGAGTGCTGGGGTTACAAGTGGGCATCAGCACAGGCGGCAGCGGTTCTTGTTGGGTTGTTTTGGGGTGTGTCAGAACCGCCTGAGAAGTGTTCAGTGTGCACTGACCTACATAGGTCTTAAATACCAGTTGAGCTGTTAATGGAGATGTAAATTCGAGTCACTGACAGATGATGGCACTCTGATCTTTAGGGACACAAGGAGAGTTTAGATGGTGTTATGTCAGACCTTTAACTTTGTTCTATAGCACTTGGGAACAGTTGGGTTCTTGCTCATCCTTTACAGACTGGGTTATGTAAACCAGGCCAACCTTGAATCCAACATCTATTGCCTACACTTTGCAAGTGCAGGGTTTATAACTGTGTGCCTCCATGCTGTGACCGTCTTTTATTTGCTAATTTTGTTAAGGCAAGGTTTCATAGAGGCTAGGCTTGAACTTGCTATATTGTTATATAGAGAGCAAGCCTGGAACTTGCCATATAGTTAAGGCTAGCCTTAGACTCCTATTTCTCCTGCTTACACCTGCTGGAGTTGTAGGAATGTTGTCTCCCATGCCTGACTTTAGAGTGTGTGTGTGTGTGTGTGTGTGTGTGTGTGTGTGTCAGGATTGAGCCCAGAGCTTTGTGCATGCTACAGAGTGCTCTACTTCTAAGCTATATCCTTAGCCTTTATACTTCTCTTTTTGATGGGGTTGTTTGACATTTTTAAAAAGTAGAGAACATGTAGTGCTGAGCTATAATTATCAAAACCTTGAATGTCTGTGTCTCAACAGAATTAATAAGTGGAGCTTTAGCAAAGGGCTGCAATTAAATTAGAAATTAAGCCAAAGCTTTTTATCATATAAAATAGAAACCTTTGGATATCCTTGGGGACCAAAGAAAAGAGAGCTCACAGATATTACTTTAGCCATTTTCCACACAATTATTTTTATATCTAAAAGTCTTCTTAAAGTAATGGTTTTAGTATTGTGTTTGTATAGGTACTATGCCAGCATATGTCAGTGCACTGTGTGTGTGCATGGTATCCATAGGAGCTAGGTGGTAGTAGATCCCTTGGAACTAGATGGTTTGTGAGATGTTATGGATGCTGGGAATTGAATCTGGCTTCTCTGCAGGAACAGCCAGTGCTTAACGGCAGAGATACTTCTCTATCCCCTAAAGTCTTGATTTAAACATTTACATTACTCTTACTGTAGTAATAATTACTATTAGTGTGGTAAATATGAAATGTTGAATATCATTAAGATCTTGAAAGTAAATGAAACTAAATAATGTAGTGGGACTGTTTTCTGCTGAGTTGTAGTTTCCATTTAGATTGTAGCATGTATGTGGTTTTTTTTGTTTGTTTGTTTGTTTGAAATAGGGTTGCCCCATGAAGCCCACAGTTGCCTGGAGCTCCTTATATGGCACAGGCTGGTCTTGAATTCTTGATTCTCCTGCATCTAAGTGGTAGGACTACAGAGGTGTATCACCATGCCTAACTCTATGTTAAGACCAGAGGGTAAAAGGCACTTGTCTGGTGACCTAAGTCCATTCCTGGAACCCATATAGAGATGAATAGAGAGAACCCATTCACAGAATGATATGTCATGCTCACATACTATAGTAACAAATGTCATGGTGGTATGTGCCTTTAATCTCAGCACTCAATACATCTCACAGATTCTGTGAGTTGAAGGCTAGCTACGACTGAACACGTATCTCCAAAAAACAAAACAAAAAAAAAACAAAAACAAAAAACCCCCAAACAAGCAAAAACCTTTCTTGTTAAATTCTTTGAGAGAGATCTTCAGTTTTTGCACGTTCCTTTGTTTGTCTGAGACAGTGTCTACTGTCTGGCAAGTCTGGTCTTGAACTCAGACCCATCACCACTGTTTGCTGAGTGCTGAGGTTACAGGCCTACCCACCAGGACCAGGAAGACACATTTTGTTAACCAGTAAATTATGTATGAAGAGATGTATTAAAGCACCCTGTTCTACTCTACCCCACCCACTCACAGAAACAGAAAGTGAAAATGAATTTCGGCCCTTGGATGAAAGGATAGATGAATTCCATCCCAAAGCAACAAGAACTCTTTTTATTGGCAACCTTGAAAAAACGACTACTTACCATGACCTTCGAAACATCTTTCAGCGCTTTGGAGAAATTGTGGTATGTTGCTTTGGTGATAAGATACTGTAGATCTTTGTAGAACATAGAATGAAATGTAGATATGTGATATTTAAGGACATGAGCTATTTCCTTTTTGTTCTATTCTTCTTTCTTTTTAAAGACTAGTGTTTTATGATATTCTTTCCACCTCCTGGTAATGGGATTATAGGTGTGAACCACGATTTTCCTTAGCCTTCCATTAACATTTTGTAAAAGATACTTTTGAGAGAGAAAGAGAGAGAGAGAGAGAGAGAGAGACAGACAGACAGACAGACAGACAGACTATGTACATGCATCTTTTGCCCATGTACCGTGTCTATGCCATGTGTTTGTGGCGGTTACGAGAGGACCTTGGACTCCTAGGAACTGAAGTTTCCAGGTGATTGGGAGCTGTACACTAAAAACTGAGCTCAGCTCACCCCAAGAGCAGCCAGTGCTCACAGATGTCTAGACCCTTTCAAAACATTTGGAGATGGTATTTTGCTGTGAGTGAGGAGTAGATCTCTGTGAGGTCAAAGCCAGCTTTGTCTACGTACTGGGTTCCCAGGCCAATTGAGGCTACACAGTTTTTTGTTTTGTTTTTAATTATGTTTAATTATGTATATGTCTGTGTGCATGTGAGTATGGATGCCCACTAAAGCCAGAGGTGTCAAGATGTCCTTGGACTTGGAGTTACAGGCAGTTACGAGCTGCCAGAAGTAGATCCTGGAAACGGAACTCAGGAGGGGCAAGTGCTTTCTCTGAGCACTGAGCTGTCTCGAGCCAGAGATGCTTGTTTTTAAAAAGAAATAACCACTTTTTATAATTTCAAGTGGGGGCTGGAGAGATGGCTCAGGGGTTGGGAGCACGGTTGGGAGCACTATCTGCTCTCCCAGAGGACCTGGGTTCAATTCCCAGCACCCATATGGCAGCTCACAACTGTCTGTAACTCCTTTCCAGAGATCTGACACCTTCGTACTAATGCACATAAATAAAGCTAAATAAATAAAAAAAAATTCAAGTGAGTTTTTAAAAATTGCTATTTGTCATCCTCCTCTTCCGCCTTGAACTTTGATAGCTCCTGTCCTCCCATAGTGTGGGAATTTGTAGGCATTAAAGAACAAACCCAGAGCTTCATGCTAAGCACATACTTTCACAGAGCTCCTCCTGCCTCTGCTTTAGAGTTTTGTGATGAAAGGCATGTAAAACTGGCTTGTTTCTGTATTCTGTAAGACAAAATCTCATTATGTAGCCCTGGTTGGCCCAGAACTAGCTGTGCAGACTAAGCTGACTTTCATCTGCCTATGTCTTGAGTGTTGGGATCAAAGGGGTCATGGCCAGCCCAAGACGGAACAGTAGTGAAGAAGTTCTAAGTTTGGACTTTGAAGAGTAGAATGTGTGATAGTAACAGCTGCTCTGTGTGTGTGCTGGCCTCTTACACATACTTTGTACTTGAAGGAAAGACTATTGTTTATTGATTATTGTCAAATGTAGTACTTTCTTTTGAGAAGGGCTCTGTATGGCAGGCTCCCTTCCTATTACCCTTCTGAGTGTGAGGGCTGTAGATGTGAGCATGCACACTAATGATCTTCATAGTGATGGGATTAGCACATTTTGAGAACTTGGTTTCTTGATTGTTCTTTTCAAGTAGTTGGGTTTTTTGTTGTTGGTTTGGATTTTTTTGTTTTTTGTTTATTTGTGGGTTTTTTTTTGTGTTTTTGTTGGTTTTGTTTGTTTATTTGTTTTGTTTTGTTTTTGAGACAGGGTTTCTACGTGTAGCCCTGACTGTCCTGTAACTCTGTAACCAAGCTGGTCCCGAACTCACAGAGATCCTTCTCCTGAGTCCTGGGATTAAAAGTGTGCATCACCATGGATAGCTCAGATAGTGTATTAAAGAGCTTGATTTTACAAAAGATTTTTGACAGTGCCAAAGTATAGTTGAACTTTTTCATAAGTACTGTTGGCTCCCCCAAAATGACAGAGACTTCTTACTAATTATGAAAGCTTGGCCAATAGCTTAGGTTTGTTCCTAACTTCTTTTTTTTCTTCTTCTTCTTTTTAAACTTTATTTATTTATTTCTATTTTATGTGAATTGGTGTTTTGCCTACATGTATAACTGTGTAAGGGTGTCAGATCTTGGAATTACAGACAGTTGTTAGCTGCCATGTGGATGCTGGGAATCGAACTCCAGTCCTCCGAAGAACAGTCAGTGCTCTTAACTGCTGAGCCATCTCTCCAGCCCCTCTAACTACTTCTTATTACTTAAATTTAACTCATTTATTTATATTAATTTACTTTCTGCCTTAGGGCTTTATTACCCCATGTCCATATTGCCCATCCTGCTTGCTCTGTGACTTCTGGCATTTCCTTTTCTTCTTCCCAGTGTCCTCTCTGCTCCCCAAATCCTGCCTAGCTATTTGCTGTTCAGCTTTTTATTAAACCAAATCCAAGTGACACATGTTGACAGTGTACAAAGAGATTATTTCCCAACACCAGAGGGAATCACTTCTTTCTTAGTATTTCACTAGTTAGGCCATCTTTTCTTTGTTACGAATTTGAGTTGTTATGTTGCAGCACGGTTGCTCTACTGCAGGGACCTGACACGGGATGGCTTTCATGCTATGTGATCTTTATACCATCAGTTGACAGTGTATTCGGACAGATGATCAACTACAGTTATTGGGAACCTCACTTGTAGAAAGAAGCAGTCTATGTGGACTTGGCTTCTGATTTATTTTCTTACTACTATATATTGCTAAGTGATAGTAATTGCCTCTTTCAGGACATCGATATTAAGAAAGTGAATGGAGTTCCTCAGTATGCCTTCTTGCAGTACTGTGATATTGCCAGTGTATGTAAGGCTATCAAGAAGATGGACGGAGAGTACCTCGGAAATAACCGCCTCAAGGTAAATGAAGCCTAAATCATTCTGTGGTTACTATTTGATTTGCTTTAAGATTTGGGGGACTTTACCATGTTAGGGCTGCAGAAGGACAGTTACTTAGCGCTAAAGGCAGCTTCTTTGCACCCTCAACTTATCATTGTAGACGCCACTTAGGGCTAGGCAGGATTGAATGTTATTTTGAGTAGTTATGAGTATCACTCAGTGGTACACATTGTGCTATGTGAAGCTCCTGGGTTCAATATACAGTGTACACACACACACACACACACACACACACACACCCGATTCAGCATTTCTATAGAAGACTAACTTTCTAAGACTTTTGTAGTTGAATAGTAGTTGTGATCTGTGGTGACAGAATTTTCTCTTTTAATTTCAGCTGGGTTTTGGAAAAAGCATGCCTACAAACTGTGTGTGGTTAGATGGCCTTTCTTCAAATGTGTCTGACCAGTATTTAACACGACATTTCTGCCGATACGGACCTGTGGTAAAGGTAGGCAGGTGCCTGCTGTTGACTCAGGCTCACCTCCCACTGCCCACTGCTGTCTTTTCCTTTTTAACAATTTACACCTTAGAATGTTCTTAGCTGGGTCTTCAGACATGCACAGTGCTTAAGAAAATGCTTGCTGCTCTTCCAGAGGATCCAAGTTCAGTTCCCAGCACCCAGATCACATCACTCAACCTGCCTGGAACTCCCATTGCAGAGGTCCAACACTTTCCTGGGCTGTGCAGCGGGCACCTGCGCATGTGCACATACACTCTGATACACATGCATAAATGGGTTATTTATTGTCTTTGGGTTTTTTTTGATAATTTGCTTGGGAGAGGCAGAGTTGAGGAGAAAGGAGGAAAAAGAAGAGAAAGAGACATGCATAAGTTTTTTAAACATTAAGTTTAGATTTATGGTCTCTTGAGTCAGGCTCAGTTCAATCTCTACCACTGCAAAATCACCAGCAATAAAGCTATTTCTCAAATCAGACAAGCTTCTGGGAAAATTTAGAACCCCTTTATATATAGTTAAATAAAATAGGATTAAGAAATGTTTTAAGAATGTTTTGCTTACTCATGATGTAAACCTTTTGCACAGTCTCTGGTAGTTATCACACAGTTTTCAAAAATGAAGTATCACATAAAAGTAATTGTTTGTTTTTATACTAGTGAGCTTTGAAATTAAATACCTGGGCTGGAGAAATGGTTCAGTGTTTAAGAGCACTGGCTGCTTTTCCAAATAGCCTGGGTTCAATTCCCAGCACCCATGTGGCAGCTCACAACTGTCTGTAACTCCAGTTCTAGGATGCACATGCATACAAAACACCAATGCTGAAATTAAAAACCGGTATGTTCTTCTGTTGACCAGTGTATACTGCAAAGAAATGGTTATATAGTAAATACCTAAATAGTTAGAAAAACATTAGGAAAATAGTTTTTGAACATCTTGTACATTTTTTTTTCTTTTTTTAAAAAACTTTAAATTTATTTATTTATTTGCCTTGGTGTTTTGCCTGGAACTGGAACTACAGACAGTTGTTAGCTGCCATGTGGGTGCTGGGAATCGAACCCGGGTCCTCTGGAAGAGCAGACAGTGCTCTTAACCGCTGAGCCATCTCTCCAGCCCCCCATCTTGTACATTTTAAAGTTTTATTTATACTTTTAAAACTGTAGGTACAAAGTTTTTATTTTACTCTTGATTCTTTGAGACAGTTGCTCTGTATATTTCCGGCTGTCCTAGAACTCACTCGGTAGACCAGGCTAGCCTTGAACTCAATAAATAAGATCTGCTTGCCTCTGCTTCTCAAGTACTGGGCTTAATGAT
Organism: Sigmodon hispidus; assembly: GCA_004025045.1. Lineage (NCBI taxonomy): Eukaryota > Metazoa > Chordata > Mammalia > Rodentia > Cricetidae > Sigmodon > Sigmodon hispidus. Next base: position 255,466 of record PVIH01000532.1, on the reverse strand, counting down.
GTGTGCCATCACCGCTCAACTGATACAAGATTTAAAAATATATTCCAGCTTATGGTAGGCAGTGGTGGCACATACCTTTAATCCCAGCACAGGGGAGGCGGGAGGCATGTGGATTTTTGTGAGTGAAAAGGCTAGCCTGGTCTATAGAGCAAGTTTCAGGACAGCTAGGACGTGTAGGAGAAACCCTGTCTCTGTCTTGAACAACTAAAACAACAACAACAAAAATCAAAAGGAAAAAAAAAATTCCCGTTTAATTTTAAAACACTTCTTAGATTTCCATTTTCAAATAGCACTGTGATGCTATGGCAACTGTCTCATAGTTGTACTTAGTCAGAATAAGTTAATTTTAAGAAGTTTGTAGTATACTGGCAAGATGATTTCTTTAGAACAATGAAGTAGGTTGCCAGAGGTTTTTATAGTTTTCTCTAATGGAGATTAGTTGAGGACAGCAGGATGACAGGAAAATGAGTTTGCCACAGAACTGTTAACCTAGGTTTGATTCCCAAAATCCACACAAAGGTGGGATGAGAGAACCAGCTTCACAGCGTTGTCCTCTGATGTCTACATATGCTCTGTAGCATTCCTGCCCACGTACATACAACATGCATGTAGAGATGCATGCTGACATAAGGGGAAAGTGGTCAAGAGCTGTAGAGATGTCTGAGTGTATGAATACTTGAGTTCAAATCCCTAGAAACTACATAAAAGCCACAAACAGGATTAATATCTATAATTCCAGTACTTCTTCAGGGAGATGGGAGACGCAGACAGGAGATCCCATCATGCTCATAGGGCATGTCCTTGTTTGTTTGGAACAAGGACAGTTCGTCTTAGACACGTTGGAAACCAGGCTGGCCACTGAGTTTGTCCTTTGAGCCTCACACACACAGCAGTCTGTAGTCAGACATAGTGGTCATGTCAGCACTAGGAAGGCATAGGCAGGAGGGTGCTGTGCTATGAGACTGTCAGATATAGTAACAGACGAGATGGAGAGAAGAATTTACACTTATACCTAAATGTAACTAAGCTTTTACTCCTTGTTCTGTTGTTGGGGATTGAATATTGGGTCTTTGTTACCCAATTGTGTCCCTGGATCTGATTTGTGTTGAAGTAATTATGAATCTAATGTGTTCTCACAGCAAAATTTGCATATGAACAATACTTGCTAAATAGCACACCAGTGAACAGCAGGAAAAGGATCTTTGACCCAATTCTATCCTCTTATCATTTTGAGCTTCACATAGAATAATGGTCTCCTTAGAGTGAGTCGATATGAAAAACAGTAGAATACAGAAAAGCAAAGATGTAACATACTAGAAGCTTTAGTACCTTGATTCCATTGTCCTTGAGACACCTGGCATGTGTTTACTAAGGCAGGACCCTGGTTCTATGGTCTCTGGACACTGAATTTAGCGTGTTCCCTCTTCTGGAAAAGCTGAGTTTTTCTGGAGTAATCTAAATACAGCACTTTTTCTTAGGAACATTCTTGTGACTTAGGGTTTGGAGACTGACACTTAACCAGTAGATAAAGCTCTTAATTGGTTATTGTTCTATGTTTTGCAGGTGGTGTTTGACCGCTTAAAAGGCATGGCTCTGGTTCTCTACAATGAGATTGAGTATGCACAAGCAGCTGTCAAGGAGACCAAGGGCAGAAAAATTGGTGGGAATAAAATTAAGGTGTGCACAGTGATTTTTAACAAAACCAAAGGCTGTGTGTGGCATATGCCTTTAATCCCAGACAGGTCTACATAGGATGATGTGCCTCAAAAACCAAAAGTAGACAAAACAAACCAGAAGCCAAAGAAAAGTCTATTCAGACCTCTTTCCATAGTTGCTTATGTAGGTTACCGCCACGGAGTGTGGTTTTCCAAGCATGATTTTATTTGTCCTCAGTTCTTAGGGGAAATGATAGGATTTTTGTGCTTGCTATTTCTGGACACATCCATCCTTCCCCAACAGTCCTTTTCTGGATGTCTGATGCTCTTACATGTAGTTGTGCTACAGGGAATGTCTGTGTACCAGGAGCACATTTAGTTGTCAGCTTTCCAAAAGTAAGCTACCTATGTCTATGTGTGTGTTTCTTGGTATTGTTTGTTTAAAAATTTGCTATTTATGGTTGTTTTTGCATAATTATGAACTTAAGAACTGATGGCTAGTTTAAGATAAAATAACTATATTTTGGCAGCAGGACATGAAGTTAGGTAGCCAGAAAATAGAACTGTGTTGTCCTCATGTCCTGTTATACTGGTTATTCTTACGGATTTATGTGCACTGTAGATTGCCCATTTAATTTACCCAAGCATTGGCCAAATCAGAATTCTGGTAGAAATTTGATAGCTTTTTATTTTTTTCTCCTTCTTTGTTGTTGTGTGTTTTTTGATTGGCAAGGGGAGAAGTTGTGGATGTGTGGGTATTAGTCTCACTTTGTAGCCCAGGCTGGCCTTAAGCCTGTGATTGTGACCATCCTGATTCAACCTCCTCAGTTTGGAAATTGCACTGTGCCCAGCCCTTCCACTCCTGGAATGGGTTCTGGGACCTTAAATTATTATTTGTCAAGATTTGTGTAAAATTTGAAAATTTTATACTACATATATATATCTTAAACTTTCCAAAATAGGCTATGCTTTGTGGTGCATACCTTTTATTTTTTAATTACTATTTTTTAAACTTTTATGTATTCTTTTCTCATTAATACATCTCGACCACAGCTTCTATTCCTCCCAGTTACTCCTCCTCCAGACCCACCCCCACTCTGTGTCTCTGCTAGAAAAGAAGAGACCTCCCAGGGACATTAACCCAAAAAGGCTCAATGAGATACAGTAACACCAGGCACACACCATCACATCAAGACTGGGCAAGGCAGCCCAATAGGAAGATAAGGGTCCCTAGAATAGGCAGGCGAGTCAGAGACACCTCCACTTCCACTGTTGGGAGTTCCCCTCAAATACCAAGACAACAGCTACAGCATACATGCAGAGGTCCTAGTGCAGACCCATGCAAGCTCCACAATTGTTCCCCAGGCTCTGTGAGCCCCCACTAGCCTTTATTAGTTGGTTCCACATTCCGTGCTCTCTCTGTGTTCCCTCTGGCTCCCACAATTCCCTTCCCCTCTTCCACCAAGGGGTTCCTCAAGCTTGGGGTCAGGCACCTGATGAGTGATCTCCAACGTGGGCTTGCTGTCTCCACCTAATGTTTGGTTGTGGGTCTGTATTCACTTCTGTCAGCTGCCAGAGGCAGCCTTTCTCATGACAACTGGAACTAGGCATGAGTATAACAGAACACCATTGAGAATCACTTCATTGTTGGTTGGTTTTGTGTGTGTGTGTCAGAGAGAGAGAGAGAGAGAGAGAGAGAGAGAGAGAGAGAGAGAGGAGAGAGAGAGAGAGACTTGTTTTGCTAGTCGTGTTTCTATCCTAGGTTTCTGAACTACGAAGCCTCAGTTTCTGCATCATGTGGTCCGTGCGGGGCATGGGCTCCCTCTCACAGTGTGACCTCTAATTAGTGCAGTCACTAGATGGCCAAAAGGTGCATACATACAGTTAATCTTGTCTCTAAGAGACAGAGAGGCAGATAGATCTCTTGAGTTCAAGGCTAGCCTGGTCTTCAAAATGAGCTCCAGGACAGCCAGGACTACATAGAGAAACTCTGTCTCAACAAACAAACAAAATACAAAATTAAAACCTAAAACTTCTCTTTTTTTTTACAACCTTTTGATATATTGTTTATGTGTGTACCAGATATATGCATCATATAATAATGGCTTTATTATGAATTCTTTATTTTTTAAGGTGGACTTTGCAAATCGGGAAAGCCAGTTGGCATTTTATCACTGCATGGAGAAGTCTGGTCAGGACATCAGAGACTTCTATGAAATGTTAACAGAAAGAAGGTAGGTGTTTCGTTCAATTTTTTGCTGGACCATCAGTTTTGGAAATGGTCATGAGGGCCATGTGCATAATATAGGTCAACATTCTACTTCTGAACCACCCCCAGCCTGCCAGTGTGTGCAGCAAACCTGCCAGTATAGCTTGAGTGTTGTTAATGAGGTTTCTGGCCCAGACCAGAGGTTTGACCAGCAGTCAGGCAATCCGGCAGAAATACACAGCAGTCCCAGAGAATCACACAGAATCACACAGATGCTTGTATTATTTTTATGCTGATTGACCTAGGGCCCAACTTGCCAACTCTGAACTCAACCCATCTTGTTCAGGCATGTGGCTCGGTACCTTTTCTCAGAGCAGCATTTCAACTTCTTTCCTCTGCATCTCTTGGAACCTCTGTGGAGTCTGTGTGTGGCCTCTGTCCCTGTTCTTTTCTCAATTTTCTTAGTCGGTAGCCCCATCCACACTTCCTGTCTGCATTTTTGGCCAGTCAGTGTTTTAATTAAACTAGTAGGCAGAACAAATATTTACAACATTCCATAATCCCACTACACTTCCGTTCTAATTTTTATGGGCTTAATTTTTATTTTTTTTCCTTTTTCACTTCATTCAACTCTCCCCAAACACATTTTTTTAACCTGTCCTCTAGAAAGCACAGCTTTATTTTTATAGATCTATGGTGTTTCTGCAGTAGAAGGTAGAGTGGGCATGGCCTGTCTCAGTCCTCACTGAATGATTCTATATCGGAAGAATTGTGAAGGGTTTGAGCCTTTTAAATAGAATAAATCAGATCACATAAACATAGACAACTTTGGCAGTGCAGAAGGTAAGCCATTTTTTAGCCACAATAACATAGTGTTTGATTTTTTTCTTCTTTTGATTATAGATGACCTATTAAAATATCCTCACATAATCACCAGGCTCTTCACACAGCTGATTGTGTTTGAAAGTGGAAACTATTGTTTGTAGGGAAAGGGGCTATCGAAAGAAATCTAGCCTGGCCCTGAAACCAGAGCGAGTGAAAGAAACACAGCCTGGATCAGAGACCTGATCCAGTTAAACAAAACAAAACAAAACTCACTTTATCCCTTCACCCAGAACCAAAGAAACACGCCCTGACTCTGAAACCAGTGCCAAAGGAATATAGTTGGCCCGTAGAATCAGAGCCAATGAATTAAGAGTCCAAAAGTTAAGAAAAAGGCCAGCGAAAGAAACATTTTGGCTCTGAAATCAGACATCTCTGCCTTTGACCAGTGAAACTAACCAATCCCTGAGTAGGAATAACTAACCAATCAGTGGGTATCCCTGGAGAAACCCCACCCCTAAGAGCCCCTATATAAAGCCTCTGCCCATTCAGTTGTGGGCTGTTCTTTCCCACCCCTGTGGAGGTAGCTGCTTTCCTGGACATCTCTTTTCTTGGGTGAAGATCCTCATTTCTAGGGCAGAGAAGAACTTGCTGAGACGTCCCTTGGGGGACTGAGCAAAGCGCAGCATAAAATGTAACAACTTTTTGCTGGAGCTGGAGGAGATTGCTACATTTCTGCAGGGGTTTCCCCCTTTATCAGAGTGAAGCAAAAGAAGTAACATCCTGGGCTGGAGAGAAGCTGCAGTAGAACTCTGCTGGAAAGCCCCCTTGGCGGGGGTGTGCGGAGCTCATTTTTAGTGGCTCTCCAGGAGAGAGGCAGGATTGCTATATCCTGTGGGGTATATATCTCTATCTGGTACTGCACCCCAGCTTCAGGTATTAGGATCGCTTTCTCCCCAGAGCTGAGGTATTCCATTGCAGCTCCAGGTGTAGCCTGACTTTCCAGACAGCCAGGATACCTCTCCCTCCCAGAGTGGAAACACTAAAGCAAGCCTTTTGTCAGACATTGCTCTGTAGTGGTCTCTTGAAGTCTGACCACATGTTCTACCCCCTACATTATCAATTTAGGCAGTAAAGGTCAACAGCCACCAGAATCAAGGCTGACTGCCTTCATTGCCTCTGGTCCCAGTTTGCCATGTTGAAATCACATGACATCTCTTCCAGGTGTTTGCTAGCTAAGTCACTGAACACTTTGAAATGAAAACCAACCTCCACTGTCCTACTTCTTTTTTTTTTAAAAAAAAAAAAAAAAACACTTTTATTTATTTATTTATTTATTTGCCTTGGTATTTGCCTGGAACTGGAACTACAGACAGTTGTTAGCTGCCATGTGGGTGCTGGGAATCAAACCCGGGTCCTCTAGAAGAGCAGACAGTGCTCTTAACCGCTGAGCCATCTCTCCAGCTCCACTGTCCTACTTCTAAAAACTACAGCTTTGATAGTTTCTTATGAATAGACCAGAATTCAAATCATTTATTTATTTATTCATTCATTCATTTATTTAAATTTGCCTTGGTGTTTGCCAGGAACTGGAACTACAGACAGCTATGAGCTGCCACGTGGGTACTGGGAATCGAACCCGGGTCCTCTGGAAGAACAGTCAGTGCTCTTAACCGCTGAGCCATCTCTCCAGCCCCTAGAATTCAAACTATAAAACACAGAAAATGTGTAATTCTTCAGCTAGAGAGCCAGTGTGAGGGGCTGTTCTGTCCCAGCCCACCACCTCCACTCATCAGAAGAAGAACATACATGACATTGTGTGTATGTACACACATATGTCACTTTGGAAAGACTGTTCTCAACTCCAGTTCCCAGAGTTCCCTTGGGAGTCATTGGTTGCAGTTTTAATGTCTTTGACAGAGGGCTCGTGCAGCCTAGACTGGTTCCAGGCTTGCTTTACTCTAGCTGAGGATAACCCTGAAACTTGATGGTCTTTCTGCCTCCTGAGTACTGACATTACAGGTGTATGCCACGACTCCTGACCAGTAGTATGTGGTACTGGGGTCTGAGTTGACCTTGTACTTGCCAGGCAAATATTGTGCCAATGAGCTCTTACCCAAGGTCACTGTCAGACATTAGTTCTTAAAATTCTCTGTGAGAATGAGGGGAGGTGTGTGTGTGTGTGTGTGTGTGTGTGTGTGTGTGTGTGTGTGTGTGTGTGTAGGTATGTGTATGTGTGTGTGTGGGTATGTGTATGTGTGTGTGTAGGTATGTGTATGTGTGTGTATGTGTGTGTGTAGGTATGTGTATGTGTGTGTGTGGGTATGTGTATGTGTGTGTAGAGGTATGTGTATGTGTATGTGAGGGGAAGTGTGTGTTAGAGGTTCATTCATTGTACCTGGGCCTTTAGCAGTTCTGTTACAGTCTTCTCTGAGTGTACATTAAATATTTTTATAAAGCAGTGTCTGGATTGGGTGATGTAGAATAGTAGTTGATTTTTTTATATATTACTACTTAAAATTGACTAATTTTAGTGATGATCTGTTTCTGGCTTTGTTCTTTACTTCATTTCCATGGTTATTTATCCCTGTGTAATGGAGTTTATATCCTCCTGCAGGAGGAAGGAGGTCTCAGATGTTACTGTGTATATGATGCGTTCCTTAATGCATTTCTTAACATCAAATTCAAGGATGTTTCCTTTGCTGTAGAGTGAGGGAAAGTAGTCTCCCTGATTAGGTGGGAAAGGTGCTTGACTCCCGTGTGAGTCAGTTGGGGATTATAAACACCCTGAGTTCTATAGAGTTTATTCATGTACAAAGCTCTGTGGCATTTGGTCTTCAAGCCCTCCACTGCGGGTGGGATAGGCCCTCCCGCCTTCTGCTTACCTGCTTGTTCCATGTTGCTGGGCATTGAACTCAAGATCTAAAGTACTAGGTAAGTGCAACCCTCAGTCAGGTAACTTAGGTTTGCAATATTGCTTATGCTGGGGGATAGATAACCTAGTGTTTCTACCTGTCAGTCAGTATAAGATGAATTTACTTAGTCAAATAGGCTTTCCTATCTGTGTTTGGTAGCTTGAACAGAGTTTTCTCCAAACCTGATAGTGCTGACAGTTCTTGACATGCAAGGCATCACCTTTTCGGTTGGATGACTTCCCTCCAGTCTATGGACAAGGCAGGCAGCCTTGAATTCTATGAGGGATGCATCCTCTATGCTGACTGGGTCCTTGTGTTCAGTAGCTCAAATTATTGCGCTTCATAGACTTAGCAAAATAAGTTGTTGAGATGTGTGTTTGTGTGTGTGTTAACTGCAGTTGTCATTCTTCTGAAACAAGGCCTCTCTGTTGTTGGAGGCTCCACAAAATTTACTCCTCCACTTTCCTAGTGCTGGGATTCTACGCATGCTACCCCCAGCTCCTTAGATGTATGCAGGTACTTGGTGAGCACTTTGCCATTCATGTTTTCACATGTAATTAAGTTTTCTGTTCTGTTGTGTTAGGCTAAGAACCAAACCCAGAGCATTGTGCAGCCATGGACATCTTACTACTGCGCTATACCCTAGCCCCGGTTTTCTTAAAACATATCTTGATACTGTGGCACTTTTTGTTGTTGTTTTGGTTTTGATAGTGGGATGGGGGTGGGGCTTTCTGGAGCTCATACAGATCCATCTGCCTTGTCTTCTATGTGCTGGGATCAAAGCAAAAGGCATCTGGCATGATACTAGGCTTTTAAAATATCATTTATTATTTATCATAAATTTTGGTTTCAAGGAGCCCTAGCCTAGAGGATCCTGTGTTCAAAACTAGCATGAGTTACAGAGTAGCTAGGCCTTGTTTCAAGAACATGTACACAGCATGGCAGGTGAGGCAGCAGTAGAATGCATTTTGTTTGTTTGTTTGGATGGTTGGTTGGTTTTGTTTTTCGACACAGGTTTTTTTCATATGACCTTGTCTGTCCTGGAATTCTTTCTTGTAGACCAGGTTAGCCTCAAACTCAAAGGAGATCTCTGCCTGCCTGTGTCTCCTGAGCCCTGGGCTTAAAGATGTGCATCACCACTGCTCAGTAGAATGCATTCTTTTTTCTTTTTTTTTCCCTTTTTTTATATTTTAATAAAAATTTAATTTGTTAATATAATTCCTTTTACATACCCGTCACTGTTCCCCCCCTCCCTTTATCTTCTCCCCCCTCTCCCCTCCCCCCTCTCTTCAAAGTGGGTAAGGCCTCCCTTGAGTAGGGAGGGGAGAGGGGCTAACATATCAAGTTGAGGCAGGACCCATCCCTTCCTCCTCGTATCAAGGTTGAGCAAGCATCCCACCATTGGGAGTGGGCTCCAAAATGCCAGTTTTACATATTTTTGTTTTGTTTTTACTTTTTCCAGTATTTCAGAATGCATTCTTAACATATGTAAAACCTTAGATTCTATGCAGAATTGTGAAAGCATGAACTAAAAGAAAAAAAAAAAAATGTGACTCAAACCTACTGTTTGAGGTCTCGCTAAGTTACCCAGTGGCTGGGATTACAGTGCATGTCATCACACTCACCAGGACTGTGGGGTGTTGGGTTGGGTTCTAGCACAGAAAGGGCAACCATTTATTTTTATTTACCTCTGCTATCACCACATACCGTAGGTCTTGAATGTGATCGTCCTGCCTCCACTTCTGAGGTTACAGGTCACCACTGTGCTCTGCTTTCAAACTCAGATGGTCAAGCTTCCCAGAATTTGGCAGTTAGACATTTGTCACTTACAATTTTCTAGGAGGTTTAATGAGATAGCTCAGCAGGTACGACACTCATAACCGCCTCATTTGAGTTAGATCCCTGCAGCGTGGGGGGGGGAGGAAGAAGCAAGGTTGCAGAGATGTTCTTGAAACTCTGACATGTGTGAATGAGTGTGTATTCACACACACGCACTGTATACACACAATTGTGTGCATCCACACACACACACTGTACACAATAAAATAAGATTTTCTGAGAATGCATGTGAAGAAACCGACATCCCTCTGCTGTGAAGGTGCCTGGTCTTTCTCTTCTGTGCAGTCTTGCTTTGTTAACCGGCAGTTTGAAGAAAAATAAACAAAACAAAACAAAAAATGCTTTTTTTTTTTTTTTTTTTTAAGGTAAATGGGAAAGTTGGAGCTAGTTTTGTTCTTAACTTTTTTTGTTGTTTTAAGAAATAAGACATAGGGCTGGAGAGATAGCTCAGAGGTTAAGAGCACTGACTGTTGTTCCAGAGGTCCTGAGTTCAATTCCCAGCAACTACATGGTGGCTCATAGCCATCTGTACTGGTGCCCTGTTCTGTACACTGTATACATAATAAATAAATAAATAAATGTTTAAAAAACATAATTGTTGCTGATACTTAAACATTTTTAGTGTTCCCTCCCTTCTTTTCTTTCTTTCTTTCGAGCTCTGCCTACCTCTGCCTTCTTAGTGGTGGGATTAAAGGCGTGGGCCACTACTATGCCTGGCAGAAAATTTTTTTTTTTTTTTTTTTTTTGGTTTTTTTGAGACAGAGTTTCTCTATGTAGACCATGTTAACCTTGAACTCACAGAGATCCAGGAGCCTCCTCCTCCTCCCCAAGCAATGGGATTAAAGGTGTGTGTCACTACTGCTCAGCCATACTTGAACTTTTAAAAAACATTTATTTACTTGTTGGTTTTTGAGACAGGATATCCCTATAACATTAGCTGACCTGGAGCTTGCTCTGTAGACCAGGCTGACCTCCAATACCTGAGGATCTGCCTGCCTCTGCCTCCCAAGTGCTGGGATTAAAGGTATATGCCATCATACCTGGATATAACATTTTTTAAAAAATTTCTTATTTTTATTTTATGTGTGAATGTTTTGTCTTTATGTGTATGTGAGCACTAAGTGTATCTGGAGCCTGAGGAGGTCAGAAGAGGGTGTCAGTTTCCCTGAACCTGGAATTATGGAAAGCTGTGAGCCACCATGTAGGGCTTGGGAACTAAACATGGGTCCTTTGCAAGAATAATAAGCCCTGAGATTTAAATTACATATATTTAGTGGGCACAATGTGATAATTTAATACAATACATGCACATGGTATAGCACAATGGAATTGGGGTAAGTAGCAGTGAGTCTCCTTAAATGTCTCTCATTTATTGAGATAATAGGTTTCTGTTATAAGTATTTCTGTAAGTGCTGGATGTGCATGGTTGTATGTGCCTTTAATTCCAGCAGTCCAGAGGCAGAAGCAGATCTCTGTGAGTTGGAAGCCAGTCTGGTCTTCATAGTGAGTTCTAGGCCAGGACTCCAGGTGAAAAACTAGCATTTTACTTTGAATTTTATTTAGGCTAATAGCTTTAATGCTCAGAGCTGCTTTTGGCTTAGAAGCTGCTGTTAAGGACCTGTAGTTGAACAGGTGACTAAGTAATGCTAGAGGATTGCAGAGGTCTCGGGAAGGTAGTTTCACTCTGCCCCTCAGGTTGGCCTTGAACCTGTGTGGTTGAAGTCAGGTCATAGGAGCTGTCCTTGTGCCTCTGCCCTTTGAGTGCTGGGATTGTGACGGTGGGACTGAGAGTGTTGAGAAGTGAGAAGCGCTAACACAGCCTTTCTGATGTTTGGCAGAGAGGAACGAAGAGGATCCTATGACTACAGCCAAGATCGGACATACTACGAAAGTGTGAGGACCCCAGGCGCCTACTCCGAGGACTCGAGCAGGAGGGACTACCCAGCTCGAGGGAGAGACTTTTACTCTGAGTGGGAGACATACCCAGGAGAGTATTACGAGTCCCGATACTATGATGACCCCCGAGAATACAGAGAATATAGGAGTGACCCTTATGAACAAGATATTCGGGAATACAGCTACAGGCAGAGAGAGCGGGAGCGAGAACGAGACCATGAGAGGAGGCCCATGGAGCGAGGTCAGAGCCCCGTGCACGTGCGCCGGCCCCCGAGCCCCGGGGTGTCCCCTGCACATTCGGAGCGCTTGCCCAGTGACTCTGACCGGAGGCTGTACCGCCGGTCCTCAGAGCGGAGTGGCAGCTGCAGCTCGGTGTCCCCGCCGCGGTACGAGAAACTGGAGAAGGCTCGTTTGGAGCGCTACGCAAAAAACGAGAAGACAGATAAGGAACGGACTTTTGATCCTGAGAGAGTGGAGAGGGAGAGACGAATAATTCGGAAGGAAAAAGTGGAAAAGGACAAAGCTGACAGGCAGAGGCGAAAGGGAAAAGGTCATTCTCCTAGTTCTCAATCGTCTGAAACGGAACAAGAAAACGATCGCGAGCAGAGCCCTGAAAAAACCCGGACTTCCACCAGGCTGAGCAGAGAGAAGGCTGACAAGGAAGGGCTAGCCAAGAACCGCCTGGAGCTCGTGCCTTGTGTGGTTCTGACTCGAGTGAAAGAAAAGGAGGGAAAGGTTGCTGACCACCCTCCCACGGAAAAGCTCAAGGCCAGGTTTGATCATGACACCGGGAAGCCTTCAGCTGCGGGTCAGAAGTCCCAGGCCTCTCAGGTGGAGCCTGCCAGTACAGTGGAGGCTGCTAGGGGCAAAACACTGAGGGAAAAGGCCCTGTCCAGCCATGCCGAGGGGGGGGATAAGGAGGGCAGGCCTAAACTCAGGAAACACCTCAAGCCGGAGCAGACACCGGAGGGCCCCAGTGCTCTGGACCTGGAGAAGCTGGAAGCGAGGAAAAGGCGCTTTGCAGATTCCAACTTGAAAGCAGAAAAGCAAAAACCAGAAGTGAAGAAAAGCAGCCCTGATACAGAGGATGCTCGCGTGCTTCTGAAGAAGCAGCCTGACGTGTTGAGAGATGGGGTTCTCCTGAGGGAGGGGGAGTCTGAAAGGAAGCCTGTCAGAAAAGAGATCCTCAAAAAGGAATCCAAAAAGCCTAAGCTGGATAGACTGAATTCAGCTCCCAGCCCCAAAGACTGCCAGGAGCCTGCTGCTGTCTCCTCAGGGTCTGGCTCGAGGCCCAGCTCAGATGTACACACAGGCCTGGGAGATCCAATACACGGATCTGTGGAAAATCAAGAAGCCCAGCCCAAAAAAGCCATCCCTTCAAAAGCTCAGCTCAAACAGCTGCAGCTCCTAGATAATCAAGGGCCCGAGAAGGAGGACATCAGGAAAAACTACTGCCGTCTTCGTGATGAACCGTCTGAGCATAAAGCGGCCCAGGAGAAGCCGCTGCATGGAGTAAATGCTGAAGAAAAATTTGGCATTGACATTGATCACACACAGAGTTACCGGAAACAGATGGAACAGAGTCGCAGAAAGCAGATGGAGTTGGAAATAGCCAAGTCTGAGAAGTTCGGCAGTCCTAAAAAAGATGTAGATGACTATGAAAGACGCAGCCTGGTTCACGAAGTAGGCAAGCCTCCTCAGGATGTCACTGACGACTCACCCCCCAGCAAAAAGAAAAGGATGGATCATGTTGATTTTGATATCTGCACCAAAAGAGAGAGGAATTACAGAAGCTCCCGGCAAACCAGTGAGGACTCTGAAAGGACCAGCTGTTCCCCCAGTGTCCGCCATGGGCCCTTCCCTGAAGATGATGGCCCCCTGGGTTCCCCCAGGCTGATGTCAGGAAAAGGGTCTCCTAAAGTGGATGAAAAAGGTCTCCCTTATTCCAGTGTAACAATGAGAGAAGACCCCTTAAAATTCAATCCTTATGATTCTAGCAAGAGAGAACAGGTAGCGGATATGACCAAAATCAAGCTGTCTGTCTTGAACTCTGAAGATGAACCGAATCGTTGGGACCCTCAGATGAAACAGGACCCTAGCAGGTTTGATGTGAGTTTTCCAAACAGCATAATTAAGAGAGACAGTTTACGGAAGAGGTCTATACGTGATCTGGAACCTGGTGAGGTACCCTCTGACTCCGATGAGGACGCCGAGCACAAATCCCAGTCACCCAGGGCCTCCGCCTTGTACGACAGCCCAAGGCTGTCTTTTTTATTGAGGGACAGAGACGATAAGCTATTACGTGAGCGAGATGAAAGACTCTCTGGTTCTTTAGAAAGAAATAAATTTTATTCTTTCGCTCTGGATAAGACAATCACCCCAGACACTAAAGCTTTACTTGAAAGAGCCAAGTCTCTCTCTTCGTCCCGAGAAGAGAACTGGTCTTTTCTTGACTGGGACTCCCGGTTTGCTAATTTTCGAAACAACAAAGATAAAGAAAAGGTTGACTCTGCCCCAAGACCTATTCCGTCCTGGTATATGAAAAAGAAGAAAATCAGGACGGACTCAGAGGGGAAGATAGAGGACAAGAAGGAGGACCACCGGGAGGAAGAGCAGGAGAGACAGCAGCTATTCGCCTCGAGGTTTCTACACAGCTCCATCTTTGAACAAGACTCTAAGCGGCTGCAGCATCTTGAGAGGAAGGGAGAGGAGTCTGCCTTCCCTTCCGGAAGGCTGTACAGCAGACAAGCATCTGACGGTGCAGACAGCACAAGTGAGTCGGTCCAGGAGCCAGTGGTCCTGTTCCACAGCAGATTCATGGAGCTCACAAGGATGCAACAGAAGGAGAAAGAGAAAGACCAGAAGCCCAAAGAGGTTGAGAAACAGGAGGATCCGGAGAATATTCCCAAGACCCCAGAACCTGCCACTGAGACTAAAGAGTTGGAAGTGAGAGCCCCCGGGTCAGTTGGGCTTCCTGCAGTCACCCCTGTGACACCAGAACCAGCATCATCGGCTCCAGAGAAGGCTGAGAAAACAGCAGAGGTCCCTTCTCTGGCAGGAGAGAAGCCTATGGAGCCAGCCTCCGTCTTGGAAGAGGCAAAGCTTGTGTCTGAGCCAGTTCCTGTCCCTGTGGAACAGCCCAAGCAGGTAGACTTGCCCCCAGAAGAGGCTGCCAGTGAAAGTCCTGCTGTGGCGCCTTTGGCTACTCAAGAAAGCTCAAAGACTGACACCATCCCTTGTGTGGTTGTTGAGCCTCTGACTCCTGGGACTGCAATTTCTAAGGTAGAAAGCAATGTAGATCCAAAACCCAGCAGTCCCCAGCCACTTTCAAAACTGACTCAGAAGCCTGAGGAAGCTGAAAAGCCAAAGGTGGAGAAGCCAGATGCGGCTCCAAGCATTGAGCCTAATGCCACTCAGAAAGCTGAGGTCCAGCCCCCAGCACCTGAAGATGTGGAGGCCAACCCTCCAGTTGCTGCAAAAGACAAGAGGATGAACAAAAGTAAGCGTTCTAAGACACTGGTCCAAGCAGCCGCCTCAAGCGTCCTGGAGAAGCCCGTCACCAGGAAGAGTGAGAGGATTGACCGGGAGAAGCTGAAGCGGTCCAGCTCGCCTCGCGGAGAAGCACAGAAGCTCTTAGAACTCAAGATGGAGGCTGAGAAGATTACAAGGACTGCATCTAAGAGCTCTGGGGGGGACCCTGAGCTCCCTGAGCCCAGCCTGCCTCTCAGTCGAACCAGGCGCCGGAATGTCAGGAGTGTTTATGCCACCATGGGTGACCACGAAAGCCGCTCTCCAGCTAAAGAGGCTGCCGGGCAGCCCAGAGTGACCAGGAAGAGGTGGGAGCGGGAGCTGCAGGAGGCCGCGGCAGCTCCTACCACCCCTCGGAGGGGAAGGCCGCCTAAGACACGCCGGCGTGTTGACGAGGATGAAGAGCATGAGACAAAAGAGCCAGCAGAAACACCCAAGCCTGCTGAAGGGTGGAGGTCTCCAAGGTCTCAGAAGTCAGCAGCTGCTGGTGGGCCGTATGGGAAAAGGGGGAGAAACGAGCAGAGAGCTGAGGCTGCTGCTGAGGGCGGCGCCCAGGTGAACACTAGGGAAAGTAACACCAAGTCTAGGGGCGAGAAGGAAGTAGCAAGTGAGCCAAAGCGTGACAGGAAAGACACCAACACTGACAGAAATGGACCTGATGCCTTTTCCCCTGAGGCAGTGGAGAAAAAACCACCTCCTGAGAAAAATACCAAATCAAAGAGAGGACGGGCTCGGAACACCAGGTCAGCAATGGACAGAGCCGCACATCTGAGAAGCCTGGACATGGCCACCAGGGCTGCAACACAAGCTGTGGACAAGGAAGCTGCGCTTGTGGCAGTCTCTCCTGAGAAAAATGAGAGCCCGCCAAAGGAAGGTGGCTCCTCATCTCAGTTGAAAAATGATCCAGTTGATCCTAAAAAGGAAGCAGAGAAGGAAGATATGTCTGCCTCCATGGTGCCCCCAGAAGCCACACAGCTAGCTAAGCAAGCGGAGCTGGAGCAGGCTGTGGAGAACATTGCCAAGCTCACTGAGCCCTCCACCGGTGCGGCTGGCAAGGGAGCAGCCACAGGGCCATCTGAGGGCGCTGCTGCTGCTGCTGCTGCTGCTGAAGATGGCCACAAGCCTGCACACCAGGCAAGTGAAACGGAACTAGCTGCGGCCATTGGCTCCATCATCAGCGACAGTTCTGGGGAACCCGAAAACTTTTCCAGTTCTCCCTCCTTTCCCCCAGGATCCCAGCCGCGTCTCCAGGAAGGAGGGGAGCCAGGGCCCCCTGAGGCTGCGTCTGGAATCTCAGGTGCAAATGCTGCTACCGAGTCCTCTGGCTCACAACTCAGTGCCTCTGACCCCTCAGCAGGCTCTGCTGACAGCAAGGAAGCCAGAGGGAAGAACAGAGGCTCTGTCCAGGAAGCAGAGGGCTCTAAGGCGGAAGTCACTCCTCTCCGCAAAGACAAAGGGCGACAAAAGACAACTCGGTCACGCCGAAAAAGGAATACAAACAAGAAGGTGCTCACTGCCACGGAGACTCGGGCCACGGAGGCTGGCCAGACTCAGATCGAGAGTCCTGCTAATGAGGCGGCAGCAGCACCCGCAGAAGCTTCCCAGGAAGAAATGCAGAGTGAAAAGCCTCAGTCCACTCCTCCTCAGGAATGCACTTCTGACCCAAGCAAGACTCCACCTGCCGAGAGTCTGAGTCAGGAAAGCAGTGTTGAGGAAAAGACTCCATGCAAAGCACCCACACCTCCTGACCTCCCGCCTCTTTCCCAGCCTTTAATGGTAGATGAGGAACCCCAGGCCAGGTTCAAGGTGCATTCAATCATCGAAAGTGATCCGGTGACCCCACCCAGTGACTCAAGTCTACCTCCACCCACAATTCCTTTAGTGACAATAGCAAAGCTCCCTCCCTCTGTCATTCCTGGGGGAGTCTCACATCAGAGTCCCCCTACCAAGGTGACAGAGTGGATCACAAGACAGGAGGAGCCTCAGGCCCAGTCTACCCCATCTCCTGCTCTTCCCCCAGACACAAAGGCCTCAGATGTGGACACCAGCTCCAGTACACTGAGGAAGATCCTCATGGACCCCAAATATGTGTCTGCCACTGGTGTGAGTACCACAAGTGTCACCCCAGCCATCGCAGAGCCCGTGAGCGCCGCTCCTTGCCTGCAGGAGGCACCAGCCCCTCCAGGTGAACCCAAACATCTTCCATTAGAAGAAAAGTCAACAACTCCAGTATCAAATGCTTCTGACACACAACCCTCTGAGGTCCCAGTAGCTGCTGACAAAGAGAAGGCAGCTCCGGTCATTGCTCCTAAAATCACATCTGTTATTAGTCGGATGCCTGTCAGCATTGACCTGGAGAATTCACAGAAGATAACGTTGGCAAAACCAGCTCCTCAGACCCTGACTGGCCTGGTGAGTGCCCTGACTGGCCTGGTGAATGTCTCTCTGGTCCCAGTGAATGCATTAAAAGGTCCTGTGAAGGGCTCAGTGGCCACACTGAAAGGTTTAGTGAGCACCCCTGCTGGGCCTGTGAATCTCCTAAAGGGGCCTGTGAATGTCCTCACTGGGCCTGTCAATGTCCTGACCACTCCAGTGAGTGCCACAGTGGGCACAGTGAATGCTGCCCCGGGTACTGTGAATGCTGCTGCAGGTGCAGTGACTGCCACAACAGGTACAGCAGCTGTGACAGGTGCAGGGACCGTGCCATCAGCAAAGGGCAAACAGAGGTCAAGCAGCAATGAAAACAGTCGTTTCCACCCTGGCTCTATGTCAGTCATTGATGACCGTCCAGCAGACACAGGTTCTGGTGCAGGACTGCGTGTGAATACTTCAGAAGGAGTCGTGCTTCTGAGCTACTCAGGACAGAAGACGGAAGGCCCACAGCGAATCAGTGCCAAGATCAGCCAGATCCCTCCAGCTAGTGCAATGGACATTGAGTTTCAGCAGTCGGTAGCAAAGTCCCAGGTGAAACCAGATTCTGTCACCCCATCCCAGTCTGCACCCAAAGGCCCTCAGACCCCTTCAGCTTTTGCAAATGTGGCTACCCATTCCACCCTGGTATTGACTGCCCAGACGTACAATGCCTCTCCAGTGATCTCCTCCGTGAAGACGGACCGTCCATCTTTGGAAAAGCCTGAGCCCATTCACCTCTCAGTGTCCACACCTGTCACCCAAGGGGGCACAGTGAAGGTTCTTACCCAGGGAATCAACACACCCCCAGTGCTGGTTCACAACCAGCTTGTTCTTACCCCAAGCATAGTCACCACGAACAAGAAACTTGCTGACCCGGTCACTCTGAAAATAGAGACCAAGGTCCTTCAACCAGCTAACCTGGGGCCCACCCTCACTCCCCACCACCCTCCTGCTCTGCCCAGCAAACTGCCTGCAGAAGCGAACCATGTTCCTTCGGGACCTAGCACCCCAGTTGATCGAACCATCTCCCACTTGGCAGCCACAAAGCCGGACACACATACTCCTCGACCTAGTGGGCCTACACCAGGCCCGTTCCCAAGGACCTGCCACCCCAGCACCACATCCACAGCCCTGTCCACCAATGCCACTGTCATGTTAGCTGCAGGCATCCCAGTGCCCCAGTTCATCTCCAGTATACACCCAGAGCAGTCTGTCATCATGCCACCCCACAGTATCACTCAGACTGTGTCCCTTGGTCACCTTTCACAAGGCGAGGTGAGAATGAACACACCCACATTGCCCAGTATCACGTACAGCATCCGGCCAGAGACTCTGCACTCTCCTCGGGCCCCTCTGCAGCCCCAGCAAATAGAGACAAGGGCCCCACAGCGTGTGGGCACCCCCCAGCCTGCCACAGCTGGTGTACCTGCTCTGGCCACCCAGCACCCTCCTGAGGAAGAAGTTCACTATCACCTCCCTGTGGCTAGAGCTGCAGCCCCTGTGCAGTCCGAAGTGCTGGTCATGCAGTCCGAGTACCGACTGCACCCGTACACTGTACCCCGAGACGTGAGGATCATGGTGCACCCACATGTGACTGCTGTCAGTGAACAGCCCAGGGCCACTGAGGGCGTGGTGAAAGTCCCACCAGCCAACAAGGCCCCTCAGCAGCTGGTGAAAGAAATCGTTAAGACTTCAGATGCCAAAGCCATCCCTGCTGCCCCGGCCCCCGGCCCTGTTCCTCCCCCCACCCCTACCTCTCATGGTGAAGCCCGTATACTCACAGTCACCCCCAGCAACCAAATTCAGGGGCTGCCTTTGACCCCACCTGTGGTTGTGACCCATGGGGTGCAGATTGTGCACTCCAGTGGTGAACTGTTCCAAGAATATAGGTATGGAGACATTCGTACCTACCATGCCCCAGCTCAGCTCACACACACTCAGTTTCCTGTGGCCTCCTCCATCAGCCTACCCTCCAGGACCAAGACTTCTGCACAGGTGAGGAAGCTAGGTTTCCTCCCTACCTTCTGGGAACACACTTGGGGGCATTGTGGTTTAGAAAGATGGGCAGGCCATCAGGATGGTCAGGCGGGTGAAGGCATTCGCTTACCTGTCAGCCTGGCAACCCAAGTTTGGTCCTCAGAACCCTCATGAAAGTACAAGGAAAGGAACTAACTCCAGACGTGTCCCCTGACTGCCACAGACACACACAGTAGCACACTTGTGTGTATGTGCAATCGTGCACTCACTCACATAGTAATAAATGTAAAAACCGGCCTTCAGCAAGGATCATGAGCAAGGCACAGACAAGCTAGACAGCAGGCCTTGGAGGAGAGAGAGGCTTCCTGAGCTCACGGTGAGGGGTGGCTCAGATCATACCACAGCTCTCGGATGTGGGGAGACCCTTTATGCGGGGCTCCTGCCTGCAGGGTCAGAAGCCTTTCCCCAGACAGCGCTGCTGCTGCTGGCTCCTCTTTGCTCTGTGACAAGGCCTGACTGTGACACGGGTGCCTCCCTCCCTCCCTCCCTCCCTCCCTGCCTAACCCTCCCTGAGTTCTTGTTTAGGCGCCAGGGCTCTTGTGCACCCATCTTGACGGTCCTTTTCTCTCTTTCCCAACTCTAGGGCCCTCCTGAAGGTGAGCCCTTGCAGTCCACGCAGCCTGCACAGTCTGCCCCATCTACACAGTCCACGCAGCCTGCCCCGCCTGCCCCACCCTGCCAGCCCTCCCAACTCAGCCAGCCTGCCCAGCCACTGAGTGGCAAGGTTCCCCCGGTCTCCCAGGAAGCAAAGGGGACCCAGACGGGAGGGGTAGAGCAGCCTCATGTCTCAGCTGTCCCTGCAAGCATTCCACCTGAACCCCACGTTCAGGTTCAGAAGGTGCCTGTGGAAACAGGCCAGCCCACCCACCCCTCCCCTGTGTCAGTCTCCATGAAGCCGGACCTCCCAAACCCTCTTCCCTCTCAGACTGCCCCAAAGCAGCCATTGTTTGTCCCTGTGGCCTCAGGCACAAGCACCCCACCTGGACTGGCTCTGCCTCACACTGAAGCCCAGCCAGCTCCCAAACAAGATTCTTCTCCACACCTGACTTCACAGAGGCCTGTTGATATGGTCCAGCTTTTGAAGGTAAGATGGGCAGAGGCTGCTCTTGACAAGCTGACGTTGTTTTGTGTGAAGTGTACCCCAGTCTCCCAGTTAATGACTGCTTCCGGGGTCATGCTGGACTTGCCGTGACCCCATTTCTGCTCTGTTTTCTGGTAAGCAGAAGTACCCCATCGTGTGGCAGGGCCTGCTGGCTCTCAAGAACGACACAGCCGCTGTGCAGCTCCACTTCGTCTCCGGCAACAATGTCCTGGCCCATCGGTCCTTGCCTCTCTCAGAAGGTGGTCCCCCCCTGAGGATTGCCCAAAGGATGCGGCTAGAGGCCTCACAGCTGGAAGGGGTTGCCCGGAGGATGACAGTAAGGCTCGTGGGCCCTGTAAATGTCTGCATGATGCCTGGGGAGACAGTGCAGGGGGCCTCAGTGGCTGAACCCGTGGCTTTGAGAACTTCTTAGTGGACAGTGACGGGACAGGCTCTCTGTGGGTAGAGAAATACCTGTAGTCTCAGAAGTGAGCATACGTGCTCTTACGTGCACACACACACACACACACACACACACACACACACCCCGTTCTAGTGTGGTGTGACACAGCCATGCTGGAGGTGCCTACTGTTACATGCTAACCATTCACCTCTGCCCCAGGTGGAAACAGATTACTGTCTGCTGCTGGCTCTGCCCTGTGGTCGTGACCAGGAGGACGTGGTGAGCCAGACGGAGTCCCTCAAGGCTGCCTTCATCACTTACCTGCAGGCCAAGCAGGCAGCAGGGATTATCAACGTTCCCAACCCTGGCTCCAATCAGGTTGGTCCACTGTACTGTCCTACCCACATTTGTACACACAGCAGAGGGCTAGCCAAACCTGGTGGCATGGATATTTCTAGTACCAACCGGAGTACCCCAGGAGGTGGGCACATGGCAGGATGGGTAATGGCCACCAGTTGCCCATCCTGAAAAGAGGAGCCAGGGACCAGCTGAGAGGAGGGGCTGATGTGCAAGCAGCCTGACTGGGGACTTGTCAGTGCCGGCCAGGTACAGGTATTGGGGGGTAGGGGAGGCGGCGGTCATGGAAGGCAGTGGGTACCACCCTCTCTCTCTCCTCCAGCCCGCCTATGTGCTGCAGATCTTCCCGCCCTGTGAGTTCTCCGAGAGCCACCTTTCCCGCCTGGCCCCTGACCTTCTCGCCAGCATCTCCAACATCTCTCCCCACCTCATGATTGTCATTGCCTCTGTGTGAGGCTCTGCTGCAAAAAGATGAACGAACACAGGACAGAACT
This sequence comes from Sigmodon hispidus, assembly GCA_004025045.1. Lineage (NCBI taxonomy): Eukaryota > Metazoa > Chordata > Mammalia > Rodentia > Cricetidae > Sigmodon > Sigmodon hispidus. The sequence goes on along the minus strand of PVIH01000532.1, from coordinate 233,818 downwards.
GTGGACACCCCAGCCAGGCAGAGGGGAAGCTGCTGAGGGCGGACTGCCAGGCTCCACCAGCTGCCCTTGCTCTCATGCCCATCCAGCTCTCTGGATAGACCTCCTCTGGGGGCGGTGCTGCTTGTATGTTTACATGAAATTCTCACCCAGGACAGACCACCAACCCATGGACTCACAGAAACCTTAGGGGCTGGCTTTCCTCTTTTGGAGAAGAAGAACAAGAACAGCAGTGGAAATCTGTTTTTGTTGAACACAACAGCCTTTGCACTAAATTAGTGACTTGCACAGTGAACATAGGCTGTGATGCTCTGGACATGTGTACGTGAGCACGACATGGACTCTCACGCAGGACTGAGGACTTGTGCTGAAGCCTTGGTGTCAAGGAACATTTCATTGGGTATTTTGGCCCCTTTCTTCCCCTGCTCGTTGGACACGTCATCTTTTTTAATTCTCCCGCCGCTGCCGCCACCTTCGACTCATCAGATGTACAGTTTACAGTTGAGTAAAAGTGAACACAAGGATTTTCTTTCTTGGTCAGAACTTGGGATGTGTATATATAAATATATAATATATATAAATATATATAATACTGACTTAAATCAAATTTCCCTGACATACATTTTTTTTAATCTGTGCCAAAAATGTGTTTTCAAAGAAAATCTTATTTTCATACTCAGACTTTGTACCGTTACTCATTTGTATAAGTGCGCTTCGTTACAGCACGGGTCCGGCTCCCGAAACATGGAAGTGTCACACACCTGTACAAAAGACCTGGCCAACTCCCTTTTCCTGTGACTTGGACCCCTCCCTGACTTCCTAACACTTATTAATTTATGAAACTGTTTTTCTCAGCGCAGTTTTGTTGTGTGTCCATTGGATTACAAACTTTATTAAAAAATACAAAACACCTCAAGTGTGAATGTGGTTGTCTCTGAAGTGGGAACCATGGGGGTTCTTGGCTTGCTGAAACTGCAGCTCCCACCCCAAGTCTGTGAACAGGACCTTTTCCTGCTCCCTAATCTTCCTCGCAGCATTTTACCCTGTACTGGAGACTCAGATCACAATAGTTGGCCCTCAATCCCGTTTCCTAGGCCTCTGGGAAGACACTTCAGATTTTGATAATCAAGCCTTCCCTTCCCTGCTCCCTGGGGCATTGTTGCTTGTAGTAAGTAGCAGGAGCCTCAAAGTCCCGGGGCTGTTAATTCCATGCCTGCTTCAAGACGGCTGTGGTACCAGGATCTGGGTGATGTGCCTGGGGGCTACAAAGCAGACTGTCCAGTTCAGTGGGACTGACCCCTCAATGGGAACAGCACAGCTCTGCCTGCCCGAATCCCATCATCCAAGTTTCTGGCTGTTACCTTCTCTCCGTGCCAGCCTGGCAGGAAGGTTATTGTTGCCACCGAATGCGACCTCCACACTTGTCACTGTGGCCTTGGTAAAGCTGGTACAAAGCCCTAGCTTACTGTGAAGCCAGCCAGTGTTCTGTACGCTGCCCTTGGCACTGCTGCTCTGACTAAAGACCCCAGGCTGCCTGGGTCTCTGAAGCAGGCCTAGTGAGTGGAGCTGCATCCTAGCCACAGGCTGCTGCCCACACCCTAAATAATTTACTACATAGTATGGAGTTTGGAGCTCTACTTCCCATGGCGGACAACAGGATGTCCCAGGAAGCCTGGTTCCTGAGTTAGTTACTGTGAACTTCTGCAGTATCAGCTATGTGGGTCACAGTTCCCCACCTACCCAACCAGGGATGCAGGGACCATAGGCAACATTAGAAAATAATCAAATTTATTCTCTCTAGGGATTGGGGCAGAAGCACCTTGAGTCCCAGGGTGCCATTCATCCTTAAATAAACAGTCTGAGGGCCACCTGCTCAATCTGCAGGTGGAGGGCAATCAGGAGCTGTGGGTGGAGTTTCTGCTAGTGTGGGCTGGCCCTCAGCCCCATCCCTAGGACGGAAGACCAGCTCTCCAGCTTGCAGCATCTGCCCGGCCGGCCACGTGCTGCCTGGCCCATACTGCTGATAGAAGTCCGCATCCGTCTGGAACATGACCAGTGCCTGGGCTGTGTGGATCCGAACATGTTGGGCCAGGCTGTTGGCATCCAGGAACTTGTCGCCGCAGGAATCACAAGCGTAAAGGATGTGTGTGTTGGGGTCTGTGGAGGTGCGGGCTGTGGTCAGGATGGGAAGGACCTTGGGTCCACCGGCGTTCATGCCCCAGATTGCCCCTCTCACCTTCTTCCTGCACCTGCTTGACAGCCTTGCTGATCTCGGCCTTCAGTACTTCTGTCTCATCAGCTGTCACGGCAGCCCCCACGGGTACCACTGTGGGCAGAGTCAGCAGAGCCTGAGGCAGGAGCCACTGGGACCTACCCCATTGTTGCCACCAAAGCAAGCTGCCTGTGGCTACCCTCTGCTACCCACAGTCCACACCTGTGAGCTGAGTGACCGCTGTTGCTGCCAGTGCCTCAGTGGCCAGTGTGACCATGTCGTCCACAGTGACCACACTGACCTCACCACCCTCTTCGGGCTCCAGAATCTTGATGCCTGCCTTGCCCTGATGCACGGTCTTCACGTGAGAACGCAGGTTGTCTACCCGGTTGAAACCACGACCACACTTGTCACACAGGTAAGGCTTCTCTCCTGGTGGTGAGGCAAGTTACCATCCTGTCACCTGCAGGTGTCCCAGTACCCAGCAACCCCATCTTTTCTAGCAAGTTCTCTGGCACCTGCCAGTGTTGGCAGGTGCCTCAAGAGCACTCTTCCTGTAAGCTCCAAGGCAGCTGGAGTCCACATTTGAATTGAGCTTCAAGGCTACCTGTAAGCAAGTGTGGCACAGGGCTCCCTACCCCCAGCCCTCTCCTGGAAACGGGGCTGGGAAGGGATGGGCATAGGCAGGCAGCGCATGCTCACCAGTGTGGATGATTATGTGCTTGGACAGGTCCCCCACATTCACAAAGGCCTTGCTACACACGCTGCACTTGTGTGGTCGGATGTTGTCATGATGGCGAATGTGATTAGCCAACTGGCTGGACTGGACGAATCTGCAGGGCCACAGATAAGAGCCTTATGTTGACAAACAGGAGCCCTGGTGTGTGTATGAGCTTGGGGGATACCCACCACTCTGGTACATAGCCTGGGACTCGGCCTCGTGCTCCCTGGGGTGGGGGCAGGCCTCTACCTCTTGCCACAACGCTCACAGACGTAGGGCTTCTCCCCTGTGTGCTGGCGCACATGGGCGATGAGGGAGCTGGCTTGAGTGAAGGCTTTGCCACACATCACACACTGGCACGGCTTCTCACCTGGGACAGAGACACAAGGCACTGGCACCCACTCGGCTCCATGGGTCCCTTCCACAGCCCACACAGGGCCTCCTCACCCACCCGTGTGGATCCGTACGTGCCGCTGCAGTGCGCCTGGGTCAGCAAACTGCCGCTGACAGTGGGTGCATACATAGGGCTTCTCCCCGCTGTGTATCCGCAGGTGCCGCTTGAGGTTCCCTTTGGAAATGAAGGGTGCTGCACTGTGAGGGGCCAAGGGACAAGGGTTGGGGAGCCGGGTGCTCTGGGCCTACCTGAGGTGGTGAATTGCTTCCCGCACTCCCGGCACTTGAGAGGGCCATCGGCAATGTGGATCTTCAAGTGGGCCTTCAGGTTCCCCACCTGCACCCAGACAGGAACTCAGAAGGGTCCCCTAGGAACCTGGCTTCTCCCCAGCCCCTTGAACCAGGGAGAAATGGACTTTCTAGCCTCTCTCAGGGGCAGAGCCCTATCCCAGATTGAGGCCCAGGGCCCTAGCACTGGAAGGAAAATGCAACATAGTCTGTTCTAAGATGGCTTACCCTTCAGGGTACCATCCTAGGAAGAGTCCCTATATAAAGACACAGGGCTGTTCTGTGCTAATGCTGGGCAGCCACCAGCAGGACCCTACAGTGCTGGCTTGGGAAGGGGGGCACACCTGGTTGAACTTCTTGTCACAGTGCGGGCACTTGTGCTCCTTGTTGGTGTCATGAGTTTCCAGATGGCGCATCTTGGAGGTGGGGTCAGAGAAGGAACGGCCACAGTAGTCACACTGGTAGGGCTTTTGGCCACTGTGTACCAGCTGGTGGCGCTTGAGGTTGCCTGAAGTAGTGAAGAGCTTGCCACAGTCCCCGCAGCGGTAGCGCGCCTCCCCAGAGTGGCGCTTCTTGTGCAGGTTCAGCAGGCTGATGAGCCTGTAGCTCTTGCCACACTCGTCGCAGCCATAGGGCTTCAGCGGGCTGCGGGGCAGAAGGTGCTGGGTAACAGGAAGGGGTCTTGCAGGGTCCGGGGAGGCCCCAGTCTGGGGGAGGCAAGGTGGGTACCTGTGTGTCTTCTCATGGGCCTTGCAGGCTGCGGGGTCTGAGAAAGCCTTGCTGCACTCGCGGCATGAGAAAGGTTTCTCACCCGTGTGGATGCGGATGTGGCGTTTGAAGTTCCCTGTGTGCGTGAACTCCTTCCCGCAGTCCTGCAGGCGCAGCAGGAAGGAGTGCATGAGGGACTGTAGAGACCCTGGAGGCCCAGGGCTGGCACCGCCCACGGCCCCGCACCTCGCACTTGTGGATGATGGAGCCGTAAGCCTTGGACTCAGTGCGATCCCCATAGGTGCCTGAGCGCAGGTTCCGGCCCTCCATGCCGAGCTCCTGCCCAGAGTCTGTGCCTGCAGACTCTTCACTCTCCTCAGGAGTCTCCCCACTCTCCAGATGCACCCCCTCTTCCTTGACTGTGGCGGGCCCTGTGTCCTCTTCCTCTTGCTCCTCCTCTTCCCCCTTGCTGGCTGGCTCCACTTCCATTTCTGCACAGGAGAGCAGGTACTGAGGGACTTGGCTGGGCTCAGAATGTCTTCTGGGTCTGGCCCAACTACCCCCCACTTCACAGTGCTTTCCTTTAGGTGGCAATGGCTCTAGGATCTGTAACCTAAGTATCTGCTACATGGAGGGTGTAAGGCCTCAGGCAGATGTGTGTGGCACTTTCAGCCAGCAAGTCCTTGTGAGGTTGGCTGTGGGAAGCATGGCATGCTTTTGTAATACCTAGGGCTGAGCAGAAGCCCTGGGATTGTCAGGGTACTTGCAGACTAATGGGAACATGGAGGGATGTCCAACTGAGACATCAAGCAGGAAAAGCGCTGACTGACTAATGTCCAGGTAGGACAGGCTAGAGAAGGAAGAGGCGACTTAAGAGAGCAGGGGGGTATGTGCGCCAAGGCTGGCCCTGGTTGTGGGGAGTGGCACCTTGCTCTGAGTTTTCTGACAAGGCCTCAGCTTCAGCAGCAGCCATGCCACTGGTGGGGTCCGGCTTAAGCTCCACAGATGGAGGCTCCCGGGGAGCGTCAGCCTTCTCTGTCTGCTCTGCACCTGAGGAAGGATGGGAGGCTGGACTGGGACTCTGTCCAAGGCCCAGTAGGTCTCTCCCATGGCTGGAACAGACACTGCAGAACAAACTATCTGAGACAGACATGAGCGTACAGAAGGAGCCCATGCTAGCAACCTCCCAGCCAGAAAGCCTTTACCACTCTGGGGCTCAGGCTGCTGGCAGGTGATGGACAAAACCAACTTCCTACTGTCCACTCCCTCCTTCTGGTGGGCCAGCCCATTAGAACCAAACCACAACTTACCACTGGCTCTGCTTTCCGCCTGGCCACCCCGCTCCTCTTTGAGCTCTCTGCCTGGGCCTGGGTGTGGACTGGTTCTTGCTTGGTCCAGCCTGCTCAACATGGTTGCAGCAGTCTTCTCTTCTTTGGCTCTCTGGTCTCCTCCTAGAGACAGACCAGGACAGACTGGTCATTTTCAAGTGTCCACTGCCAGACGGATGCGGTGGTTCCTCTGAATCCCCTGAGACTTCTGGGTACTTCACTGGTTTGTTGAGGGAACACCTTCCCCAGGACACTGAAGCTGTAACAGCACTCAAGTGACACTACCTTACATGGCAGTAGACACAGTAGTGTGCCAACGCTCAGCAGGAGAGGGTCATGTTCCCTTGCATACAGCAAAGAACCTCCTCACAATGGGAGTAGTTAGGCCTGAGGAAGTCTGCTCCCTCCCAGGGACCCAGGTGTGGCTCCAGCTCTCTGTGGCTCAAGGCTAGGAAAGGGCGGGTGTGAGGACCCTTTCCAGTTCCCCCGCAGTGACGGCAAGGTAGATGAGGAATGTGAGACCCAGTGAGGTGACCCAGGATGAGGGGCAGGGCCTCCATAAGAAGACAGCCTGCCAATGACCTTACCTTCCACAGCTGAGACCTCTGTGCTGTCCCCAGTGCTGCTGGTCGGTTCAGCAAGTGACTTGAGTGCATGGCAAGCTGTGATAATATCCTGCAACTGGAGGAAGCTGGCCACAGCTAGCACATCATCCACATTCTCAGGACTGAGGTTCAACTTAGCAGTGTACATGAACTCCAGCACCTGCCCCAGACCTGTCAAGAACAGAACAGTTATTACAGACCTTTATAGCCTAAATAGTCTCTCCACCCAAAAGTGGAATCAAATTTTGGAAAGTTGAGTGATAAGTCTCCACCACCTGTCTGCTGGGCTAGAGACAGCTTCTAAGAAGACATGCCTGGGGATAGGACACTCCATCCCTCTGACAGCATGATCTCCAAGATGTTATCACCTGTTCTACCCAACCTCCAGCCATCTGACATTTGTGTGTCTGCTTCTACATCTATTAAATAAGAGCATACCTTGTCATGACCATCTCAAGCCAGGTCACTGGGCTCTGGGTGAGAGTACAGACCTAGGTCTGGTCCAGCCTTCCTCAATCCCATGTCCCAGCTGTCCCTTCATCATTCTTGACATAGCCTGGCTGTTGACCCCAGGACTGATTTGGTCACAGAAAGAGATGAAGAGGGTCTAGGGCCAGCCTCGTTCTATGCCTGCTAACAAGGCTGGTCCTACTATTTCTGCCTTGACCACTCCATGCCTAGTCAGAAGAGATGGGTACACTTGGTCCCCATAGGGTCCCTCCATGATAGGAAGCTCTGGCCCCACAGGGTACCTGCCGCATTGCTGATGTCCAGATGCACCACGTCCTTCTGGTCCACAAAGAGCATCTTGAAGTATTCACTGCAAGCCGCCAGCACTGCCTTGTGAGCCTTGAAGTCAACACCATCCACCACAAAGGTACAGTCACAGAGGAGGCCCAGCTGCCGCTGCTGGTTCAGCTGCTCCAAGACACGCTGGCTGTGCTGGGGGAAATCCATGACTGCAGAGAGCCAGAGCCTCTTGTCAGCAGCGAGAAAGGATGCCAGCCCAACTCGCTGCCAACTGTCAAGCCCCAGGTGAGACTCACAGAGGAACCTTAAACAAGGGAGAGGCTTTTCTACCACAAAGGACAGATGATCCCAGACAGCCAGGGCAGCCCAGTCACTCCCAAAGCTTACTTAACAGGGTAAATTTCCCAAACCAAAAAGTACCAAGATAGCCCTCATCGCGGTCTCCCAAAAGCAGAATACATCAGTAATGAGCTAAGGAACCAAAGTGGCAAACAAATGCAAAACAGTTGCTGTCTCACAAAACAGCTTAACACGTTTTACAAAAAGAACACACACACTATTAGAATAAGATGCAAATGTTCCGCTTTGGGGCTCTTAGTGCACACAACTCTTTCATAGTCAGCTGAAGAACTTCCTCTCAGACAGCTCCCACAGGCTCTGGGCCAGTTCCGTTCCTTGTCCACACAGAGCTGGGTTCTTTAGGGTGGGGATTTTACTGTCTCTTTCCTTCCTGGGCTTCCACACCCCGCCTTTGCTTAAGTCCCTCCCTCTCTCAGGCTCAAGGAGCTACACAAAGCAGTTAAGTCCTCTACTTCCAGAAACCTCTGAGGGGTGACTTTCCCAAGAGACATAAGTGACTAAAATCCTAAACCAAGAGCTGCCTGGGGTAGCTTCTCTGTTAATGGCTGGAGAAGACCCTGACCTGGTGCCCAATAATAAAGTACACAGACAGAGCTGACATGACATCCAAGTAGCCCCTGCCGGCCGGCCCAGAGTCACCACAAAACCTTCTCAAGATCAGCAATCTTCTAAGGAAACAATGGGACATTATTTATAGAAAAAGGGTGTTTCAAACATTTCAAAGTAAAACCCAGCACCCACTGTGTGAGGCCAAATAATACAGCACTACCTGCCCTGCTGGACCCTAACCCAATACTACTAGCCAGGTGCTGCAGAAGCAGGCTGCCCTGGGCAGGAAAGCAACTTTGGGGAATTGTGTCCCAGTGCAGCTGCACCGGCTGCTCCTGATCCTGGGCTGTCACTGGCCTACAACCCAGAGCCACAGTGACCACATAGAGCTGGCCAACTGAGAACCAACAGGAGCCACACCCCTTCGTGCCACCCTGTGATTTCTGGGAACTTCTCAGTATGTGCCTGCAATCAGAGGACTTAGGAAGCTGAGGCAGGAAAATGACAAGTTTGAAGCCAGTCAGATTCACATGATGCGTCACTGTCACAAAAACCAAGAAAAATATTGAGGTACATACTTGCTGAACTAAGGTAAGTAGCCAATAGGAAGCATGGCAGTGGTATCAGGCCAAGTGCAAGTTCAAGCTGGAGACCCAGCCCTGTTCCCCCAGGCCATGCAGGGCCATGCAGGGGCACTGCTTCTGGGCCTGTCAGGGTCAACATCTACAACTAGAAGGCAGCAAGAGTTGGGAACAGGACACTCACAGCAAAGCCACTGCAAATCAGGACACCTTGTAAAAACACTTTTCTCTAAGTCAGTGGTTCTCAACCTTCCTAATGTTGTGACCCTTTAATACAGTTCCACATGTGGTGATCCCCCAACCATGAAATTCTTTTCATTGTATTTCACAACTGTAATTTTGCTACTGTTATGAACCCTAATGTGAGTATCTGTATTTTCCAATGGTCTCAGGTGACCCCTGTGGAAGGGTTCTGACCCACAGTGTGAGAACTGCTTGCTGCTCTGAGTCCTCAAGTCCCAGAAAGAGCAAACTTCCACTTGTGACCTGAAGGGATGAAAGGAAGAATATCAGAGTTGCTGTTCAGAGAAGAAGACACTGAGAGGAACCTGTGTCTAGTCCTGGGGCTAGGTGCCCTTCCTGAGGTGCCCAGGAGCTGAAGGTTGCACACAGCAAGGTATGGACAGCCCACACTAAAGCGTCTTCTGAGGTGGAAAACTGTGAGCAGACAAGAGTCTAAGTCACCTTCTCCACAGCCGCGGTGAGTGGTTCCTTAGTGCAGAAAAGGAGCCAACATTCTATGCTCGGTTTCCTGGGTTAGGAGTAACCAGTGCACATGTGGAACCAGTTCCTGGTCTGTCTTTTACTCCCTTTACTGTTCCACTGGGTTCTATATTCCTTGCTTTATGAAAATTGCCCTCAGAGGCATCCACTTCATAGGGCTTCCTGGGCTGATTGTGTGTATGGTTGTCTCCTCCCCAGGGTGCTGTGTCAGGCTTCCATGTGACTCCACCAGTGAGCAACTGGAGTTTTGTTGTTTTTTCAAGATAAAGTTTCTCTGTGTGGCCCTGGCTGTCCTGGAATTCGCTCTGTAGACCAAGCTGGCCTAAAACTCAGACTCACCTGCCTCTGCCTCCTGAGTGCTGGGATTAAAGACGTGTGTCACCACTGCCCAGGTAGTTTTTTAAAGACAGGGTCTCACTGTGTAGCCCTGCTTGGCTTAGAATTCAGAGATACACCTGTCTTTGCCTCTGAAGTGCTTGATAAAAGACATGTGTCATCATGCCCAGCAAGTTCAAAGTTTCTAATAAAACAAACAAAAACAAAGCATAAGAGCAATAACAGCACAGGCTCAGAGCAAAAGCTTGTCACTCTCTGCATGGTTTCCTAAGAACCAAGGAAGCAGCAGCATGGTGAGCCTCAGTGGAGCTAACAGCCTGACAGAGGCATGGATATATGGGACCTAGGAGGATTGGCACATCTCAGACTAAACCGCTCAGGATCTGAGAACCACTCTGCTGAACTCAACACGTTCCTCCCACAGTGAAAAAACAGCATTTATAAAGTAATAGCTTCAACCTGACTGGTGTTACAGAGCCAAAACACCACACCCCGGTCACCTGCAAACTAAGTACACAGCTACCCTGGGCACCAACTTCCTTGATGCTTGCTTAGAGATGCAAGGATTAGGGAGGAATTCTCAACTTGAATCCAGGGTCTGCCATTGGCTGCCAGGGAGCCAGCGTGTCTCTAGTGTGAAGGGACTCACATATTCTTTACAAGATAAGCTACATCAATTCAAATGTGCCAGAGACACACACCCAGCAGCCATCTATAGCAGGAAGCAGACAGACATATTCTAAGTTACTCTTTAGGCTCACAACCCTTATCACATGATTTCTACATCCTTTTTATTCTTGGGCATTCTGGATGTGACTATGTCCAATCATAACCCATCATCTCTTCTAAATGTAACCTGGGAAATTCCTGTAACACAATAGGGGTAGGCACCCTACACAATACACCACTGGGGTGAATTACCTCTGCCGAGAGGCACTTTCCACCAAGTGACTGCACTGTTAAACCCTGAGGGTGCTCTTGTATGAGCCAACTCCTGCCTGAAGCACCAGGATGCCTCAACTGCATAGCTTTCTCCTAAAGCCAGAGGGCTCCTGTCAGACACTGAAATATGATCCAAGTTACTAGCAGGCTCTGACTAGCATGAGGGGTGGTGCCACATCTTAGGCTCTCAAGCAGACACACGGAGCTTGGCTGGCTCCCAGAATGGACTGGCTTGCTCCAGCTTCCACACAAAGAGGTCACCACTGAGTGCCACTCACCTTTCCTGATCATCCAGAAACACAAGTGTCTCAGAGACATGTGTGAGTGTGTGTGTGTGTGTATGGGCGCTTCTACTGACAGCACTACCCTGACAGAGGGCATGCATACCAGTCCTAAATCCGTAGTGTTTTTCTGTAATTTGTATTATAAAAAGCCAGTACCTTTTTGTTTTTGTTTTTTCGAGACAGGGTTTCTCTGTGCAGCCCTGGCTGTCCTGGAATTCTCTCTGTAGACCAGAATGTCCTCGAACTCAGAGATCCACCTGCTTTGTGCCTCCCGAGTGCTGGAATTAAAGGCATGCCTGGCTTGACTTTTCTTAAGCCAACACAGACTGGCTTCAGACTCACCGTGTAGCACACACACTGACCTTGGCTTACAACCAACTCTTCTCCCCTCCTCCCAAGTGCTGGGCCTGCAGGTGTGCACCAGGGCAGGCTTTCTGTTTTATGTTCTCACTTGTCCTCTGATACCCATCATGCCAAGGTACAGCACAGAGGCCTGGACCACAGCTGATACCTTTTGTTCAGTTTTGGTTTTTGGAAAACAGGCCTATGAGTTCAGGCTGGCTTTGAACTTGTGATGTAGCGAAGGATGACCTTGAACTCTAGGTCTTCCCATCTGCCAAATAGAGAAGTCAGCATCTTGATATTGTATGCTCCAGCCACTAGAATTCTGAGAAATACAACTGTTTATAATTCAACCAGCCCGTGGGACTCTGTTACAGCAACACTGTACATATTAAGACAAAGATAAACATTTGAGAAATATCTATGAACCTGGGTGGGCAACACCCCCACCACAGGACTCAGATCAGCAGGATGGTATAACTACCTAAAAACTGGTAGTTACGTTAGTTCCTCATACATTAGACTAGTCACAGAGAAAAGAACAATCCACTTCACAGCTCCTCTCCGTACTCATGTGAGGTAAAGTGCTCCAGCTTTGGGCCTCATGAGGAGGCAGCTAACACCTGGCAGCACAGGTAAGGAATGGTAGCAAGTGCTGTGGGGAGACAAGCAAAGCTACGGGGTCAAGAAAGGGAACAAGGAGGGCCTCTCTGAGGAGGCAGAATTTAAGCAAAACCCGAAAAGAGGGAGAGCTGTGCCATCGTGGACCCAAGAGCAAGCGCAATGCCCTTTCTTTGAAAGAGGCCTTTGAAAGGGTCAGAGCAGGTGGTGGGCACAGAAGAGGCTAAGTCACCTGGGGTCTCGGGAGGCTAGACTTCAGAATCAAAGTGTCTCTGTCTCACTCTCCCCCTCCCCCCCTCCTCTGCAGGTCCCTTGAATCTTGTCTGGGCTCCAATCTTTTGTACCTGTGATGAACCTGCTGCCTCCACCTTAAATGCTGGTGTGCCACACACAAGGTTTATGTGGCAATGAAAGCCCGCCTGGTAGGCAACACTTTACCCATGAAGTCACACACACTTTTTTAAAAGCCTTGGGAGGATTGAGACCAGAAATGGCAACACTCTGAAAGGGCCACTCAGCAGCTAAGAGACTGAAGGAAGCAAGAGTGAGAGGCTCTCCCCCAGAGAGGACCACAGACTGGCAGGGGAGCCTCTGCAGGAGAACCACAGATGGGGGAGGAGGGTTTTGCTCATAAGACAGCAGCAGTCCTCTGATTAAGAGAATATATGCTGGCTGGCCATGGTGGCACACACCTTTAATGCCAGTACTCAGGAGGCAAAGGCAGGTAATCTCTGAATTTGAGGCCAGCCTGATCTGCAAAGTAAGTTCCAGGACAACCACGGCTGATATAAAGAAACCCTGTCTTGAAATAAATAGAGAGTGTGCATCCACTGGAGCTGACATAATTAGCTTTTGAAGTAGATGTGGACTGTGAGGAGAAGCAGAGGATGATACGAAAGTTCTGTCTTGAGAAGTTGGCATGGTGGTACCATTTCCTAAGAAGAAGAAAAACAAGAGCCCATGGAAAATAAAAAACTCTGTTCCAACCAACTACACACAAGATGACAGTAAACAGGAGATACTGGATAAAAAAGAAGCATGGCCGGCAGGATGGCTCAGTGGCTGGAACACTCACTGCCAATCCTGATGACCTGAGGTCCAACCCTGAAACTCACACTGCAGGGACAAAACCAACCCCAGCTGATCACCCTCCAACCTCCCTCCAACCTTCACATACATCATGGCGCATGCACAAACAAACACAAAATAAAAACATAAATGTGATTTTTTTTTTTTTTAAAGAAAGAGATAAAGAATGAGGGAAGAGTAGCAGTTAATGAACCTGCTCGGGACAGCTTAGGGCGGTGACAGCCACACCAGGAACAGCTATTCTCCACAGTCTGGTGAGCAGCCAGAAGAGAGAAGCTGGCAAATGGCTTGGTGGAGACGTTCTTAGCTGGCATCACACTTGCTTAACGGCTACAAAGCTCTGGGTTCAATCCTGCAACAATACTTATGAGGCCCTGCCCTCTTAAATAAAAAGTTGACAAAATTAAGACATTCTCAGTTGGACCGTTGGGACCTAAAAAATGTTAATGTCCCCTATGGTACTGAAAGGGTTTAGACTCTGGGCCTCCCACAGAATCCCAGAGTGGTGAAGCACTTCTCCCTTTAGGGGCTCAAGGCCCCAGTGATATTCAGCACAGTCCTGAGCACTGCTGAGTCACAAAGCAGCTGACTCATGCTCCACAGAGACACCCACATCCCACAGGGCATGTAAAAAAAAAAAGGTAAAGGGGCTCCTCTCAAAAGGGCACGTGGGTCCTTTCTCTGTTTACCACTTATAAATAATATCCACCGAAAATTAAAACAGAGGAAGAAAAGAAAGTGGAGTTGGGAGGGAGGATATTATTCAGAGTCAGAGGGTCTTTTCCATTATAAAACCTTTAAGGCATCTTAGTTGGCTGTGGTGGAATGCATCTGTAATCCCAAAGCCGGAGGATTGCTGCTAGTTCAAGGCCAGCCTAAGCTATCTTGTGAGACTCAAAATAACAACAAATGACATTTTCTACTTTCTACAAGACCTGGAAACTAAAAACTTCTCAAGAAAAAGTATTTCGTAAGGGAAATGGAAAATTACCATTTTTTTTTCCCCACAAAGAATGTATCACTCAGGGCTGGAGATCAGACACCCTTACACAGTTAGTTATAAATGCAGGTAGGGCACCAATTCACATAAAATAAAAATAAATAATAAGATAATAAAAAAATGTATCACTCAGGGCTGGAGAGATGGCTCAGATAAGTACTTGTCTGTGGTCTATGGTTCATTGTCCTTTAGAGCTGAATGGTATTCCATCACACATACACAACTACTGCTGTTCCTGCCCAGTCAAACCACATGGTAGGACCCTATTGCCTTAGCACATGCTCTGGCTGCAGGACAGACGTCAAGCTGCACTGAGATAAAAGCTTCTTCCCTGCTGGCTAGCCCTTAGCCCTCATGGTGCCAGCAGCTCTACTGAGCCTGTCCCCATGGAATTTATTACTCACTGACCAGGCAAGAAGTGCCCACTGTGTAACAGTGGTGAGTCTGTTATGGGGTAACCTCCACAGAGGGGAACTCATGCTTAGCACTGGAAACCTGGTCAAAGCTTGTGGCTAGAGAGCACAGACCCTAACCCTACAGCTGTTGTTGTTTTACTAAGTGGATATGACATGCCCATCAAACTGCCTTTGAAATAATGAGGTTAATGCTCATAGACTGATGCTGCCATCAGTGTTGGCCAGAAAACTTTCTTTTGGGAGTGGGCAGCAGCAACCAGTGACCTGTAATTTGTCAGAGTCAGTTAGCCATAAACAGGACATCTATACCACCCTTCTTCTAAGCATGGTGGGGGAACAGAAAGGATAGAAAGGATGTGAGTGCCTGGGGGAGGCTGAGTGCTGTGGACCATGACATGGCCCAGGAATCCTGAACTCACAGCAGCTGTGATGACCTATACAACTGGACCATCAGCATCCTGAGATGCCCATGGGTTCAGGAGGTGCCACCCCTCTCTTTGGCTCTACAAAGAGCTAATGGCTCCTAGGGGAAGGAAAAAAGTACCCATGTTCCTGTAAAAAAAAAAAAAAAAAAAAAAAAAAAAAAAAAAAAAAAAAAAAAAAAAAAAAAAAAAACAAACAAAACACCCATCTGTGCTCCTGTAAGCAACCCTAAACTCCCAGTTAATCGAGGAGGGGTATGAAAATGGAGAGTACTAGCTTGGAAGAGGGGGAGTGTTCTTGGGACTTCAAGTGTTGAGAATGCGATGAGGAAAGCATGATTAAATACAATATATACATGTATGAAGTGCAGTAACGAAGCCATTATTATATATAATTAACATGTGATAAAAACATTAGAATTATCCAAAAGAAGGAAGTTTATGCTGAGCATCTGGTACACAACTGTACTGTCAGCACGAGAGTGAAGCAGGAGAATCAGGAGTTCAAGGCCGACTCAGGTACACATAACCTTGTCTCAAAAGAAGAAGAATGGAGAAAGACATAATGAAATTCAGAATGAGGTCTTCATATGCTGACCTTTCCTGCCCCTCCATCCCCAATTAGGACTGAGTAATATGGTCCTCAGAAGGTTAAGACTGAATAAATGTTAAGTGAATGAGCCAGTTCATAAGCCTGAAGTAGGGCAGAAATCAGTGATGACAAGATGAGGCATTCTCCCAGCCCTTAGCAGGCTGCTCTTTTAGCTTTAAATCTTCACTACAGTAATATCTTAGGATTTCCAACAATCCCAGGCCATGGTGATGTACATCTGTAACACCAGTGCTTGGGTGCTGAGACAGGAGGACCAAGTTCAAAGACAGTCTGGTCCCTGCAGCAAAATCCTGTCTCCAAAATAAAAACAGGAGCCAGGCAGTGGTGGTGTACACCTTTAATTCCAGCACTACAGAGACAGAGGCAAGTGGATCCCTGAGTTTGAGGCCAGCCTGGTCTACAGAATGAGTTCCAGGACAGTCAAGACTAATTGGGAAACCCTGTCTCAAAAAAACAAAACAAACAACGACAAAAATGGGCTGGAGAGGAGGCTCAGCAGTTAAGAGCTCTTGCTCCTTTTACAGAGAACCTGGTTCAGTTCCCAGCACCCACATGGCAGCTCACAATCATCTAGGACTCCAGTCCTAGGGGATCCAGTGCCCTCTGACCTCTGCAGGCACTGAACATCTGGTACACAGACATACATGGAGGAAAATACCCATATACATAAAATAAAAATAAAAAACAATTTAAGGGCTGGAGAGATGGCTCAGTGATTAAGAGCACTGACTGTTCTTCCAGAGGACCTGAGTTCGGTTCCCAGCATCCACATGGCAGCTAACAACTGTCCGTAATTCCAAGATCTGACACCCTTACACAGTTATACATGCAGGCAAAATACCAATTCACATAAAAATTTAAAAACAAAACTAGCCAGGGATGGAAGCATATACCTATAACCCCTGCATTTGTGAGGCAGAGACAAGAAATACAACACAAGTCAGCAAATTCAAAACTCATCTCAGCAAGTGTATCTATATGGGTAGAGAGCAAACTTAAAACATCTCTAAAAAAAGATCTCAACGATTTAAAACTCTATTTACTGAGTTTCTCTCTCTCTCTCTCTGTGTGTGTGTGTGTGTGTGAGAGAGAGAGAGAGGGAGAGAGAGAGAGAGAAAGAGACAAGTTATGGGGGTTAGTTTTCTTTCCATCACTGAATTCTGGGGTCAAACTCAGGCTGTCAGGCTGCCAGCCAGCCATCCCTTTTCTTTTGAGACAGGTCTCATGATGTCCTTGAACGCAATATATAACCAATCTTGAACCTCTGATCCTCCTCCTCTACCTCTCAAATGCTACATGCTTAGTTTATGCAGACTTGGAGATCAAATCAGGGCCTCTGTGAATGCTAGTCAGGCACAGTAGCAGCTGAGCTGTAGCCCGGTCCCATCTCAACAGTTTTACAGCCTGTGATACGCATAACCTGAAATGAGAATGAGAGCAGGCCTTAAAGCTACCAAGGAGTGACTGTCACATTACAGGAAGTCAAGTTAGTATGTTGGCACAGACAATGAGACACAGGGCTAAGCATATCTGCAGACACTGAATATATGGCCACAGTGACTATGACATTACACAAGAAATAAGTATCTGGTCATAAGTGACATGGAGCAAGGTGGTATGCTTACTAAAAAGAGAGAGAAAGCAGTCTTTGTGTTTCACAGAAGAAACTGTTATGACCTTTTCACCAAGATGGTGCCGAAAGCGAAGAAGGAAGCTCCTGCCCCTCCCAAAGCCGAAGCCAAAGCGAAGGCCTTGAAAGCCAAGAAGGCAGTGCTGAAAGGTGTCCACAGCCACAAGAGAAAGAAGATCCGCACGTCACCCACCTTCCGGAGGCCCAAGACCCTTAGGCTCAGGAGGCAGCCCAAATACCCTCGAAAGAGCACGCCCAGGAGAAACAAGCTTGACCACTATGCCATCATCAAGTTCCCCCTGACCACTGAGTCAGCCATGAAGAAGATAGAAGACAACAACACACTTGTGTTCATTGTGGATGTCAAGGCCAACAAGCACCAGATCAAACAGGCTGTGAAGAAACTCTCTGACATAGATGTGGCCAAAGTCAACACCCTCATAAGGCCTGATGGAGAAAAGAAGGCATATGTTCGATTGGCTCCTGATTATGATGCTCTGGATGTCGCCAACAAAATTGGGATCATCTAAACTCAGTCCAGCTGGCTAACCCTAAATATACTTTTTCCACTATAAAAAAAAAAAGAAAAGAAAAAGAAACTGTTATGAACAGATTAAAGTAACATGGGATGTTTAGAAGGGAGTACTAAATATATGAAAAACAGCTTTAAAAACAAAATAAAGAGGAAATAACTTCACCCCACCCTGACAAGGTCTCATTAGACAACTCAGGTGGGTCTGGAACTCATAGTATATATAGCCTCAAACTCCTGATCCTATAAATGGGTACCACACCCATTAGAGAGGTCTTTTAACTAAGCAAAAAGTACTAGTCACAAAAGAAAACATTGATGAATTATATGAAAATTAAGAATTTCTTTCCCAGCTGGAGAGATGGCTCAGTAGTTGGGAGCACTATCTGGTCTTGCAGAGGACCCAAGTTCAATTTCCAGCACAAGGTGGTTCACAGCCATCTGTAATTCCAGTTCCAGGGGATCTGATACCATCTTCTGATCTCTGTGGGCCACCAGGCATGCATGTAGTACAGATAAATATGCTGGCAAAACACTCATACATAAAACACAATAAATAAATCTAAAAAGATAATTTCTTTTTATCACAAAGATGGAGGGCATCTCAGTGTAAAAGGGCAAATCAGAAATGACAAGTGCACAGTTACAACACAGCAAAGGATCTGAGACAAAGTAAACCACAGTGTCCACAGATGGGCACTGTAGCTCCAGATGAGCACCCAGATCATCTGCATCTCGTGAACAGAGTGAGTTAGTTCCCACAGAGCGGACCAAAAAGACAAACTGTGCTGGCAAGACAGCTCTGCTTGGTGGTCCAACTTCAGTCTTCGGAAGCCATGCAAACATCAAAGGAGAGAATCGCTCCCTAAGGCTGTCCTACGACTTCCACATGGGCACTGCGGCATGCATTGTTCATAGTGACACAGACACACAGTCTCACACTCACACACACACACACACACACACACACACACACACACAAAACAGTGATGTTTAAAAACCTTTTAAAAAGACAATCTGTCTCGAAAAACAAACAAAAAAACCAAAAGACAAACAGAAAAATGGGCAAAAATGTAAACAAATGTTTCAAAAGAGCTATAAGTAAAATGATCCTCAAGTATAAGTTTCTTGCCTCATGAAGAATCAGGAAAATGTGGGCTGTTCAGCGGTAAGAGCACTGACTGTTCTTCTGGAGGACCTGAGTTCGATTCCCAGCATCCACATGGCAGCTAACAACTGTCTGTAATTCCAAGATCCGACACCCTTACACAGTTATACATGCAGGCACAACACCAACTCACATAAAATAAAAATTAATATTAAAAAAATAAAAAATAGGGGCTGGAGAGATGGCTCAGTGGTTAAGAGCACCGTCTGCTCTTCCAGAGGACCTGGTTCGATTCCCAGCACCCACATGGCAGCTAACAACTGTCTGTAGTTCCAGTTCCAGGCAAACACCAAGGCAAATAAATAAAAGTGTTTAAAAAAAAATAAAATAAAAATTAAAAATAAAATAAAAAATAAAAAAAAATCAGGAAAATGCAAATCAGAAAGTATTAGGCAAGCATGACAATTGTGGAGGTGGGGAAACAGGCATTGCCCACTGGGATGCAGACAGCGGGGACGCAACATCAACAACAATTCACTATATTATGGTCACCCTGGCACTAGGAAGGCAGAAGCAGGAGGATTACCATGAGTTTGAGGCCAGCCTGAGCTGCAGAGTTTCTGGGGCAAACCCGGACTACAACTAAACAAGACCCTGACTTAAAACATTAAAAAATACTGGAGCAGGGATGGGGGGTGGAGGGAGAGGGTGGGGAACACGTTTAACCCCAGCACTAGGAAGGCTGAAGCAGGTAAATCTAGGTAAGTTCAAAGACAGCCTGGTCTACAGAGCAAGTTCTAGGACAGCCAGGGCTCTTTTACACAGAGAAACACTGTCTCAAAAAATAACACAAACAAAAAAAATTGAAGGAAACAGTATTATATTGATTATAAAAATGTACAAAATTAGCCAGTATGGTAAAACCTGCCTGCTGGGGCTGGAGAGATGGCTCAGCGGTTAAGAGCACCGTCTGCTCTTCCAGAGGACCCGGGTTCGATTCCCAGCACCCACATGGCAGCTAACAACTGTCTGTAGTTCCAGTTCCAGGCAAACACCAAGGCAAATAAATAAATAAATAAATAAAGTTTAAAAAAAAAAAAAAAAGTGTCCTTTCATGTGAGTGACATTTATATAAAACCTGCCTGCTATCCCAGGAGGCTAGGACAGGAAGATCAGAACACAAGGTCATCCTCAGCCAACTGGGTACATGAGACCCTATCTCAAAAAAAAAACAAGTGAAAGTACCAAGTTAACTGACACATTGGTGAGTAATATGACTATATGGTAAAACTACTATAAAGCAAGGTAAGCGGGAACTAGGGAGAGAGCTCAGTGGACACAACTCCTGCTCCAGAAGCCTGAGGACCTGCTTTCAAACCCCTAGCACTCCTGTGCTAAACCTTTCAGGACCAGAAGCGGAGCCTGCACTTATCTCAGCCGGAGTCTTCTGAACCTCCGGTTTCAGGGGTGTGAAGATATGAGGAGCATCCCATTCTAACCTTGCCACTCTGCTTAGGTCCTGCCTTCTGTCTGTTTAGGGTTTTGTTGGTTTTTGAGACAAGGTCTCACTCTGTAGCCTTGGCTGGCCTAGAATTCACGATGTAAAGCAGCCCTAAATCAGTTTCTGAGTTAAAAGCGTGAGCCACCAGGAAGTGGGAGGGACTCCACCCAGCTGAGAGGAGCTTAGCACAGGCTTCCTAATGGAATGAATCAGGCCAAAGAGTCCTCTCCAGACTTTTCAGGGTATGGTCTCCAAGATCCAGAGATCAAGGACTTTGATTAGAAAGCTGAGGAGCCAACACCTAGGCAGAAGAGGAGGGGACAGGTGGGACTTCTTAGGGAAAAAGAAGGACTCTGGGAAGGAATCTGAGATGAAGGTTGGATGTATGGCACTACACTAAAGAGAGGTAACAAGCCACGTGGCACAACATTGATTAATATAAATGCCTTAAAGTAAGCTTTAAAAACTAGTTAGGGCTGGGTGGTGGTGACTCACGCCTTTAATCAATCCCAGCACTTACGAGGCAGAGGCAGGTGGATCTGTGAGCTTGAGGCCAGCCTGGTCTACAGAGTGAGTTCCTGGACAGGCTCTAAAGCTCACAGAGAAAAACAACAACAACAAAACCAGTTGGGACCAAGCCCCTCCAGAGGCCAAGTTTTCATAATTAATAAGAAGTCTCAGTGTTGTCATTCAGAAATTTGGAGTCCAAAGAAAGACCGATACAACTATATGTGGCTAGAAGAGCTTTGCTTTTAGAATGCAATCCTGCTGAGCACTTAGCAGTGCCTGATACACACTGGGTGCAGAGCACACTTCACTAGTGGGAAAACCTGGACACTGGTCCAAGAACCACAAATCTTCCCCCATACAGTATCCTGGGAACACACCCAGCCCACCCTCAACATTTCAGGGGACTTTCCCATGGACCAGGGCAGGCCCCACACCTGTCACTCTGGGGCCAGCACAGGAGGAGAACCAGCTTGGGGCCTCTCAAGCTGGTTTTCCTGAAGCAGCAGATTAATATGACTTGTTCTCTGCTCCAGACTCGATGGTCCAGGCACCATGCTATATAAAATGCACCATTCTAAACATCAGAACCGTACAGGTGAGCATGTTTCCCTCTCTCTCCGTTTTTGAGAGATGGAGTTCATATATGACGTAGAACCTGAAGGAGCCAGCTTGGACCATTAGATGGATGCCTGTGCAGAAGCAAAACCATGGTCAAAAAACTCCTGTTCCAGATGCAACTAATGGGCACTGTGGCCTGTTCAACAAGCTTAGAATGAGTATTTATAGACTCTTAAGGAGTGAAGAAAAACAATCTATTTAACTTTAGCCATTATATTTGGGACTGCTTTTCTTTCATTGATTTGCAATGCTAGAGATTTGAACCCAGGGCCTAAAACAGGCAAAGCTAGCAATCTACCACTAAGCCATACTTCTGCCCTGTAGAAAACTTCAAATTTCACCTAATTAAAATGAGATAAAACCTGGGTGTGGTGATACACACCTTTAGGCCCACACCCAGGAGTCTATGACAGATGAACCCTGCCAAGGTCTCCAAAACAAGAACAGGATAGTCAAGGTTTAGAGAGACTCTGTCTTAAAAACAAACAAACAAAAAAAGAGCAAGAAGCAAGCATACTTTAGCTTTAAGCAAATCAGGCATAATAACTTATACCTGTAATCCTAGAACTTGGGAAGCATAGTTAAGAAATCATTGAGTTCAAAGCCAGCCTGAGTGACAAAGCAAATACGACTAAGACTATTCAAAAACCAAAAGCAAAGTTTTTTTGTTTTTTTTTTTTAATTTATTTATGTGCATTGGTGTTCTGCCTGCATGTGTGTGAGGGTGCCAGATCTTGAAGTTACAGACAGTTGTCAGCTGCCATGTGGGTGCTGGGAATTGAACCTGGATCCTCTAGATGAGCAGTCAGTGCTCTTAACCGCTGAGCCATCTCTCCAGCCCCCAAGAAAATAAAGTTTTATCCACAATTTCATGATAAAACTATAACAAGGATTTTTCCTCCCACTAAATTTTTTGAGACAGAGTATATAGCCCCCATTGGCTTCACACTAAGAGGTATACCTGCCTCTGAACCCCCAAGTGCTAGAATCAAAGGTGTACACCACAGCACCTGAATTTATTATTAATTTTAAAGAAAAAATCTTGAAAAAGTGATATGAACCATGCTGAGTGTAGATAATGACTAAAAACAAGCCATCTCAGCAGGGCATAGTGGCACACGCCTTTAATCCCAGCACTCAGAGGCAGAGGCCAGAGGATGTCAGTTTGGGCCTGGTCGACAGAGTAAGTTCCAGGACAGCCAGAACTACATAGAGAAACCTTGTCTCAGAAACAAACAAACAAACAAACAACAACAATAACAAAAATGATCCCCGCAGATAGCTGTCCTTCAGTATTACAGACATACCTCAAATCTCCAAAAAGCCAGGGGCTCTCTTTTCAGACACTGTGCCTGTAGGAACTCCAGCTCGGCTCCCCTCCTCCAGCTCATCACCTGAATCAAAGATACCCAAGAAGTTACACTGAGAATGTAGGGGCCCAGCTCGCTCTCCAGGGCCAGCTCCTCCTCTAACCCACCAATCAGGCACAAGCAGAGCTTAGTACAGAGCCTGGTAAAAGGTAAGCAAATGGTAAAACAAATTATTATTGACCCGCTGTAGAAAAGACTGTGTGCTGGGCCTGGAAAAAAAAAAGATGAATGATCAGGATCCCAGGCCCCACACTCAGGAACTCCTTTCTGAGGCAGGCCTAGCCAATGAATTTGCTGAGATGTCCACAACACTAATTCTGATCCCATAAATACCCTCACATAGGTGACCTCTGGTGGATGACAGGAGTAAGATCACCACCAGACAGCTTCATGTCAATGGTTTAGACAGTTATTTTGTTTTAAGCTCAGGCTACATAGTGAGTTGAACTATCCACAATGCTGTCTTGGCCTCCCAGGACTAGGATTCTAGGCATGCACCACCATCCCAGGCTTACTTAGCTATTTCTCAGGCACATATATCCAACTCATTTAGAACCAAATCTTGGCTCCTGTTAAATGTGTTCCTTGTCCTGCTTCCTACCACATGAGTAATGCCAACACCCACCAGCCAGGGACGGGACAGCACTGGGAACTCTGCTTAACAGGTAAAAGGGCTTGTTTTGTTGGGCAAGCCTGACAGAGTTTGATTTCCCAGAACCCACAATGCAACGGGGCATATCTGTAATCTCAGCTCTCCTGGGGAGAATCTGGACCTTGGGGTAGCTAGCCTGCAATACACTATACAGCAGAAACAAGCGAGACCCTAACACACGACAAGGTGGAAGATGAGAACCAAATTAACTCTTAAGTTTCCTCTGACCTCCACACACACACACTTTTAAGAAATGGAGCAATCCTGATGACTCTGCCTTCTCACTGGGGTTATCACCAAGTTTTATCAATTCTACCTACAAAATTATCTCTGTGCACCCATTTTCTGCACCGAAACTTACTCAATGCTACCCTTATGCCTCACTTAAATTAGTCTGGCAATCTCTTAACTGATTTCAGGCTCACTCCTTATTTCTCTCCAACTTGCCCAGTGACCTTTCTTGTCCACAAACTTGCTTCTTAAATGCCTTCTCATTAACCTAAAAGTTAAAAGTGCTCAACTTTGTAACGTTCCAAAGACTTGGAGCTTCCATGGCCTTCGGCTCATGTCTGCTAGAGGAAGAGGAGCTTGAGCATTCTCACGAGACAACACCTTCAACTAAGGATATCCCACCCTTCTCCCGCCTCACTCCTAAGTATCCTTTAGGCCTTCCAGGGAGAATGGGATTCCCTGGATTCACCGAAACTGAGTTAAGGTGTCCCAAAGTGATTATCTGAAGAGGCTGTTTCTCCCAAGTGAATCTTTGCTCTCGGAATGGTGATTTCACTCACAACAGTAAGAGACTTTCCAGACATTCATTCGCTAACTGTAAGCATCTGGTTCTGTACACCTACTAACTCACGTAACCTATCACGCAATCTCAGCAGGCAGGGTTTATTATAAGCCCTGTTTTAAGGATGAGGAAACTGAGGTAGAGTCTCCGCTGGGAACCCTGGTCCGGCTTGCGGACCTCGTCCGCGGCATCTCTAGCTCTGTCCTCCCATCTGTCAGGGGCGGAGAGGAAGGAGGGAAACAGGGTGGACGGTTGGATGGCCGAGTGAATGAATGAATGGTCTCGGGTGGGGGCAGTGTCCACCCCTATTCCCAAACACATCCAGGCCGCCCCCGCCAGCCCCGCGGCAGCCCGCACTCCACCCGCACGCGGCCGCAGCACGCCCACCCGCCGCGGGGTCAAGGGGCGGTGACAGCCCGGCGGCGGGGGCGGAGATGCCACCAGCCGCGGTGTCACCTAGTCCCGGAGGTGACTCGTGGCCCTTCGGCGGCGCAAGTGCGCGTCCAGCTCTCCGGGCCGCTCCAGCCGCTGCCGGCCCGCGGTGCCCTCAGCCCGGGCCTCCCCTCCCCCACACAACCGTCCGGGCATCCCCAGTTCCCGGCCCCTGCCGTCTCCGTCTCCCTCCCGCCTCCCGGGACTCCCCGGCCGCCTGCGCTGGCGCAGCCTCACCTGCCATGTCCCGAACCCTACCACAGAGCGAAGTGCATCACGGCCGCGAGAAGGCCGGGGACAGCGCTTCACAGTAGACAAAGGGCGCCGCCATGTTAGAGCCGGGCGGAACCGACCTATCTGGCTTCCCAGCAGTAACTTCCGTCGCTTGCACAATGCTGCACTACTTGCGCGACCGACGACGGGCGGGCGCATGCGCCTAGCCAACCGAAAGTTCCTCGATAGGGAACTTCTGCAATTGTCCACACTTTAACTGGTAGTTTGGTTTTCCGCTCCAAATAGATCCGCAGTGGCACTTATTGTGTGCCAGACACCATGTTCATCGTCTCATCTGCTCCTTACATCTTAAAACCGTATTTGTTCTTTTTTTTTTTTTGAAGGGGTGAAAACTTGGGTGCAAAAAGGGTTTTAAGTATATTGCACATACTCTCACAAAGATATGAACCTAGTTGTGGCTCCCATTATGGTTTTGGTAATATTTCTGCAGTACTGAGGATCAGCAGTCACGTGGACGGAGTAGATGGCTCCGTGGCCAAAGTGCTTGGGGCAAGAGGAATGGTTCAGATGTTAAGAGCACTTTTGCTCTTGAAGAGAACTTGGCTTCAGTTCCCAACACCCACATGGTGACTCTAAATTCAAGAGATCTGATGCCTTCTGGTATCTACAAGAAATAGGCTTGCAATACATATATGTAGACAAAATATTCATACACAAAATATGTAAATCTTAAATAATAATCTAGGAATGATGTTAATCGCACCAATTGAATTAAGACCACTACCACCATTTAAAGCCAAATATGAAGCAAGCTTTAATTAAATGATGGCAGGTGGATGGGCTCTGGCCAGGTCCATATTCAGGTTCCTGGGAAATAGGCCAGAATCAAGTATGGCAGGTGCTTAAGAAGGAAAACCTATAATTGATTGCATTTCCCTTCAGGTCCAGTCGGGGGCAAGCATACATGTTGACATATTTCCTGCCTACTTACCTCCCATCCAGATGATCAAGCATATCTGGTACATCTGAGTGAAACACACTTATTTAGGGGAATGAAAAACATGTGGGTTGTCTTCATAAACAATGGCCTCCAGCATTGCAGAACTATCTGTCCTTGGCTTGCAGATCAGAAGCATTTTGTTTTATGCATCTCATGACATAATAATTAAAACTTAAATGTAGCTTTAGCTTTCACGTTCCCCCCTGAGAAAAACCCTTGACTTTGCGATGGGTACCTGTTTATAATGGGATCTAATAACCATCAGTTTAAGGTACCCAGACAGGAATTACCATTTAATTAAAGCATCAACAGCAATTAGCAGAAGTGGAATGGCCAAAGGCCCTGTGATGACTGACATCAGAATTGCTATCCATAAGGAACCTGGAAATGAGAATAGGAACCAGTTATTTACTTCATCTTACTCCCCCCCCCCATTTTGCAGTGATTTTTGTTTTAGTACAGCCAAATTATTTCTAATGATTCCTGAGTGGTTTATATAGAAACAACATTTCCTCTTAAAGGTATGTAATAACCTCTCTCTGTTTTACATAGAGCAGACTGAGTGCCCTATCAGACTATAGAACTGTTTTAGTTAATGAATCTGTTGATAGATCTGGGTCTATTTGATTCTAATGGGTTCCCTTCATGGTGCGCCAATAGGTACTATTTTGTTCCCTATGACAGGGAGTTTTCTTTTGATCTTACATTTCAGCCTATTGGGGGACAAGGGAAACATTCTCTCTTCTGTAACTTCTTCCTAATGAAACTAGGACATTGTTGTCAGGGCCCAGGAGGGCTGGAATGCTAGTCAAAGGCAAGGAGGGAATTTAGGCAATGGGGTATTTATCAGAAACATCTGGTTCCTGACCCAGCTGGAGAGACAAGGAGCATTCACATAAGCTAGACTGGTTCATATCAGCTTTCAGCAAGTCCAAGGTTTGCAGTCATTTAGAGAATTTGTAGACAACTGCTGATGCTTGAATGTATCTGTCAGCCAAGTAGAAATCTAACTAGGGATATTACAAGGTAATATGAACTTAAATAGTTCAAGAAGATTTTCTGCTGAGGTTGAGTGAGAATTGGCTCTATAGAAAATAAATTATGGGGCTGGAGAGATGGCTCAGCGGTTAAGAGCACCCTCTGCTCTTCCAGAGGACCCGGGTTCGATTCCCAGCACCCACATGGCAGCTAACAACTGTCTATAGTTCCAGTTCCAGGCAAACACCAAGACAAATAAATAAAATAAAGTTAAAAAAAAAGAAAAGAAAAGAAATTACAGGATGCACATGTGGATTGTTTACATTCAGAGCTTGATGATATTCTACAAAGGTTATTTTAAGAATAAGAATAAGAAGGTTATTTTAAATAACCCCTTCAGAAATTTTAATGCAGAGAGAAGATAATAAATCAGAATGGATATTTTTACCACATAAACAAAGTAAAAAATTAAAGACCTATGTAGAAAAGTTTTCTGAGTTGATTCGAAAAGGAAAATTGAAACTTCATCAATTAGCAGGAATAGACCTAGCAGAAATTGTAGTACCTTTTACTGATGCTAAAATTTCCTCCTTATGGGTAGAAAATAAACATTGCCAAAGATCTTGCAGTAATTTTCTTGGTAGAGATTAACAACAAATATCCCAAAGCAAGAAAACTCAGTTTATAAAAGGAATTAATTGGATCCTTTCTAACACTGTACAGGGAACATCAATTTCTGAAGCCCCTACATTCTATATTGATGCAAACAAAATCAGGAAAGGTAGGTTATAAATCAGGAAATTTGAATAAAATGGCTCAAAGCCCTATGATTCTGTTAAAAAGTGAGAATTGCATGCCATTCTCATGGTATTATTAGATTTTCCAAGTCTCTTTATATAGTTATTGACTCTCAGGGTGCAGAAAAATTGTTTTGCATATTGAAAATGCTAAGTTTATTTCAGATGACACAGTATTCACCTTGTTATTTATTCAGTTATAAGAAATAATCAGAAATAGAAATCATCTCATATATAAAACACATTTTAGATTCCATATGGGTCTACCAGAACTTCTAACACAAGGTAATGATAAAATTGATCAACTATTGATAGAAAATGTGCTAGAAGCCTCAGAATTTCATAATAAACACTATGTCAATAGCAAGGGTTTGAAGAAAGAGTTTTCCATTACTTGGCAAAAAGTCAAGGAAATTATAAGGAAATGTCCTACTTGTTCTTTGTGTAAACAAACTTCACTACCTGTAGGAAGTAACCCAAAGGGTACTCAAAGAAATAAAATTTGGCAATTGGATGTGTTTCATTTTGCAGAGTTTGGAAAATTAAAATAGGTACAGCATGCTATAGCTACATATTCAAGATTTCAATGGGAAACTGCTTTGAGTTCTGAAAAGGATAATTATTTTTTTAAAGATTTATTTATATTTATTTTTATTTTATGTGCAGTGGTGTTTTGCCCTGAAGCTAGAATTACAGACAGCTGCGAGCTGCCACATTGATGTTGGGAACTAAACTCAGGTCCACTGGAAGAGCACTCAGTGCACTCAACCACTGAGCCATCTCTCTAGCCAGAATAGGTTAATTCTATAATCACACATTTGCTAGAAGTTATAACTATCATGGAGATAGCTGTACAAATTAAGACTGACAATGCTCCAGGATATGTCTCTAGTAAAATGAAATAGTTTTTTTGTATATAACAATATAAAGCACATTATAGTTTTTCTATACAATCCTACAGGACAAACAGTTATAGAAAGATCTAATTGAACTCTAAAAGATATGCTTAATAAACAAAAAGGGGTTTTAAGAAAACCCAAAGATAGATTGCATAATGCTTTATCAACTTTAAAATTTCTAAATGCTAATGAGAAAGGAATGACAGTTTTGGAGAAACACTGGATATAGTTTTTCTACTACTGAATTAAATTAGCTGGTATACTTTAAAGATGTATTGACCTCAGAATAAAAACCAGAATATGTGTTACATTGGGGAAGAGGTTTTGCTTTTGTTTCTATAGAAAAAAAAAAGGTCATAGATACTATCAAAATTGATAAGGATTAAATTTGAACAAGAGAGGTCTCTTGATTATAAGAGGCAATAGTTCATCAACAATTGTGATCTTTCAATCTAAACTAACTTATAAGACTAAGAAACGCTTTTCATTTGATCAGATATAACTTGCTAAAAGGAAAACTTCCCAAAGTTAGGGCTGAGAAGGGTTTTCTTTTTGTCTTTCCAGGAGAAATGAAGGCATTCAACTAAGGAATCTGAAGAGTACTAGACAAATGAGACATCTGAAGAAAAAGAATAATATTTAGAGATATTAATGTCTCAGCACATTTCCAACAGGATAAAATTTCATAAATCTTCCCAAATGTTTGTTTCTGTTGTTCTTTACAGACATATAATGCAAATGGTTTTGTTGTAGTTCCAATTCAATTAAAAATTAAAGCTGGCTTTGAAGTTGGAACATGGCTCTCCCCTTCTCTAAACCCAAACATGCTTGTTAAAAGTAAAATCCAGGGCTGGAGAGATGGCTCAGAGGTTAAGAGCACTGACTGTTCTTCCAGAGGACCTGAGTTCAGTTCCCAGCATCCACATGGCAGCTAACAACTGTCTGTAATTCCAAGATCTGATACCCTTACCCAGTTATACATGCAGACAAAACACCAATTCACATAAAAATAAATAAAATTTTAAAAATGTTTAATTTTGTGTAGTGATCCATGACCATGTCTAACAGAAAAAAACCTTTGAAGTCTCCAAAAGGAGGATGGAGCCCCACAGTGATGATTCTACTTGCACTGTGATAATGCCACTAAACTGACAAACTCCATCCAATGATCAGCTTTGAACTGCAAACTGATTAGGCCAATTTCAAAGTGTCTAGCTGAGATGGTCCAAAATCACAGACTACTGTAGCCCAGACTTGAGACAAGCTCTTCAATTTCCCATCACACAGACTGGACAACAAATGATACAGCTAACTCTCCCAGGACTTGGCAATTATTCAAATATTTTTTTTCTTCAGGGTTTCCTAAAGATGGTATTACCCTCAGACAATAGAATAATTTTATTTTAAATAAATAAATAAATATTTAAATAAAAATAAATATTTTAAATAATTTTAAAACCATGACGCCCACATTTCCAGGAGGTGAGATTGGCAATTTTTGGTTGCTCAGTGGGTTATAGATCTTTGTTATGGCTTAAGGGGGTTGGTTACAAGTTCTTATTGGTAATGGTTGTGAAAAAAAGCTGAATAAAAGAGATTAGATTCAGGGATCTTGTTCTGAAAGGAGAAAGGGGGTATAGAAATAATAGGATAAATGGGCAGATTATTGAATCTACTTTTAAACCAAAATAGCACCTACTAGTCTTAAATATTTTACATTGGTATGGATTTTTGTATATTGATACAAATTTGAGGTTATTTTTGTTATACTGTATATATGTTTAGACTCCTGTTTAAGATATTTTTGTATATTGATACAAATTTAATATTATTTTTGTTAGAAAACATTGTACATCCATTTCTACTTTTGTTCAAGGTATTGTACTATACAGCTCATTTAACAATGTAATGTAAAGTTCTAGTCTTTGAAAGTTATTATTACGAGAGTAATCATGTTGCACAAACAAATTTACTATCTGGACAAATACAATGAGGAGTTCAAGTACCAAAATGTCATGTCACCCAAGGACATAGCCATGCTGGTCCCAAAAACCCATTTGATGTCTAAATCTTAGATGGCGAAACCTTGGCATTCAGCAGAGTCAGAAGTGGGTCCATTATATGATCCATGAGCCAGAACCTCACAATTTACTGTTCCGGCAGCCACTACCCAAGAAACCAAAGAAATGAAGCTGGAGAACCACCTTTCAGCCTCAAGCTTTACACAGCTGTCGTTACTTCCTACCATCTTTCTGATAGAATGATGATGTTGCTTTCTTATTTTTTTTTAATTTATAGTTTTTAAAAAATAATTATTTATTTAATATTAAATATATACAGGATCCTGCTTGTATGTATACCTGCTCACCAGAAAAAGGCACCAGATCTCATTATAGGTGGTTGTAAGCCACCATGTGGTTATTAGGAATTGAACTTGGGACCTTTGGAAGAGCAGCGAGTGCTCTTAACCTCTGAGCCATCCCTCCAGCTCCTGATGTTGCTTTCTTATTTCTCACTTAGATATTTAAAGATGTTCATTCAATACCCTGTTTGGATGTGCTGGTATCTGCTTTGCTTCTCAAGTTGAGCCATCAATGCCACAACTCTGTCAGATGAGTATGACCTCAAAGGCATAGTGTGCTCTTTATCCAGCAGGCTATATTTGCCATCTCGTGAAAATCAGATCATGGCTGTTACAGGGATGGTGTGAATTTGCTGTTGTGGTTTTTACTATTGGGTATTATATTTATGGTAACTTATGGGTTTATGTTTCAATGTATTGGAAACTTTTCCTTTATTGCATTTTTTCTTTATTATGAATAAAGTCATATTTTTTTATCCATGTATATCCTTGTTCAAGCTCCCTTCCCTCTCTTGCCCCTTCCATTCACACCCTCTTCTCCACATCATTTTATCTCCTCCCCAGAAAGGGGAGAAGGTCCCAAGGTCCCAATGTGGCATCCATTCCTGACAGATCTGCTTTCCTCATCCCAACATCAAGACTGGGTCAGGTGTTCCTTTAGAGGGAGTGGGATCCAAGGTGCCAGTCCAAGGTGTTTCAGATCCCAAGCTGTTCAGTGTTTATGGTTTCCAGCATGGACATGCTTTGCTTTTTATTTTTTTGTTTAGAGTCCACTAATGAGTGAGTACATCTCCTGCTTATCCTTTTGGGTTTGTGATACCTTGCTCAGGAGGATATTCTCCAAATCCATCCATTTGCCTGCAGATTGTAGGATATCATTTTTTTTATTACTGCTGAGTAGTACTCCATTGTGTAGATGTACCACAGTTTGTTAATCCATTCTTCACTTGAGGGGCATCTAGGTTGTTTCCAGGTTCTTGCTATTACAAATAATGCTGCTATGAACATAGTGTGAATGTGCATCTTTAGGGTATATGCCCTGTAGTGGTATTGCTGGATCCTTGGGGAGATTAATTTCCAGTTTTCTGAGAAACCACCATGTGGAGAGCTGCGTGTAGCCGTGCCTTAAAGATGGCGCTGGCTTCCGCCCTCCACCTTCCACATGGTGAGTGCTCTCAGTGACAAACATTCCCATATATGGCTAGGCCGAGGATCTGGCTTGCTTCTGCATACCTAGACCTATATAGGCAGTGCCCACATGGCATACTAGAGTTGGCTGCCCAGAGGCTATTTAGGCTGTGGGCAGGTTTTCCCTGGGGAAAGATAATATGTAATAAGTCAGTCAGTCCCTGTCATAAGTAAGTCAAAAGTCAAAAATCAAGGTTCCTAAATAAAACTACAAAAAAAGGGCTGGAGAGATGGCTCAGCGGTTAAGAGCACCGTCTGCTCTTCCAGAGGTCCCGGGTTCGATTCCCAGCACCCACATGGCAGCTAACAACTGTCTGTAGTTCCAGTTCCAGGCAAATACCAAGGCAAATAAATAAATAATAAATAAATAAAGTTTAAAAAAAAAAAAAAAAAAAAAAAAAAAACTACAAAAAAAAAGAGCCTAGTGTCACGTCTTCCTTGCGAGACAAAGTTGCGTGCCACACCACCATACTGCATTCCAGAGTGGCTGAACAAGCTTACATTCCCACCAACAATGGGGGAGTGGTCCCTTGCTCTGCAACCTCTCCAGCATAGGCTGTCATCTGTGTCTTTTATCTTAACCAATCTGATAGGTGTAAGGTGGTATCTCAAAGTTATTTTGATTTGCATTTCTCTAATGTCTGGAAACTTTTTCATTTTATCTGACAATTCTCTTCAATGTTATAAGCCTTGATTAAAGAAAATTTTCATAATCTAAAAAAAGAAAGTTATTATTACAAACTATAATTCTTCAATAAAGAAATGCAGATTAGTAGTTAGTCACCTATTACAATCAAATTGTAGTCACATGAGGTATATTTTCAAGGTCAAACAGAGATACATTTTAGATAGACAGGTGGTACAGAATATGACACTTAATATCAGCTTCTTTTTTAAAGATTTATTTATTTATTTTTATTTTTAAGTATGATGGTGTTTTGCCCTGAAGCTAGAGTTACAGACAATTGTGAGCTGCCATGTGGATGCTGGGAATTGAACCTGGGTCTTCTGGAAGAGCACTCATTACTCTTAACCACTGAGCCATCTGTCCAGCCCTCCAGATTTTTTTTTATATGACAGTACCATTCTACTTCAGATGAGATAATGAGTATCAAAGAAACTCCATATGGAGCTTACTTTCTTGTGGCAAGTGTTAGCCACTGGGCAAGACACTGCCTTTGCCTCAGCTGCTGACACAATATGCTGTCCAAACTGGACAAACTGGGCACAAAAAAAGTGACTGCTGAACTCTGCCAAGACAAGGAGGGACAGTCCTTCAAAATTCTGCTTCACGGGGGCTGGAGAGATGGCTCAGCGGTTAAGAGCACCGTCTGCTCTTCCAGAGGACCCGGGTTCGATTCCCAGCACCCACATGGCAGCTAACAACTGTCTGTAGTTCCAGTTCCAGGCAAACACCAAGGCAAATAAATAAATAAAGTTTAAAAAAAAAAAAAAAAATTCTGCTTCACTGTAAAGTCTGTCAGATATTAGGCCTGCAGGCTGATGACAGGTGCCCCAGCCTGACAGAAGAACCCTGGGTGACTGCCCAGGCAGTCACTTGTTTCTGTCATTTCTTAATACTGGAAGTTGTTTGCTCTGCACTTCCTGCTTACTCAAATAATATGATTTCCTTCTCAAGACTCTGATGGAGTTGAAGATGATATAGTTATAGTTTTCCTTTTGACAAATTCAGAAAAGACTCACAAAAGAGGTCTAAAGTGTGTAAGGTTGAGAAACATAGAAAGATAATTTTGGACTGGTAATGCAAGTTAGGATAGAAAGTGAACTAGATACAACACTTTGGACTCACCAAGATAGGAGGGATAATGAGGGTATTTCCTCTGAATTTGTTAAATGCTAATGGACTAGACACTGGTAAAGTAATTGTTGCCTTATGTATTTGTATATAGTTGTACTTATTGTATATGGTTTTTCTGTTAGTTAAAACCTTTGTGTTTTAATTTAGACTAGAGGGGCAAATGTTGTGTAATATTTTATTTGTGTTCTGACAAATAAAGCTTGCTTAGAGTCAGAGGGCATGGATAGCTGTTTAACACGGAGGTCTGATGGTCTGTATTAAGGAGGAAACAGGAAGTGATATAAGGCAGGGCAGAGACAGGATCTTGGCTCTTTCAAACTGAGGAACAGAAAAGTAGGGAACAACTGGGGCTACTCTCCTGCGTCTCTGATCTTCTAGGTTTTACCCCAATATCTGGTGGTTTTTAATTGATAAGATTAGTTAGATTTACAATTCATCCTCCTGAATGCTGGGATTCCATGGCATGGGGACATGCTTGACTACCCAATGACTTTTTATTTAACCAGATTCTGCACCCACACAGCAGTGAATAACATAAACTGTGTGTACTCCAGGAAAACAGCAGTGTCATATAGCCAGGACAAGGAAACACTTTAAATTTTTTTTTTTGTTGTAACTGTTAGTATACTAAGTAAAGGCTTTACCACTGAGCTGCATCTGGTCCCCAGTGGAAAGACTATTGTACCCATTTCACAGACTAGAGAATTAAAACACAGGGAGGTTGAGGTCTCAGATAATAAAGTGAAGATATCAGATATCAGAAGCTTTATCACATGAGGCCTGGTAGGTCACAGTAGGCTCT
The DNA here is from genome assembly GCA_004025045.1 of Sigmodon hispidus. Taxonomy (NCBI): domain Eukaryota; kingdom Metazoa; phylum Chordata; class Mammalia; order Rodentia; family Cricetidae; genus Sigmodon; species Sigmodon hispidus. The sequence continues at coordinate 199,313 of PVIH01000532.1, read as the reverse complement.
GAGTTCTGTTGATGAGACCATTGACCAGAGAACTTCATGGCTGGCCATGTCTTTGAAAGAATCCCTAATATGGGTGAGATGGCACACTCCACCTGTCATCCTGTCATTCCAACATAGGAGACTGAGAGTTGTGGGCTAGCCTGGGTCACATAAAAAGACTGTGTCTCAAAACCAAAACAAAAATGGCTTAGGCTGTAGCAGAGACAGTGGAGTGTTTGTCTAGCACATCTGGAACACTGGGCTTGATATCCAGCACTTTGTAAACCAAGCACAAAGGTGCACATCTGTAATCCCAGCACTTGGAAGGTGATAGCTGGCAAACCGCAAGTTCAAAATAATTGTTTTAAAACCATTCCTGTCTGAATGAAGCCCTTTCGTAAAAAATGACGGGGGTCGGTTAGAGAAATGGCTCAGTAGTTAAGAACATAGACCCTCGTTTAGATTTTAGCTCTCCTGGCTCCCCACTGGCACACATAGATAAATACATATGCACATAAACAAAAATAAATCTTTAGAAAGAAAGAAAAGGATAAACATGGTCATGGTGACACATGCCTTTAATCCCAGTGTTTCAGAGGCAGAGACAGGCAGATTTCTAAGTTTGAGGCCAGCCTGATCTACAGAATGAATTCCAGGACAGTCAGGACTACATAGAGAAATCCTGCCCTAAAAACAAGCAAAAGGGGGCTGGAGAGATGGCTCAGAGGTTAAGAGCACTGACTGTTCTTCCGGAGGACCAGAGTTCAATTCCCAGCAACCACATGGCAGCTAACAACTGTGTAATTACATGCAGGCAAAACCCAATTCACATAAAATAAAAATAAAATATTAAAAAAAACAAGGAAAAGAAAGAAAAGAAGGAAGGGAGAAAAGAAAGGACTGCGAAATCCCAGCCCTGACTACAGAACGTGGGAAGGCAGGAAGCCTGAGGACTGCATGTTAGCTCAGACCAGAGAGAGAGATGATTTGAACGAGGCACAGAGTGACAGTGTAATATAAAAGGCTCATGTCCACTGGGAAAGTGGATTACACTCTGCCCTCTTCTTGCTACTCAGACACCCCAAGTTAGCATAAAAGCTTAATTAGAGGGGAGGGGCCAGTGTCCACACAGCTCCCATCACTCTGTCACCAGCTGGACTGTGTTTTCCAAAAGTAAAAGCTACATTCTACTCACTCTTCAGGGCGGGATAATGAGTGGCTATGCCAAGCATGGTGACATGATTTTCTGAATTTAGCTGCAGGTTGAAGATTTGGGGCTCAGGCTCTGTTCTTGTATACAGTGCAGGCAGCTCTCACTGCAGTGCCTGGCTAAAGGGTGGCATGCCACAGCAGATCACACCAGTTCAGTCTGTGCATAAACATGATTTTTACTGTCATTTTACACATGAGGAAATTGAGGCCAGAGAGGGAGGGAGGGGAAAGCAAATCAGTTTGGAGCCCTTCCCCCCCCCGGCTCCCAGGGGGCTGGTAGTGTACTGGGGTTCTTCAGGGAGGCATCCCAAAAGGCCCTAATCCCCTCCATAGCTCCCAGACTGCCACAGTGATTGTTCCTAGTTCCCACCTGTGCCAGCTGCAGCCAAGTTTCTCAGGAGCCCACTCCTTAGACTGTGTCCACCATCCTCAGGAACAGAGGATTTGACCTTGTGCTTCAGACAGCAAACAGACCACTGAGCTCCTAAGACATCTTTAGTCTCAGGGTAGATCCTGGGTGTAAGCAGATTTTTCTGTTCCACCAGCCAGCTCCCAAATAACCACACAGAGACTTATTAATCATAAAACATTAATTACTCACTGATAGCTTAGGCTTGCTTCTAACTAGCTCTTACAACTTAAAGTAACCCATTTCTATTACTCTATGCTCTTCCGTGTGGCTTTGTGGCTTGTGACTTCATCTCCTATGTGACCTGATTCCTGTGAGTCTGGCTGGCAACTCCACCTCCTTCTTCCCAGTGTGCTCTCTGCTCTGAAAATCCCACCTAGCTATTGGCTATTTAGCATTTTATTAAACCAACCCGAGTTACACATCTTCACAATATACAAAAAGATTATTCTACAACACCTGGTTAAGTGGGATCAGGGTCTCATTCAGAAGAGCACCCCAGAAATTCTCACTGAGCACCGTGCAGCATCAGTTAAGGCTCAATAAGTAAAAAACTAATTCCTTCTGGTTGAGGTGGATGAAATCTCTGGTCTGAATAGAGACCTAACAGTCCAAGCTTCCCGAAGAAATTAATAAAGTCGGGCTAGTCAACCACTTAGCGCAGGGTCCACCCCTGGTGTCTTAGTTAGGGGTCCTGTCACTGTGATACGCTATGACCCAAAGCAGGAAAAGATTTATTTTAGCTGACAGTTCTCAGATCGCACTTCATCACTGGGGAAAGGTAGAGACTGACACAGAGGTCATGAAGGGGCAGAGCTTACTGACCTGCTCCCAGAAGAAAGGACAGTCAAAATCTGAACAAAGCAAAACCCAACTCCATCAGTGGAAATAACTGAGTGTCCAGTGTCTGGGACACACTCAATGATCTTCTGGGCTCCAAAGCGTCTTTGCAGAGCACACTTGTCTTCTAGGCTCTGGCTAACTCCACTCCACTGCTGCTGCTGTCCTTGGTATTATCCCATGGTACTGGCCTCTCCAAAATGCTGGGGGGGGGGCTCTGCTGGAGTTTGGTGGTACTTGTACCAATAGTCTCTGCTGTGGGATAATGCTCTTGTACACTGTAAAGATTTGTCACTGGACTTGGTCTAATAAAATACTGATTGGCCCATAGCCAGGTAGGAATTATAGGTGGGGCGACCAGACTAGGAGAATTCTGGAAGAGGAAAGGCAGAGTCAGGAGTTTGGCAGCAGCTGCCAAAGGAACAAGATACCAGAGCACAGGGAAGTCATAGACTATGTGTCAAAGATTAATAGAAATCTATTATTAACTTAAATGTAGGAGCTAGTTAGTAATCAGCCTGTGCTACCAGCCTATCATTTATAAGTAATATTAAGCCTCTGAGTCAATTATTTGGGAAGTGGCTGCTGGGTATTTAGGACTTCATGCTGGTGGGACAGAAAGTCTGTTTACATCTCCTGGGCTCTCTTCAGGGACTTCAACTCTGTCATATGGTGCCAAGTCCCTCCTTCTCTCCCGGATTCCTTACGTTTCAGGACTTAGGCTGCAGCTTCATCAGTGACCTTTTTCAGGAACTCCAGCTCTGCTACATAGTGCCAAGTCCCAGCTGCTCCATGCCTCCAACACCAGTACCACATGGAATATTCTTACCCATTACAGTTTGGCTGCCAGTATAGGCAGAGCCTTGGCCCCTCTGAACCACAGCTCTGTGTGATGACCCCAGAAGATTTCATCTCAATGAAACTGGGTCTCTTCTAAATTACGGTGGATCCTTTAGCCCCAGCTGACCAGAATTAATTGTCGCAACAAAGCAGAAGTTTCACTGAGTAGCTTTTTTAAAGTTTTGTTTTGAGGCAGAGTCTCACTCTGTAGACCAGGCTATCCCGGAACTCACAGAGTTCACCTACTGTGCTGGGATTTAAGGTGTGCACCATCACACCCAGCATCTTAGTGGTTCTTAATTCAAATTATCAAATGGCCCTGATAGAGTCTTTAAGGAATTCTCAAAACTTCTCCTTTGAAGCTTCACAAGCCAGGCCTCTGTCTCTGTCAGAAGCTCCCACTGAGTGCTAAGCATTGGCGGTTCTTACAGCCCAAACTTCAGATGCAACCATGGTGCTCCCCCAAAATAGGCAATCAGGTTTGCTACAGCAGCAAGTAGAGAGCACAGGGGGCGCTGGTCTGGGAGAGGTGGGAGTCCAAGGATCCCACATTTGTTACTGAACTATGTGAACCCTCATATGATGTTTGGACTGAATCTCTGAGACATAGCTTGGCCAAGAAAATGGATGGGCAGCTTCCCAGCATCATTGTGCTATGTGCAGGGTAGAAACACCAGAGAGACAATCTTGCAGGAGTGCACACCTCAGGCCTGGGACTGTACTTTTTTGTTTGTTTGGTTTGTTTTGTTTTGATCCAGGTAACTTTGGATCACATGCTTGACCCTTCTGAACTCCCACATCCATCTGCATGAGATGACAATATCATTCTGCTCACAGGATTGTTGGGGTGCAGGGCACATACTGGGTGCTCAATGAATGGGGCTCCTAAAATTAAGCTCCACCAGTGGGGGAGGGGTGCAGGGCCTTCAGCCAGATCTATATTTAGTCTAGAAAGGGTGGGCCAGCCTGGTGCCGCAGCAGGCGGAGCTGAAGAGAGTCTCCTGGATGGCCACCCCCAAATCCCCGCCTTCCCAGTCAGCGGGGTCACCTTGGCTGGAATGACAGCCCAGGGCTCTCTTAAACCAGAAGAACCTGGTTTCCAGCGGCTAGAAACTGCCAGGGCAGGGGCTGCGACCTGTGATGGAAAACACACGTCCACCCCACCCCACCTCACCCCCACCCACTGCTGGGGACCTTCCAGCGCTCGCACTCCGGTTGCCGCGGTCTTCTCGCCAAGGTGAACCTGACCTCGGGTGGGGGGCGAATGGGGAAGGTTGTCAGCCCCGCCCCACGCCCCAGCCCCGCGCTGCTGAGTGTTGGGGCTGCAAATAGCCCATCGGAATCCGTGACTCACGAGGCTGGAAATACTGCACCCCCACCTCTCCTCCCCTCCCCCGCTCCAACCACAGTCGCCAACGGAGCTGCTCTGGGGAGCAGCCTGCTACTTTGATTTCAGTAGTTCCTGGGGTGTGTGGGGGTGAGGAGCAAGGATAGCCCCCCAGAACACTCCAGGCTTACAGTCATCCAGCACCTCACCCTGCGGTTGACCCTACCCCGATTGGCTATATCTTCTGAGCTGTGTGACCTTAGGCCAATCACTTAGCTTCTCTGGGCATCAGGGGAAGAACTTTTAAAAGGGACATTGTGGTCCTTGCTTTGGGACAGCGTAGAACACAGTGCTGGTAGAGTCCAGCTCAGACATTCCTCTTGAACTAAAGAATGAATACAAAGGGAAAGGCAGACAGCTCGGAGACAGGATGCTTTAAGCATTTCTGTAAAATGACGATGAAGTTCTGTAGGCAGGTCTGGGGAAACAGAAGGTCAAAAGTTCTACACATTTCAGGCCTTAAGCTTCTGTCCCCAGTCCAGATACCCTCCCCACCCACTCAGTCCCTTCTCGCAGGTAGAACTCCAGGTGGGGTCTCCCAATCTGTCATACTGTTCTTTTATTGTGTATCAGTTGTAGAGACCAGACTCCTATGAACCCCACCCTCCCTGTCCCCAGGGTCCCAAGACAGCAGGAATCAGAGGCTCCAGGGATCCCAACTAACAGAGAGGTGTTCCCCCCCATCATGGAAGACTGAGTCAGAGCTGGAGTCAGCACCCTGGTCCCCCAGGGATAAGGCTGACAAGGGTCTTTGCCCTGGACTTGGAGGGCAGAAGGGTTCTGGGTTGGGGCTCTTCCTGTGACCACCCTATGTAGTAAGACAGGGACCTGTGAGGCACGTGGCTCTAGAGAGTCGGTCAGGGGACCGCTCCCCAGTACACAGAGGTGGTACTGGGTACAGTGCCAACCTTCAGTGACCAAGACGCAACATCCCCATTGATAAAAAAGAGAGCTGCTAAGTCTAATTCTAGAACATTTTGAATTGGGTTTCAACCAATTGGAATGAGTGTATTTAAGGGGCAGGACAGTGGCATGTGTACCAGTGGGTAGATTCATGGATTAGTAAATCCTGTGACCTGTCTTGCTCTTCCTTCTGAAGGGGACCCTCTCTGCAGGGGAGAGCATCTAGGAGCCTATGGCTCTGGTGACAGGGAGACTCGATCTAGCCTAAGGCACCAGCAGCTGGTGATAGGAGCCTCATAGTATTTTCATAAACCCCACCTAGGTACAGGTGTCCTTGTCTGGCACAAGTAGCTGATGGAGGACCAGGGTGACAGAGAGCCCTGGGTTTGAGGCTTGGATAGTTGCAGCCTCAGGGAGGTGACAGTCATGGTTATCTCTCTGCCTTGCCTGAGACAGTCCACCTAGGCTAGGAGCACTGTTTGTGGCCAGCTCTTACATTCCACTTGCAGGAGGGTCCCTGGTCCCCTGCCCTGAAGAGATGCCATTGATGTCTCTGTCCTCTGGTCATTTGCTTGGAGGCTCAGTGTCCATATTTCTCCTCAAGTCCATCAACCCCTCTATCTGGGTGAGGGCAAGAGGGTCTTGGGACTGCCCTGGGTGGAGAGAGGAGAGCCCTAGTTTTTTTTTTTGGGGGGGGTGACCCACCTGGGGCCTAAGAGTGTGTGGAGTGACTGGGGCCTAGGCTGAGATGATCTGGGGGCCATTGTCAGGGGTTAGGATGACCTCACCAGCAGGCCAGTTGAGGAGGAGATGGGGGAAGGCAGGGTTGGGGAGACCCTCAGATTTTTATCTCTGTCCGGAAGGTCTGCTGGACATGTTCTGTGTGTGGGTGACGTCGTGCCCGAATGGTGAGGCTTCCATCCTCTCGGAGGGCCGAGGTCACCGATGTAGGGTCCACATCCTCTGGTAGCTGGCACTTGTGAGCAAAGGTGTTCATGACTGTGCCATCAGCTGCCAGCTGGGGAAGGGAGGACAGGTGAGGAGTGGCTGGCCCAGCCCTTGCCCATCCATGGTCCTGATCATGTCCAAATCAAGCCAGAGTCTCTTCTTTGCTATCAGGTGTGGAAGAGCTGGCCAGAGGTGTGGGGTGGCCAGGAGCCAAAGGCTCTGCAGGGAGGCTCCAGGGGCCCCAAGTGAATGTAGAACAGAGTGAAGTCGGACTCCATAAGGGTTGGGCTTCCACAGAAGTAGCTGGAAGTCTGGGACTCTTAAGCCATGATGGGCAGATGACACGGCTGTGCCCTCTGGATCCCCAGACACCCTCGTATCCACCGCCCTCCCCCGCAGCCCAGCTAGCACATAGTGTCCAGTGTAGTCGGCTGGCTGAGTCACCCCTGGGACATGGGGCTGGCACGTGCAGCCAGTGTCCCACAGTCCTCGAACTCCTGGCAGGGTTTCTGAGGAGCTAGCCAGGTGCAGGGGTGTTCAGAGAGGGGCTGGCAAATATCCTGTAAGAATCGGCATGGCCCTAAGGACTGGGACAGCTGATGTCTGAGCTGGCCATGCCTTCTTTGATAATCAAGCTACCCCCAGACTCTGGGTAAGGTAAATGGGGTTCAGGGTGGGTGTGACTCTGAACATCATGGCTTCTGCTAAGCCCCAGGTCCAGTGTGGAGAAAGGTACCAAAACAGGACCCAGGCTTCTGGCTCTGGGATGAAAGAGGTGTGTCGTGAGTGGACTGCGCTGCCCAGATCAGATCAGCCACCGCCACCTTCCTCTAGCTTTTGCCAAAGAGCTGTCCTTACTCCACCAGGGCCACGTTCCTCACCCACTTATGGCTCCACCACCCAGGTTCCCTTCCTTCTTGCCAAGATCCCTCTCTCATCCCTGGAGGACCCCAGGTGCCATGATATGGGCTCCCAAAGACAGGTTCTGTGAACCTTAGGTTGGAAAGGGACGTGAGGTGTTCCCTGGCCCATAATGAGCCCAGTGGGAGCGAGCTTGCCCTTAGGAAGCTCAGATGAGGAAAGGAACATCAGAGCATGAAGTCTCAAAAAACAGGTACAAGTAGGGGACAGAGAACCAGCTAGACTAGGCAGAGTCCAGGGGAAGGTGGGGGCCCTGGGGTGGGGCAGAGTCCAGACTCACCTTCTCAGCCCGCACCTCGATGTGGTTGTTGGAGGTGGTGACAATAATATCTTCAGGGGAAAAGTCTCTCATGTCCACTGTAAACTCATAGGCATCCCCGAGGGTCTTGATGTTGCCTTGTCCCCCAGGACGAGCTGTGGGCAGAACTGCTATAAGCTGGGCACCCAGCAAGCCCTGAGTTGAAAACTGACAAGACCAGGAAGTCTCCACACTCTTCTCTTGGGAGTGGCTCTCCCAGACAACAGCCCCTCTCCTCACTCTTGGAGCTTACCTTGTGTGTGTGGGGAGGGGGCACAAGGGTAAGCCTCACTCTATTCAGTCTGTAATCTATGCATTCAAGTCTGTCTTTTAGCTATTCCATCCAGATCAGGTAGCTCTGAGGGGCCAGCTTCCCCTCAATCCCAGTCACTCTACCCTAGGGCTACCATTAGGGCATGGGCCAGATGGGACTACTTGATTCACATCTCACCCCTAGGGTCACGATTGTCCCCAGGAGGCCCACCTGTATCATCGCCAGATCTGTCTTGGCGGCCACATGTGGCTGTAACTCATGCCGCCCATATTCCTGGCAGGTGAGTGGCCACAGCCACAGCGACATCCTCACCTGTGTCACCCCCATCCCCTTAGAGCAGCCCCTCAGCACTTGCCTGGGAAGGCCAGGGGCTCCGAGTGGGGCCTCATGAAACTGCCAAAATCTTCCGAAAACATGCTCAAAGCCTTCTCCATGGGTGGGTCCTGGGCTGGGAGGGCACGAGACGCTGAAGAAGAAGAGGAGGAGGAAGAGTGGAAACTTCTCTCCGCTCTGAAGGCGGAGGAGGTTCGGTGGCTCATCCACGCGCAGCAGGGACCCTGTCCAGGCAGGGGTTGGACTGGAGAAGAATCGTGTGGGTGCGAGCCTCCAGGGAAGCGTGCCGGGCCCCGACTGCCAGTGCTTTATAAGGCCCGACTGTCCCTGGGCTCAAGGCCAGCCCCTTGTCTACTGGCTAAATTTAGGCCTCTTCATGGCCCAGAGGGGCCTGGAAATCTTCTTGGGAGAAATGGCCCTGCTGACAGCCTGACACACAGGGCTGGGTTGGAGGGCTGAGCTCATCGCCTGGCACTCCAAGCTCAGAGCTCCAGCCCCAAGGGCCTCTGTAGCAGCCAGGGCAGTGGGTGGGTGCTGTCCTGTGCTCCAGGACTTTGTGGCTTGCTGTTTCCCTCACTAGCTAGGAACCTGACTCTCTTCTCAGACTGGATCTCAGGACCTGATCCTCCCTTATCTGACTCCTGAGGGGAGGGTGTGTGAGCAAGAGCCCTTTCCGGCTCAGCTATCCCTTTAGAGAGCTTGAGACAGCCCAGGTGGGGGAGTTAGGATGAATAGGTGACCCTGGCAACTCTCATACCTGCTCGGAACCTTTAGTGACAGAAGACTGGAGGCAGCTAGAGGTAGAGCTGAGGCATTGGACTCAGCTTCAGGGAAGAGCCCGATAATTCGGTATTTATCCTTAAAGGTCTAGGAGGCTAGGTTGCTGGCCACAGTCCAGTTCACCTCAGGCTTAGAGGGGTTGCCTGCCTAGAATCATAGTCGCAGGATTTCATATCCAGGTAAAGGAGATGCTAATGACTCCCAGGGTGTTTATGGGCACTGCTGTCCCTTCCCAGCAAAGCTCCTTTTGATCTTCTATGACTCCAAAAAAGGAGCTTTTAGGACAGTTTCTAGACCAGGAAATAAAACCTCCCAGGAAGAAAGGGACTGGGCCTGAACATATCGGAGTGGCTGGGATCCCATCCCAGATATGTCTGACCCTGATGTCCAAGAAGCCCCTTTCTCTTCCCTGACCACCACGACACTGGGCAGGAGGCAGAAGCCAGGGAGGGACTTTCAGGAGGAAGGTGGTGCATCAGTTCATGTAGCAGTTTTGGAACACAAATCTTGCCATTTTCCCCTTATAATCACCTCATTTCCGTTTCCCATAGAAGCTTCTGGTTGCTCTGGCCTATAAGGGCTTCTTTTGTTCAGAGTCCTCAGCACCTGGCAGTGTGACATAGTCTTCGTGAGTTCTGATACTTCTCTTGGTACCCCACATCCTGCTCCTGGGGTAGGATCACCTGTCTCTTCCCCATGAACCCAGGAGTTCCTGAAGATGAGGACTGTGCCTCTTGCCTCTCTTTGGGTTCACAGAGCCAAAACCGGAGCTGCATCCCTGGAGGTCTGGGAAGGCAGGAGAGGACAGAGCACTGCTGAGGGTCAGCGTGATGGCTTGAGCTAACCCTTTAGTCATTCTGTCACCCTCAGACTCCTGCTAGTACATTAGTCTGTGATGGCTGGAGCTAACCCTTTAGTCATTCTGTCACCCTCAGACTCCTGCTAGTACATTAGTCTGTGATGCCCATACAGACTGAAGTGAGGCTGGCAGGGCTTCAGAGCGTCACCTGTACTGAGGTGAGATGGGAAGAGGTGGGGTCAGGTGGGGGCCCCCAGAGCAGCCTGCCCTGAAAACAAGAGCCAAGGCTAAAAGCAGACACGCTGTCACCGTCACAGTGCTGAGGGCCTGAGTCACTGCTGCTGGGTGTCATCTCTCTTCACTCCAGCACACCCGCCCACCAGCCCCCTCCCTCCTCCCACCAGCCCCCTCCCCCCACATCCCGGAGGAGTCATCCACATAAATATTGAGTCCTCTGGCTTCAGTGGCCAGGCAGGACCTCAAAAGGTCATCAAGGTCATTCTCTGACACCAGGCATGATTCTGTCAGATCACAGGGCCAGGAGGAAGTTCAAAAATGATCCAGTCCATAGTTGGGTGTGGCAGCACATGCCTGGCATCCCAAGAGGATCAGGAGTTCAAGGCTAGTCTCAGCTTCATAGGAAGTCCGAGGTCATTATTCCTGAGAGCTTGTTTTTAAAAGCAAAAACAATGGCCCTAAATGGCCTCTCCAAAGCCCAGAGAACGTCACGGGAAAGGGGAATGGAAGGCGGCTGGGGAGAAAGGCTGGTGGAGCACTGGGTAGAGTCAGCCTCTAGCCAAGCCAGTTAATGCTAACCTCACCTTGGCAGATTAAAGGCGTGAGCTACTGCTGTTTAGTGGTTTGGCCTTGAATTCACAGAAACACAGAAAGATCTCTGTCTCTGGAGTTATGAGATTAAAGGCGTAGGTCACCACTCCTGGCCTTTCCCATGATGGGATTAAAGGCAGAGTTACCACTTTCTGACCCTCCTGGATGGACTGTGGGTGGATCTGTTGTTCAATGATATTCTCAACTGGTTTTATTAAATATATCACCACAGGACACACAGCACATGACATTCAGATAGGAGGGGTGTGAGTTAAGAAGAAGGGAGTGATGGAGTGGGAATGAGGTGAAGGGGGGTCACAGAGTGGGGTGAAGGTGATGTGAGTGCATAGTATACAAGTATGAGACCATCAAAAAATGAGAACCCTGTAGTAAAAGTTTCTGGTCCAGCCTAGCCCCAAGGTTGGATCTGCCTGAAGCTGCTTAGCTCTACCTCGCCCTGAGGCCCGAACCACCAGTCTCAAAGTCCCAAAGAAACACACAGAAGCTTATATTAATTACGTGCTGCTTGGCCTCTGGCTCAATCATATTGCTAGCTAGCTCTTGCATCTTAACTCAACTCATTTTCATTAATCTGCCCTGCCATGTGGCCCATGGCTTACCTGTGTTTCTTATACATGTTAATTCTTGGACAGGTGGATAGAGCATCTCTCTGACTCTGCCCTCCTTCCCTTATCTATGCTCAGATTTTCTGCCTACTTCTAAGACACCTTGTCATAGGCCAAAACAGTTCCTTTATTATCCCATGATAATTCATAGCGTACAGAAAGGCATCCCACATCAGAACCTAGGGGCTGGAGAGATGGCTCAGCAGTTAGGAGCACTGAATGTTCTTACAGAGGACCAGGGTTCAGTTCCCAGCCACATGGTAGCTTACAACCCTCTGTAACTCCAGGTTCAGGGGATTCTGGTTTCTATCAGGAGCACCAGGCATGCATGTGGTACAGATATAGAGGTGGGTAAACAATTATACACATAGAATGATAAAATATATTTTAAAAAGAAAAAAGCAAAAGCCAAGAAGTCCAAAAAAAGATGATGGTCCAGTCTCTTGAATTCGTGGCATCTCCCTCCCTGGGAGCATTTTCACAAACACAAATGCTCCCCAAGATTATGATCTAGGGACCTGGAGACATGTCTCATGTCAGGTCCCCTTGACCTTTTGAACGGTCCTTAGTATAAGGAAGTGTGGATTGAGAAATTACAGGCACAGAAATACTTAGATGGAGACAGAAGATATAGTTGGAAAGGCGGTCAGTTAATACCTAAGCCTCAAGTTTATTTCTCAGGTTCTTTTTTATACCCAAAGCAGGGGAGGGCAAAAGACCTCCCCCTATCAAGGACACCATGATTCAAAGTACAAAGTACAAACAAGCATAAACATCTTTAATTCACAAAATATCTAGTGACCAGGCCTTTGGCCAAACATCTTGCCAATATAGCCTTGAAAAGCAAAACAAGCCCGGACTCTCTGACCTTCAGTCAAGATGGAAGCAAACCATAAGCTGGAATTTTTGTGGGTTCCCATAAGCTCAGCATCTGCTTTTACAGAGGACCTAAATTTGGTTCCCAGCCTCCACATGAAACTTTTAAATTTTTATGAGATCTTTTTAAATTTTATGTGTGCTTTTTTCTGCATGTATACATGTATAGCATATGAATGCTTTGTACTCATGGAGGCCAGAAGAGGGTGTTAAATTCCCTGGAGCTGGAATTATAGATGATTGTGAATTATCCATGTTGGGGCTTGGAATTGCACTGGAGTCCTTTGTAAGAACAAGTGCTCTTAACTGCTGAACCATCTCTCTGGCCCTAAATAAACCTGATTTAATAATATAATCAATCAATCAAATGATTCTGATGTAAGGTTCTGAGGATCAGAAATTGTTTCCCATCAGCTCTCTACACAGCCAGCTTGGAGGTCAGAGTAAGAAATCCATTTACAGAACACCTCCTGAGTGATGTTTAGGCCTGGGAGACCTGAATGAATGAAAGGCAGGCAGGCCCAAGGCTCACAGGACAGAAATGACTAATACTCCAGTCAGGAAGGAGCTGGGTGGCAGGTCTGCTCCGGCTTTGGACCTGTTCTAACAGGACAGCTGTCTCCACCCTCAGGCATTTAAGACATAGGAGGAAGACCTCGGAGGTGGTGGGGCTGGCAGGTAGGATTAGTGCATTTGGGAGGGACTTACCCTGAGCACAGGGACCCCTGACAGGGTGGGTCCTTGTCTCAGTCTCCTGGTGCTCACAATGGGGTGTGGACACATGAGGCCAATTGTGTCTCTAGTGCCAGCCAGCTGCCGAGACCAGAGACATGTTTGGGTTGTCCACAGGGCAGCCAACCATTTGTTGATAGTTGGATGAGCAGAGGGAGGGAACAGCAAGCTCCTGCCCCCTCTACATCACAGGAAACATACCCACTCCTGTTTTGAAGTAATTAGAATTAGAAACCGTCAAGAGTCTTGGATTTTAATTGGTCCCTGGAGGAACATAATTTTCGGAGTGGTAGCTTTGACTGGGGTGGAAAGGAGAGATGGGTAAATTATTCCTTGCCTAGATTTTTCTTCCTCCTCTTCCTCTTCTTCATACCTACTCCTTCTTGACACAGGGTCTCATGTAGCCCAGGTTGCATCTCAATTTGCTATGTAGAAGGAAATGACCATGAACTTTTGACCCTCCTGCCTGACCTCCCAAGAACTGGGATTGCACGCATGTGTCATCACATCAGGTTTCTATGGTACTAGGAACGGAACTCAGGGCTTCATGCATGCTAGGTGGGCACATCACTAACTGAGCTGTATGGACAGTTCCCAAATCTTCTAAAAGTAGCTCTAGGCACAAACACTTTATATTGTGTTCATTTCCTGCTAGAGCTTGGAGATGAGGCAAACAGTCTGGCCTAAGCTTGGCCTCTTCTGTGTGACCATCAGTAAGTGGTCACATTTCTCTGACTTCTCATCAAGCATCTGCAAAGTGATGTGATAATTCAACTCATAAGGGTGTGGAGGCCTCACTAAACAGAGCAGTGCTTCCAACACACACACACACACACACACACCTGTATATATGTACACATACATACACCCACAGATGCATGCACAGCACACATACATGTGCACACATATGCACACACATACACATATTCACACACACACACACACACACACACACACACACACACGCATTTCTTTGCCATTTCATCAAGCCATTTAGGCACAGTTTTCTGAGATTAGAAACTAGCTGAAAAGTTCTTTCTTTTTCTTGCCCTGTGGTCCCCAGCCTTCCCAGTTCACCACTCTTGCCTTCCTCTCCATCCCTGAACAGGATGGGACTGTCAAAGTGAGCCCACAGAAGAGTGTGCATGTTTAGATATCAGGCAAACCATGGTGGGAGCCTGCTTCTGGCCCTCAGCCTCTGGGGTCTTCGAGGTAGTGATATTGGGTACATGCCACCACTTCAGCTGGCCTCCTGGTTCTGCAATGCTGGATTTGAAAGACTTGGGACATTTGGGGTAGTTTTGAACACTGTGTGGCCAGCCATTGTGACTCCATTTCTCTGTACCCATATACCCTTTCCTGCAACCCTCTTCAATCCACCCCCGACCCCCCCTACCTTGAAATTCTCTTCTGTGTCCAGCTGAGAATCCAGACCCTGAAGCCCAGCTACCCTCACTATCCTGCATGTCCAGCAGCTCCTGTTCCCAGGCTCAGACCTCAGGAGGTCCCAGGGACTAAGGCATTCGTGCAGGCTCCTTCAGCCAAGCTCTTTAGCTGAAACAATCTGCCCCTCCCCTCCCAACTCCTCAGTAGCTTCCTGCTCAGTCAGTCAGGTGAGTTCTGACCAGTTTCTCAAGGACATTCTAAATGGCTTCCTTAACCCCAGGAGGGGAGGGGAGGGTGTTGATCGGTGGAGGGCACACCTGTTCAGGTGCACAGGCATTTCAAACAAAGAGGCTGGTGGCCAAGGATCTGTCGGGAATTCAACAAGCTGAATTGGCAGGTGAGGAACAGCTGGGTGCTGTGTGGGGCACGGACCTGACCTTGGGCAGCATCTGCCAGGGTCAATGCAAACATGGAGAGGGAGGGTGTGGGACCACGAGGTGTTTACCTTCAAGGATCTCCTTTGGTACTGGGGGTCTTCTGGCCTCTAGAGGATGGCTATAGAACATTACAGCTGGCCATGGGGACCCCACAGAGACAGATTATTCCTGCCAAAATGGCCACTGAGTAATAGAAATAGCCTAGTGTTGGGGGAGATGAATAGCAATGGGAGTTAAAACAGGGGATTGGTTCAGATTAGGACTTCTGGACATGGAAAGACACTTTAGAATGGCCACCCTGCATATAAGACAGAACCTTCCAGATGGGACATGCATACAGAATCCCTATGGGTCATGTGGGAGCATGTACATGCACAAGACACACAGCTTTTCCTTTTGTTTAAAAATCAGAGTCCATTGGAATATTCTAGAAGCAGGGCACAGGTGCACAGTGACTCACCAAGCAACTGTCCACCGGTTGTCAGAGAAACAATGGAGGAAGTAGTGGGGCTTCGTGAGGGCTCCTCTGGGAAGCCTGTGAGTCTTCGAGAACTGTGGAGTCCATGTCCACGCATCCGCAGAGGCATCCAGAGTAAGAACTGGCTCCCCTCCCTTTCAGAGTCCGTACAGAACAACACTCACCCTAGGTCCAAGATCACCCTCCCCGCTCTGTTTGCCTCCAGATGACACATGCCAAGGCTCTTGGGTGGCAAGGGGGAAGGGTCTGTGTGTTAACTTTGAATTTTTGTAGCCAGAGACTCCAGAAAGAGGCAGAGTACGGGCCCAGGCACTGGTGGCCACAGCCAAAGAGGGTGAACTTTGAGGTGGGGCTGGCAGCCAGTGACCAGGGATGTAGCTGGGCAACCCACCCCGCAGTGATCTCTAGGATGCAGAACCTATAAATACAGACCAGGGCTGTAGTGCCAGGCTTTTCCAATTCCCCCGCCCCCTTTAGCCATTTCTCCAGTTCACAGTGTGGGAGGAGGTGGAGGAGAAGGTCAAGGCCTTCTTAGGGGTACAGGCATGGTACTCAGGTGCTACCACACATACGTGCCATGAATCATGCTTGATCCTCATGTGAGGTAGAGCCCATCTTCACCATTTGAACTTCAGCCCTGGTTCCTACCCTTTCTTGCCTGGGTCTCTCTGACCAAACCCTGAGCATAAGGAAGGAGCTATGATCCCAATTTCCTGCCCAGGGACCCTGGAGTGGCTGAAAAAGCGACTGTTTCGTGTGGGTGAGGACTGGTACTTTCTGATGGCCCTCGGGGTGCTTATGGCTCTGATAAGTTATGCCATGAACTTCGCTATCAGGAGTGTGATCAGAGGTAAGGCTTCCTCAGCACACCAACCCTCAGAGCGATGGGATTCCTATACACACTTGGGATACCAGCTGGACCACCAGGGGCAGTGGGGTAGTTGCAAAGTGATGAGTGGCCAGGCCTGGAATTGAGCCTTACCTGGCTCTTGCCTTGCTGTGTGTCTCTGGGCAGGCTCTGTACCCTGCTGGGTCTCCATCTTCTTGGGTGGAGCCCCTCTCATCTCAGCTTGGAAACCCCGTTCCTTCTCTTCCACCTTGCTCTCAGTTCAATGGCCCTTAACCCCAGGCATAGTTTTCTTCTCTACTCTCTGGGTGTCTGTGGGCCCTTTCCTGGTCTGTAAGTGGGCACTGCAGTGTCTGTCCCCGGGCCTCTCAAGGCTCTGGGTGGCTCCCTGACAACTGGGCATCTCCAGCACACAAGTGGCTGTACAGAGAGATTGGGGACAACCACCTGCTCCGGTATCTCTCCTGGACTGTGTACCCTGTGGCCCTCCTGTCCTTCTCCTCCGGCTTCTCACAGAGCATCACACCCTCCTCTGGAGGTGAGTCATGGTCACTTGGTCTCCGGCCAACCTTCCTTGTCCTGCAGTCCCTGTGGGTTCAAATCTTTTCACATTCTGTAGTGCTTCTCAGGAGGGAGGAGAGAACAGTCACTTGTTATTGTTAGTGCTGGGGAGGCAGGCTTGGAAGAGCCAGACCGAAGTCACACAAAGAGAGGGACAGCAGGAGACCCCGAACATCACCAGCTCTGTCTGACCTCTCTGGGCTCCTCTGGGCCAAGAAGGAGGATAGTTCCCATTCAGAGCTATCGCCCATGGCCAGATCCCCTGCGGGGAATCTTTAAGGTATATCTGACCCCCAGTTTCTTCCTCTAGCAGCTGTTATGAATCCTACTCATAGGGAGTAAGAGGCTGTTTTGTGACTTTTCCTGGGCAGACACAAAGGTGTGCTCATCCCACATAAAGAACCCTCATCAGACCAAAGCAATGACTCCACATTAAGAAAATCATGAGTCAGGACTAGAGAGATGGCTCAGAGGTTAAAAACACTGGCCATTCTTCAGAGGTCCCAAGTTTAATGCCTACCACACGGTGGCTCGCAACCATCTGTAATGAGATCTGATGCCCTCTTCTGGCATGCAGACATATATGCCAGCAGAATACTGCATGTAAGTCTTTTTCCCTTTTTTAAAGGAAGCCATGAGTTTATTGGGTTTATAGAGTATATGTGAGGGGTGAGCTACAGGAGCTTAGATAATGCAAAGGCATCTGCATCACTAAAAAGCCCCCCCCAACATGGGTGTCAACTGATGAAACGTGGGCCTTGTAGGCAGCTCTACCAGCTGTTAGAACATTGACTCTCCCCTGCAATTGTTACAGTTGATACAACCTTGGGGGAGGAGCCTGGTGAATCCTGTAAGTTTCAGGAGTTTCCTGTGCCTTGTGAATTTATTTCTTGAAAAAAGGAAAAAAAAAGAGTGCTGTGTACACAGGGTACTAAAAAAAATTAATGCAGACCCCTTCTTCCTCTGTCTTCTACCCATCTGGACCAGGATCTGGGATCCCAGAGGTGAAAACCATCCTCTCTGGTGTGATCTTGGAGGATTACCTAGACATCAAGAACTTCGGGGCCAAGGTGACAGGCCTTTCCTGTACCTTGGCAACAGGCAGCACTTCCTTCTTGGGAAAACTGGTACAGACATGAAGGGCCCACCGGCCATCCTATTGCCCTGCCCTGACTTCCATATTCCATACTACAGCCAGCCTCCTTGCCTTGGGGATCCTAGTCTTGGGGGAGCACATCTAGGTCCCCAAATGAGACAAAAAAATCTTGGAGTGGTGGAGGGTTAGGACAAGGGTGTGATGCTAGTCCATTGCTGGGCAAGGCTTGTTTATGTCTCTTTGCTTAGCCCTAAGAAGGAAGGAAGGAAGGAGGAGGAGGAGGAGGAAGGAGAGAGGAGAATAGGGAGGATGGGGAGGTAGACTCCCACTTCCCGGGGACAGCACTGCACTGCCTCACCCTGCAGGGTCCCTTTGTGCACCTGAGTGTTATGATTGCCGCTTACCTGGGCCGTCTGCGCACCAAAGTCATCGGAGACCCCGAGGTGAGAAGCACAGGGCTGGGCTTCCTTGGGGAAGGACTGTAGAGAGCAGAGCGGGATACTGTTCTTCCCAGAACAAGACCAAGGAAATGGAAATGCTGGCCGCAGGAGCAGCTGTGGGTGTGGCTACTGTCTTCGCAGCACCCATCAGCGGTGAGAGCTCCCTCCCCCTCCCCCACCCCACTCTATGTCCTGCGGGGGGAGGGGGGAGCCGGGGGAGGGGGAGAGGTCCTCCTGAACCAAGTGTCCCCTAGGTGTCCTGTTCAGTATTGAGGTCATGTCCTCTCACTTCTCTGTCTGGGATTACTGGAGGGGCTTCTTCGCTGCCACCTGCGGGGCCTTCATGTTCCGCCTCCTGGCGGTCTTCAACAGTGAGCAGGGTGAGCCTCAAGTGCGGACTTGGTCTCCACCCTTCCTCTTCTGGGATTCCTCCCTCCTGCCCCTCTGTTTCTGCTCCCTCTCCCTCCACTCCTCCCTCTTCCCTGCCCTTCTAAGAGAACCAGGGTCTGACCTATGTTAAGCATGGGTGATGTAGGTGGAGAGCGGAAGGGCTGGGGGTGTTGAGTTTAGCCGGACACCTAGAATTGCAGGGAAATTTCGGGGGTTAGGTCTGATGCTAGGTCCGCTCTTGCCTGAGTTATTCTGAGACTTGGGTTTGGGTGGGGAAAGCTGGCATCAGAACCCCGTATTCTTCCTCCTCCAGAGACCATCACCTCCATCTACAAGACCAGCTTCCGAGTGGACATACCT
This sequence comes from Sigmodon hispidus, assembly GCA_004025045.1. NCBI lineage: Eukaryota > Metazoa > Chordata > Mammalia > Rodentia > Cricetidae > Sigmodon > Sigmodon hispidus. Next base: position 180,333 of record PVIH01000532.1, on the reverse strand, counting down.
TTTGATTTACCGGAGATCTTCTTTTTTGTGGCCCTGGGGTGAGTGGGACCCCAAACCCTGACAGCCATAGACAAGCTAAGGTAGTGCTGGCCTCACCTCTACCCCGCACCTTCCAGGGCCATCTGTGGCATTCTGAGCTGCGGTTACAACTTCTGCCAGCGGACTTTCTTATTCTTCCTCAAGGCCAATGGATTCACCTCTAAACTGCTAGCCACCAGGTAGGCTGGGCCGCTCAGGGAGTGGCCCACTTCCCACCTTCCGAAAAGACCCACCCTTTCACTGAACCCTCTTCCCATTAACCCTCCAAAGCTTCTCCTCACGTGCGGCCCCTGTCAACTCCTTCAGCCATTGTCCCACCTGTGTGAAAATTAAGCTCCTCACTGAGTCTCTCTGATCCCTGAACTGATCCCCCTGTCCTGATCCCTGATGCCCCTGTCACTGATCCCTGATCCCCGCCCCTCTCTCGGTCTCAAGCACGCATGCCTGCCTTTAGCATTCCTTATGCTCTAGGCCAGGAAAGCCAGTCCCCATCCTGGCCTGCTAGTCCTGTATCCCGGTCCCTCTCTGTCCCAAACTCTCCTCCAGCCCCTCCCTGTCTCACACCAGATCTCCTGGACTCAGTTACCTCTTTCTTCTTGGGGTGCGGGGGTGGAGGTAACACCTGGAAGTTTCTATCCTTTCTCCTCTGTGATCCTTCTTCTGTGTGAACCCCAAGGCTGTGGGGAAGAAGAGGAGGCAAACTGGAACTCTTGTTCCCACAGCAAACCCTTGTACACAGCTCTGGCGGCCGTGGTCCTGGCCTCCATCACCTATCCACCTGGCGTGGGCCGCTTCATGGCTTCCCGGGTAAGGGGTGCTGAGCTTGGTAATGGAAAAGCCCCCATTTGTTACTCCTTCCATCTCTATCTTTTCACTCAGTCCCCTCAAACCCCACTAAGGAAAATGCCTATGGATCATTCTTCAGTTGACGTTTTGTAGCTCATCAATGGCAGAGCTGTCCTTAGGGTTCCTAGCTGGGAAGGGGTAGAGAAGCTGAGGGTCAGGTCGGGGATGCTGACCTGCTTCTGCCTCTGTCCCAGCTGTCCATGGAAGAGCATTTGGAGACACTATTTGACAACAACTCCTGGGCACTGATGACCAAAAACTCTTCCCCACCATGGCCAGGGGAGCCAGATCCCCAAAACCTGTGGCTGGAATGGTGCCACCCACAGTTGACGGTCTTTGGGACATTAGTCTTTTTCCTGGTCATGAAGGTGGGTCCCTTGTATGGGTAGAGCCATGGCAGGTCCTGGGTGAGAGGGGATGCTTCCTGAGCTGAGCCTTGAGCCTTGCATCTCACTAGGTCCTTGATCTGACCCTGGCCCACTGTGGGCCTTAGAAACCCACCCAGCCTCAATTCCTCCCGTCTTCTCTTCCTCCTCCTCCTTCATTTGAGGGGTTCAGTCTTGCTCTGTAGCTCAGGCTTGTAACTTATGTTCCTCTTTCCTTGGTCTCCCAGGTGCTGGGTGACAGTCATGACGCATGGCAACTAGTTCCCTTATTCTTTACAAAAATGTGTGTTTGTGTGTGTACACGCACACGCGTGCATATGAGTGTGTGCATTTGAGTGTGTGCCAGCATGTCATAGTGTAATGTGAAGCTCAGAGGAGGACTTAGAGAAGCCAGCTTTCTCTTTCCACCACGTGTAGCAGACTTTTCCTTTCTCTCCTGCCAGGTTCCAAATAACCAACACGGAGACTCAATATTAGTTATAAAAGCTCAGTCCATAGCTCGGGCTTATTACTAACTAGCTCTTAAGTCCTTCCTATTAATCTGCATTGTGCCACATGGCATTACCTCTCTTTCCTCTTGCATCTCCTGCGTCTTCCTGGCAACTCCTCTTGCTCCGCCTTTCTTCTTCCCAGTGTCCTTAGTCTGGCTCTTTTGTCTAACCTTATCCTGTCCAGCTATTGGCCAGTCAGCTTCTTTAGTAAACCAATCACAGTGTACAGAAGGACTATTCCACAGCAACCATGTGGTTTTCGGGGACCAGACTGAAGTGGTCAGGCCCAGTGACAAGAGCAGTTACTCTGATCTTCACTATTCTTTGAGATGGAATAGTTACCTACCTTCTAAAGGAAAGCCTGAGAGAAGAGAGGAACTGGCATGTGCTTGCACACAGTGGGTGCTTTACTGAGGCTTGGCTCCTTCCCCTGATTGGTAACATCTCTAGTGCCAAATCTGGGGTACCCTTTCTCTAGGAACCTCCCATCTCTCCCCTTCCATGCCCCACTGTTTGTTTCTAACACCTCTCATGTGGATACAACCTCCCTACAGTTCTGGATGCTGATCCTGGCGACCACCATCCCCATCCCTGCTGGGTACTTCTTGCCCATATTTATCTATGGTAAGATTGGAGTTCTGAAGGTCTGAGAGGGTTTAGGGCCATTAGGGCCGTGGCTTCCCCATACCATCTCCCTCCCAAGGTGGTATTGGAGATGGGCCAGCATGTGAGGGCCTTGGGGGTCAGGTCAGCATGGTTATTTCCTTCACCCTGAGTCTGTGGCAGGAGCTGCCATTGGGCGTCTCTTGGGAGAGGCCTTGTCTGTGGCCTTCCCAGAGGGCATCGTGGATGGAGATGAGGTCAATCCCATCATGCCTGGGGCCTATGCTCTGGCAGGTGAGTGGACCTGGGACCGACAGGTGGACAGAACTCATGGGAAAAGTGCCCGTAGTAGTCACTGAACCATCCAGTGTGCCCGTTCATTCCCTGAGCCACCCCATCCCCAAGCCTTCCATCTTTCTTTCTTTCATAACCCCCTCAACCTTCCCCAGCCCTGCCTCTACCTGCTCTGAATCCCTTTTGTCTTGCCATGATGAGGTGCTCCTGACAGTTACCAGTACATGCCCTCTGTGCACATGCTTATACCATGCCCAGCCTGGCCCCTGGCCTGAGTCACCCACCTGAGCTCCGTTCCTGCAGGTGCTGCTGCCTTCTCAGGGGCGGTGACCCACACCATCTCCACGGCACTGTTGGTCTTTGAGCTGACCGGACAGATTGTCCATGCACTGCCCGTGCTGATGGCGGTGTTGGTGGCCAATGCCATCACTCAGAGCTACCAACCCTCTTTTTACGATGGCACCATCATTGTCAAGAAACTGCCATACCTGCCATGGATTCGTGGCCGCAAAATTGGGTGAGCCTCAGGCTGACTGATGAGGTGATGATACCTGGAGTGTTCTGGGGGTGGAGGGACCTGGGCAAAACACCAACACGGCTGACTTTTAACTATAGGGGTGTAGGGCTAATAAGTAACTGTCCTCTGTTTCTCAGCATCCCGCGTCCCATGTTCTGGATGAGGACCTGGGTCTCTATCAGGCAAGGCTGATAGGAATGAGCACCAAGTGGGGGAGGCCCTCTCTTTTCCTCCCCTGTTCTAATGGCCTTTCTGGGTGGTTGCCATGCAAATGGACTCTGAGGTCCTTTCTTGACCAGATTGTACCCTAGCTCCTTCTGGGTACAGTCGTATATCCCTCTCTCTCTTTTTTTTTTAACTTTACTTATTTATTTATTTGCCTTGGTGTTTGCCTGGAACTGGAACTACAGACAGTTGTTAGCTGCCATGTGGGTGCTGGGAATCGAACCCAGGTCCTCTGGAAGAGCAGATGGTACTCTTAACCACTGAGCCATCTCTCCAGCCCCCCTTTTTTTTTCTTTTTTTTTTTTAACTTTATTTATCAGTGGTATATCTCAAAGGCTTCAAGAGTCACTGTGTCCAAGGTCCAGCTCCAAACAAGTCCTGCCTTCCCAGCCTGTAAGATATATGTGGTTCTAGCTGGGCGGTGGTGACTCACGTCTTTAATCTCATCACTCTGGAGCAGAGGCAGGTGGATCTCTGTGAGTCTGAGGCTAGCCTGGTCTACAAAGCGAGGCAGCCAGAGCTGTTACACAGAGAAACCCTGTTTCAAAACAAAAAACACAAGTAAACAAAAGTATGTGTGGTTCTCATAGCTTCCTCTAGAACAGTGCTTCTTAACCTGTGGGTCTCGGCCCCTTTGGGTCAAATGATCCTTTCACAGGGTTGTCTAAGACCATGAGGAAATATGGATTCGTACAATTCATAACACCAGCAAAATAGAGTTATGAGGTAGCAACAAAAGTAATTTTATGGTTGGGGGTCACCACACCATGATTAAAGGGTCACAGCATTATAACAGCTGAAAACCACTGGTCCCTCCAAACCTATACTTGAGAAACATAGGTCTTCTCCCAGCAAGGTGCCTTGGGATGACCCTGCCTTGCCCCAGGGGCTGGTATCATTCCAGGGCCTGAGGGATGCCTGCTTCTACCCACAGCTCCTATCCCGTGACTGTGGACCACTTCATGAACTGTACCCTCACCACGCTGGCCAAGGACATGCCCCTGGAGGAGGTGGTTAAGGTTGTGATCTCTACAGATGTGAGCCAGTACCCCCTGGTGGAGACTGTAGGTATGTAGCAGCTATAAGGAGAATGTGGCTGCCTGGGTTTCCCTCCACTTTCCTCTAAGGCCCCCAGATGTACTCCTTAACCCAGGCTCTGCGGTTGGGTGGCTGTGTGACCTGGGGCTAGTCCCTTACTTTCTCTGAGTTTCATTTCTTTGTGGAGACAATAGATCTAAAGAACACTTCTCCTGAGGAAAGCAGGGGTGATGTGTTTAAGCTGAAGCCGAGGGGAGCTTGTCAGGCAGCCAAGGACTGGCTCTATGAATTTTGGGAACCAAGCCTCACGTGCTAACACTGATAACAGGGTCTTCCAGAAGCTTCCTCCCTGTATCCCCAGCATCCCCCACCCCCATTCCAGGTGCCTCGATGAGCTCATTCTTTTAAAGAAGATGAATGGTGTTAGGTCTTGGGGGGATCTAACACTAGGATCCTCTCCAGTTCACAAGGCACAGTACTTAAGTGAAGAAGATAGCCCAGGTAGGGGAGGAGCTATGTGACTCTCACTAGGACACCTATCCATCCATGACTACCCTCTCCGAAAATGAGATGGGGCGCACACTTGGCAGGGATAGCACTGATGCTCACTTGCCCTTCAGCAGGCCTCTTGAACAGTGGCACCAGGCACAGCAATGTCATCCTTATGTCCTTATCAAGAGGAATAGGTCACCAGCAAGGGAAAGGATGGTGGATATACCTCTAGGGCTCTCTGAACTACAGTGTCCTCATATGGAAAACATGGAGGGTTACCATACATTCCCACCCAAATATCAGAAGCTTTGCTCTTCACCAAGGGTCAGCCTTAGCCTCATGGCAACAGATTTTTTCTTATTTCACATAAGGATGACCCTGCCAAGAGGCTTCACCTCCTGGAGTTGGTTTGGGTCATAGACCTCCCAATGAGACAGGGCCTGGCTCTGGATCCACATAGCCTACCCAGGAAGTAGCTGGTTTATAAAATGAGGGAGAGGCGCTTCTCTTGTATTCTCTTGTTACCAAGTGTGTTTGTGGCGCTCGGGACTAAATTCAGGGCCTGGGAATGCTAACTAAACAAGCCCCCTGCTGACGAGCTTCAGTCTAGTCCCAGGGTTTTATTTATCGGAGAGAAGAGAAAATAGCAAGGCAGATCCTCAGTGAAGAATGCCTACCAATTCCCCGAGATGCCTGTTAACTCCCACCGCATGTCCAGGCTAGTCAGAGCTTAGCCCCAAAACTCAGGATCTCAGATTATAGTGAGCTTCAGAGATCAGTCTGCCACTGATCTGACTCAGATTTTAAACAGCTGGACAAAAAATCCGAGGAGAAAGCCCAGCTGTGACACCCAAATGCCAAGAAGCTAATGTCCCCAGCTTCCCTGTCCTAAAATGGGGGTGCGAGGGCCCACATATCGGCTGACCCACTGGCAGCCTTGCCTAGCTGCCCTCAGGTGCCATGTCCATATAGAAGCTGACTGGTTTAGGGCAACAATCAACCCCCCAAAGCTCCAGTTTTCTCTTTCATTAACTGGGTGATAAGGATTCTAAAAGATCACACATGCGCTTATGCAAATTTCCTCAGACATGAAAGCACCCTGCATATTCTCTGCACGTAGTAGGTGCTCAGCAAATGTGACTTCTATGTTTATAACATGTTCCTCCCTTTGTACTTTTTAGAGTCTCAGACCCTGGTGGGCATTGTAAAAAGGACCCAGTTGGTGCAAGCCCTTCAGAGTGAGCTAGCTTCCTGGGCTGCAGACCAACAGGTGGGTCCTCCGGACACGTGTGGGGACAGGGTGGGGCTGGTTAGCTGGGCTGTGAAAGGGGGAGATGGCTAGCCTTTTAGACAGAGGACTCTGGAGATCAGGAGCTAGAAGCTGGTGACTGAGCCCAGGTCCCCATGGTTTGTTCCTCTATTCCCAGCCCTGTCTCCAGGATATCTTGGTTAGTGGCTGCCCCACACAACCAGTGACATTGCAGCTGTCCCCAGAGACGTCCTTGCATGAGGTAAAGGGAGAGTTAGAAAGTGGAGGTGGAGGCCTGGTAGGGGAGGCTGGGCAATGGTGGACCACTAGGTCCCTTCCGTCTGAGGCTTCATCCAGCTCCTCACATGGACTCTGGCGACCCCTAGTGGTCATATTTCACATTGCAGTCTGCCCAGAGAGATGTCAACCTTTCCTCTCAATCTCCCTCCAGACACACAACCTCTTTGAGCTGCTGAACCTGCAGCTGCTGTTCGTGACATCGCGGGGCAGAGTTGTGGGCTCTGTGACCTGGGCGGAGGTACTAGAACCTGAGGGCAGGGCAAAACTGAGGATGTGTGGGGGGATTCCTTCCTGCCAAAGCTTAAGAATTTCCCAGATGATGAGAGCGGCCACTGGGCCGGGGGCTCCACTTTCTGGGTCATTGATCCTATCTGTGCGGAGCCAGGACCCTGCTCTAAATCTTCACTGCCTCTAACCTTTTTCCCTCACTATTCTCTGTTTTCTGTTAGTTGAAGAAAGCGATTTCAACCCTGACCAATCCGCCCACCGCCAAGTGAGTCAGTAGGTGGGGGGGGGGGGCGGAGCCTGGGGGGGGCAACAGTGGGGACAGCAGCCTGGCACCCAGTCCCTCAGCTGCTGCACAGCTCAGTTTCTTGACACAACAGAGCATCTGCACTCAGCTCAGAAGAGAGTCCTCCATTCATTTCTTCTCGTCCTGAAGTAGCTGAGAATAAATGAAGACATCAATGTGTACTGTCAAGGCGGGGGGCACTTTGCTTTCTGGGGTTGTCTGTTGCCAACCAAGAGCTTCTGGGAAAAATAAAACTGAGCCACTATTCACCCTCTTCTCCTTTAAGGGTATGCAGAGCAATGGGGAGGACTTCTGGGCTCAAACAGGCCTCTCTTAGTGGCCCTTCTGCACCATGGTGATCAAGGAGCCCCCTCGAGTGTTCTATCACTGCTACTGTGTCCCCTAAGGACCAGCCTTCATGTTTGGTCTGTGTCCTCCCACCCCAATCCTCAATTCAGGTACAGGGAAGCCAGCCTCACCCAGCCCATCCCCCTCAAGGGACAGCTCCAACCTAACCACTGGGCACTCCAGCCCTTCCACTCAATTAGATGACTGCCTCAACATAAGCCCAAGGTACCACAATACCTCAAACCAACCCACAGTCTGTACCCCAATCTGTGCATCTATTAACAACCCTGAGTACTGAATGCTCCACACCCCAAATGCTACACACAGTCCATGACCAATGGATACCTTGCCTGCCATACCCAGACCATGCCCTTTGGGCTCCTCAAGTTTTATAGCCCCACTTTACTTAGATTTTATACCTACTGTCACCCCCCCACACACACACACACATACAGACATACAGACATCATGTCCTATTCCCAAAGGACATTCCTGTTCATGGGATTTGTCCTCAGAGAAGCCACACTAGTCATTTCCTTTATGATCTAGTTCCTACCCCACTCCCAGTTTATGAACCAACAGTTCCAAAGGTAGGTTTTTAAAAGTATAGGAAAAGAAGGAAGGAAGGAAAATCAAACCATGGAGGTTCACACCTTTAATCTCAGCACCTGGGAAACAGAGGCAGCCTGGTCTACATCAGAGTTCCAGGGAAGCCAGGGCTACATAGTAAGTCCTTGTCTCAAAAAATGAAACAGGGCTGGAGAGATGGCTCAGCAGTTAAGAGGACTGGCTGCTCTTCCAGAGGACCAGGGTTCGATTCCCAGCATCCCCATGTGGCAGCTCACACCGGTCTGTAATGCCAAGATCTGACACAGACATCCTCACACAGACATACACATGCAGACAAAGCAGCAATGCAGATAAAGTAAAAATAAATAAATTCAAATAAAAAACCAAACACAAAGATGGAGCAAGACTGAGGAAGACACGGGATGTCCGCCTCTCCCCACACATGCTGCAAGCACATTGACATCTGTACATGCACACTGACACACATACATGCACATTCTCACACACACATGCACACCATCACACATACATGCATACACGAAAAAGTAAAAGAAGGGTGCAGTCACAGCCCAGTGGTAGAATGCTGGTCTGGCACATGTAAGGATCTGGATTCAGCCAGGTAGTGGTGGCAGAGGCAGGTGGATCTCTGAGTTTGAGGTCTACAGAATGAGTTCCAGGACAACCAGAGCTACACAGAGAAACTCCGTCTTGAAAAACCAAAACAACAACAATAAAACCAGACAAACTAGAAACAAGCGAGAACCTAGATTCAATCCCTTGCATCAAAAAAAGTTTTTTTAAACACTTAAGTGTATTCAGAAGGAAATCAATCACACCCACAAATCTACAAATAATGATTAGAGGAAATCTAGCAAATAATAATAATAAACAAAGCAGACATGGTGGTGCATGCCTTTAACCTCTGGAAGTCTAGAGTCAGTGACAGGTAGATCTCTGAGTTCAAGGCCAGCCTATTCTACAGAACAAGTTCCAGGACTGCCATGGCCACACAGACAACTGCACAATCTCTACGATGAAAGTTAAGAAATGTCAGTCAAAGATATTGAAGAAAAAAGCCCAGAATAGAAACATCCCATGTCTGTGGAATGAAAGAATTAATTTGTTAAAATATCCAAATGACCAGTTATACAGGTTTAATTCAATTATCAAAAGACCAATAACACTCTTTAAATTAATTAAATTTTTATGTGCATCGGTGTTTTGACTGCATGTATGTCGGTGTGAGGGTGTCAGATCCCCCTGGAAGTGGAGGTACAGGCAACTAGTTGTGAGCTGCCATGGGGGACCCGGAATTAGCTCGGGTCCTCTGGAAGAGCAGCCAGTGCTCCTGACTGCCGCCCCATCTCTCCAGCCCTGACATTCTTCATAGAACAGACGAGGATGCTCCGGGGACAGTGAGATGAACGGCTCAGGAGTGAAGAGCTCTTACTGTTCTGTTTGGTTCCCACTGCCCACACTGGTGGGTCATAACTGCCTAGGCCTCCTGCTCTAAGGGATCTGATGACCTCTTTTGGCCTCCATGTGAGCTTGCACTCACAAGTGTACACACACACACACAATTAAAGATGAAGTAATTTGTGTTTGTTGGTTTATTTTTATTTGTGTTGTGCTGAGACAGGGTTTCTCTGTCTAGTCCTGGAACTCTGGAACTCACTCTGTAGACCAGGCTAGCCTCAAACTCAGAGATCCACCTGCCTCTGCCTCCTGAGTGCTGGGATTAAAGGCCTGCACCGCTACTGCCTAGAATAAAGTAATTTTTTTAATAGAAAGAAAGGAGAAAAACATTGTCAAAGTTGAATGGATACCCAAAGTCAAAGGAATCCTGGGCAGGAAATGAAAAGCTGAGGATTATAATACATGATTCAAAACCTCAAAAATTAGAGCATCGTGTCCAGCAAAGCTCCTAGGCCAGTCCTTAGGAATGACTGCACAGCATTGCAGGCTTCACACTCACTGTGCACTCAGGCTACACATGATTTCTTTACTTTAAGTGATATTGATGGGGCTGGAGAGATGGCTCAGCGGTTAAGAGCACTGATTGTTCTTCCTGAGGACCTGAGTTCAATTCCCAGCATCCACATGGCAGCTAACAACTATCTGTAATTCCAAGATCTGACGCCCTTACACAGTTATACATGCAGGCAAAATGCCAATTCACATAAAATAAATAAATAAATGGATATTTAAAAAAGAAAAAAAGTGATATTGATGTGTGTGTGTATGTGTGTATGTATGTATGTGTATGTATGTGTGTATGTGTGTATGTGTGTGTATGTATGTATGTGTATGTATATGTGTATGTGTGTGTATATGTGTGTGTATGTGTGTGTGTATGTGTATATGTGTGTATGTGTGTGTATGTGTGTGTGTGTGTATGTGTGTATGTGTGTATGTGTGTGTATGTATGTATGTGTATGTATATGTGTATGTGTGTGTATATGTGTGTGTATGTGTGTGTGTATGTGTATATGTGTGTGTATGTGTGTGTACGTGTGTGTGTGTGTGCATGTGTGTGTGTGTGTGTGTCCCAGAGCACACATGTGGATGACAACCTGCAGGAGACAGGTCTTTTCTTACCTGCTGAGTCATCTTGCTGGCCCAAGCAATTAATTATATTAATTTTAAAATTTTATAGTGTGTGTGTATGCCAGAAGAGGAAATGGGATTCCCTGGAGTTGTATTTATAGGAGGTTGTAATCCACCTGATATGTACATACATATACATGTGTGTGAGAGAGAGATGAGGGGACTACAGGTCTGCAAGGTGAGAACCTCAGGGCGAGGCCGGAAAGTCCAGTCCAGAAACGTCATACTACAAATGACAGCCCAACATAGGTGATATACATCCACATAAAGCTGGAGAAGAATTAAAAGGCTTCCAGAGCACAGAATTGGAGCCAAAGACAGCTTCCAAGTTGTGTCTCTCATGTGAGCCATGGCACAGAGATGCCCTGGTGAGGTGTATGGGCTTGGGCTACATAATGGTTGGTTTTTAGAATGTAGCTTAAGCTGCAACAAGGCCGGTTCCTGAGCCTCAATGTTAAGAAACAAACTGCATATGGTGGATTTAAAGTTTCTGTTCTCACAGGCAAAGGGAACAGAGTCAAAGAAAGCTTCTTAGTATCAGTAGCATTTTCTTGGGTCAGCCATTTGCTGGAGGCAAGTAGAGATGTGTTTTTTTGTTTGTTTGTTTGTTTGTTTGTTTGTTTGTTTGTTTTTAAAGAGAAGCTTCCTCATTCAGCCTTAGAGGCAAAACATTTGTGAGTCTTTTAAGAGGCCCTCCTGCCAAATACTTAGAGTTCATGAGCAGCAGACGGCAGTGCTTTACTTGGTGATTATATGAACCCTAACATTCCCCAGAGTGGTAATTGTGGCTTGTAAAAAAGCTAAATCCAGCTAGACTAGGAGCTGGTTAGAGCTAGCCAGCCACCCTTGTGAAGCCTTAATTGTTAGTCATACCTTGGCAAATTAAAAGTGTGATCAGAAACAGAAAGAAATAGGAGCTGGGTGGAGTCAGCCACCCTAGCCAAGCAAAGGTGTGGTCTGAAACAGGAAAAGATAAGAAATAAGATATATACAGTAAAGACATATGGAGTATGTTTTTTTTTTAAAAAAAAATGTATATAGGCTTGAGAGAAAAAAAAGAATAGAGAAAGTCCTTAAAAAAGAAATAGATTAAAAAAATAAGTCACATACAGATGGAAATTATCAAGAGTATCTGGATATTGTATGTTATTGTCTTGTCCTTAAGTTTTTTGTTTTTTTTTTTTTAACTTAAAATGAAGTAGTAAAAGCCATTTGATTATAAATGCTGCTGGATTAATCCAACCTATATATTTTGTAAATGAGTTGACTTTAAAATTGAAATCAGGGGGGCTGGAGAGATGGTTCAGTGGTTAAGAGCACTGTCTGCTCTTCCAGAGGACCTGGGTTCGATTCCCAGCACCCACATGGCAGCTAACAACTGTCTGTAGTTCCAGTTCTAGGCAAACACCAAGGCAAATAAATAAATAAATAAATAAACAACAACAACAAAAAAACACCAAAGGGAGAATTTGGAGCAAGGCTCTGTGGGAGCCTAGACAATGCAGCTGGGACAGGGGCTACCACCTCTAGGCAGTAGCCTGTCTATAAATTCAGAATAGAGAAAAGCAGGGGCCTGATGCTCCTGATTTATTAACCAATTTCTAGTTCACACTCATCTATCACTGTCCTCAAAGATACAATCATCAATATTTTAAAAATAGTTTGCTAGAAATGGTTAACTCTTTTGATATTGTAGCTTCCTTAACCTTGAGGCAAGCTGAATCTATACCATGATGGCCCTATAACTGTTCTAACCCACACTAGATTTGGAAGAAAAACACACTTTGAACTGGAGCTCTACTTAAAATAAGGTAGGTTGGGGCTGGAGAGATGGCTCAGTGGTGAAGAGCACTAGCTGATCACAGAGGACCTGCTCAATTCCCTACACCCACATGGTGGCTCACAACCATCCATAACTCTATTCCCAGGGGATCTGACACCTTCTTCTGAACTCCACAGGTACAAAGCACACATGTGGTACACAGATATACAAGCAGACAAAACACCCATCCATATAAAATAAAAATGTGTTTTAGAAATATAAGGTAGGGGGGCTGGAGAGATGGCTCAGCGGTTAAGAGCACCGTCTGCTCTTCCAGAGGACCTGGGTTCGATTCCCAGCACCCACATGGCAGCTAACAACTGTCTGTAGTTCCAGTTCCAGGCAAACACCAAGGCAAATAAATAAATAAATAATAAATAAATAAAGTTTAAAAATAAAATAAATAAATAAAGTTTAAAAAAGAAGAAAAAAATCCTGCTGCTAAAATTGAAATCAGAAGATATGCTACTTTGGAGAAGAAGTTTCCTTTTTATTTCCACAGAAAATGAGAAGCTGTGGATTTATTCCTGGATAAATAAAATAAAATTTGATAGAGAAAAACCCTCTGAAAAGTTTCCAATGGAAATGGATGGCCCAGATGATTCAAAATTTCAGAGCACCTCTGTTGCAGTTTCCTCCAAGCTCTGCATCTAAATTAACTTCAAGGATACTAGCTATGATTACCCAGCTTTACAGACTATTTCACTAAGGACTTGTCCATAATCCTAAATTTTTCTTTGGGTCCCCATTGCCAATGCCCCCATTCAGTAGGAAGTAGTCTAGAGAACTATAACCACATTCCCAAAAAATGAATTTTGGATGTTTGTCTTTGTTTACAGTGTTGGTTACAAGTTGTTATAGATAATGGCAAAAAAATTATACAAAGGAAATTAGATTTGGGGTTCTTGTTTTAAAAAGAAAAAAAAGGGATATGTAATGGGATTATGTTCTGTTACATTGTGAGTTTTTGGTTTTTTTTTTTTAAAGATTTATTTATTTATTATGCATACAGTTTTACAGAAGAGGGCACCAGACCTCATCATAGATGGTTGTGAGCCACCATGTGGTTTTGCTGGGAATTGAACTCAGGTCCTCTAGAAGAACAGTCAGTGCTCTTAACCTCTGAGCCATCTCTCAAGCCCCTGTTCTGTTACATTGTAAATAATTATCCTGCCTACTGGTTTAATAAAAATGCTGATTGTCCAAAGGCAGACAGAAAGTGTGGGTGGGGCTACCAGACTAAGAAAACTCTAGGAACAGAAAGAGCAGAGCAGAGAAGACAGAGAGACTTCACAAAGACACCATGATGAGGTGCCAGCAGATGTAGAGGAAAAAAGTTGAAATGCTGCTCTGAGAAAAGGTACCAAGCCACATGGCTGAACAAGCTAAGAATTATGGGTTGAGTTAATTATGGAAGGAGTTAGCAAGTTATATGCCTGGGTCCTAGGTCAATCAGCATAAAATTAATACACATGTCTGTGTGTTTCTGTGAGACTGTGGGTCTGCAGGTCCGAGCCATGGGGCCAGGCCAGAAAGTCTAGGCCAGAAAGTTATTACTACAGCATGATTCTAGCATAAAAATTATTATATGGACCAGTGAGTCAAATAAAGGATCCAGGGGGCTGGAGAGATGGCTCAGTGGTTAAGAGCACCGGCTGCTCTTCCAGAGGACCCGGGTTCGATTCCCAGCACCCACATGGCAGCTAACAACTGTCTGTAGTTCCAGTTCCAGGCAAAACACCAAGGCAAATAAATAAATAAATAAATAAAGTTTTAAAAAAAAAAAATAAAATAAAGGATCCAAATATGAATCCGTGCACTCAGAGCCAATTGATTCCTGACAAAGACAGTGAGAATGAACATTGAGGAAGGGCCTTGAATGAATGAATGGCATCTTCAGTTGCAATTGAGACCCCAGAGCTGAAGAGGTAACGGAGGGCAGCTGAGGGGTCAATGGTGAGACCTTGGAGAGGCCAAGTGGTCAATGGTGACACCTTCTATGGACACTCCATTATATTGAGACTCTGAGACAATGGGACATCTGTCGAGGACAATGGCTTGAACTTACGAGACAAACTATGTGCTGACAAAGGCAGAGCTAGAGCAGAGGGGGATGCCCGAGGCCCTTGGAGTCCAGTAGATTATGAGTCTATAAGACACCAGACACAGAGCTATGATTGGATTGGCTGCTCTGGTCCTTCCTTCTTGTAATAAAAAGTATGTAACATATTTATGATTTTATAAGAGTTTTATAAAGATTAAACTTCTATTTTTTTTAAAAAAAAAGATTTATTTATTTATTATGTATACAGTATACAGGAGAGGGTACCAGATGTCATCATAGATGGTTATGAGCCACCATGTGGTTGCTGGGAATTGAACTCAGGACCTCCAGAAGAGCAGTCAGTGCTCTTAACCTCTGAGCCATCTCCAGTCCCAAGATCAAACTTTGAAAGTGTTTAAATTTTTGTTTTGTTATTTGAGGGAGAGTTTCTCTGTGTAACAGTCCTGGTCATCCTAGAACTCATTTTGTAGACCAGGCTAGCCTCAAACTCACAGAGATCTGCTTGCCTGGCAAATATTTTAATTTTACTATAGGATTTTTAGTATACTATGTTTTGTATTATAATATCAGCATGGCATCTTGAGAATAAACAGGAAAGAAAAGCTCATGATTTAATAGTGATGTGCTGTGTGTTAAACAGACAAAGGGCCAATTTAGTTTTTGCCCATCTTGATATAAACAAGGATTATCTGGGAAGAAAGAAATTCAATTGAGAAAATTACTCAATCACACAGATGGTAGGTAAGTCTTTGTGGCATTTTCTTGATTAATTGTTGATAGGAGAGGTCCCAGTCCATTGTACGCATTATCCCTGTGGGCAGGTGGCCCTGAGTTCTATAAAGTTGCTAGGAACCGAAGACCTATGTGTCCACTGTCTCAAGCTACACCAGGAATTCAGCCCTTCAGGCAAGACACAAATTAGGCTTCCTTTTTACTATAATTTAAGTTTTTTCCCAGGCAACAAACAGGTGTCTCCTTTCCGGTCAGGCTCCGAGAGAACAGGTGGTCCCTCTTCCTGTTAGGCAATTGATAGATAGGTTACCATAGTAACACCCAGAGAACAGGTGTCCATTTTCCGTTAGGCAATTGATAGACAGATTTCCAAAGTAACACATCCTGTTTTAGCAAAATACCTTTTGACTGTGGAATGTCCCCATCCTATCTGTCTGTGTGAACTTTCTCACCTTGAGTCCCTATTTAACTGTTGGCTGAAAAATAAAGTTGGGGGCTTGTTCAGATGGTTTTTGTCTTACCCTCTTGTTGTAAAAAGTTTTCTGGGCCCATTTGGGCCTGGAGGTTTTGTACCTGGCCTGAGGTGGAGGTTTGGAACCTGGTCCATGGCAGCTTTTGTCCCCCAAAGAAATGAATCAGACACTTATATACTTTATACTGTTTGGCCCATGTATCAAGCACATCTTAAATCAACCCATTTCTACTAATCTACCCTCCACGTGGCTCAGCCCATGGCTCACCTGTATCTCTTATATGTCTGTCTTCTTCGGGGCCGGATGGAGACTGACTAACTCCACCCTTCTCCTACCTGCCTGTCCTCTGATTCTCCACCCACTTCTATGGTGCTCTACATAGGCCAAACCAGTCCTTTATTTACAGCATACAGAGAGCATTTCCACCACACCCTCTGTTCATTCGAGTTCTTGTTTCCCATTTGTCTTACCCCCAGTTTCAGGTCCACATTGAAGACCTTGCTGGCTGGGGCATAAAGTGTGCTGAATAAGCCATGAAGAGCAAGCTCATAAACAGCATCCCTCTGGTTCTTCAGTTCCAGCCTCCACTGGCTTCCTGCCCTGACTTCCATTCACAATGGATTGTGATTTGGCTGTGTAAGCTAAACAAACCCTTTCTTCCCCACATTGCTTTTGGGTGGTTAGCAATAGAAAATAACAAAGCATGCACCTGCACCCCAGCTACAAAGAAGGTTGAGATGACAGGATTATTTCAGCCCAGGAATTTGAATCCAGTCTGGATAGCCAATCAGAGAGAAGAAAAATTCCAGTCCACACTAAGTTATTCATCCAGGTCTGTGCCTGCCCTGGCTCCTCAGTGGCAGATGTCTCTTCCTCCTACTTTTTCTTATTGGTTCTGGAAGTTGTACCTGGCACCTCTTGGACCTCCTGGAGCCTGCCTGTATGCACCACTTTCCCCAGGCTCCTCCCATCATGTCCACCAAAGTTCCGAGGCTAGTCCTCAGGAATGACTGCACAGCATTGCAGGCTTCACACACACTGTGCACTCAGGCTATATTGTTGGAATTATTTAAATATTATATACTATATGATGGGCTAATATTTATTAGGGGAAGAGAACAAATTTATAAATATAAGAAGCAATTTTAGGAGAAACACTGGAATATTTAGCTTTTTCTCAGAGAGTGCAGGAACCAAAGAGGTCATCTCTCCTTCAATCCTTGTAAATTTAATCCAGGGTTATTTGTTGCATCCAAATCTCTTTACTGTGATGTATGACTTAGTTACTGGGGTTATCTCAGCTATAGCCTAAAGTTGCATAGTACATAAAACATTTCAGTTAGCATCTTTCTGGGCTCTATCTTACCTGGCCACATCCCAACAAATGTCAGGTCTTCTAAAGTTATTAGGATATGTAGAGATCACTAGAACTTCTCAATATAAAGCCAGCATTCCGCTCACATGATTTATTTCCTTACTTTTAAATGATATCAATGTGTGTGTGTGTATGTGTGTGTATGTGTGTGTATATGTGTGTATGTGTGTGTATGAGTATGTATGTGTGTATATGTGTGTGTATGTATGTGTGTGTATGTGTGTGTATGTGTATGTGTGTGTGTGTGTGTGTGTATGTGTGTGTGTGTCCCAGGGCACACATGTGGATGACAAAGGACAATCTGCAGGAGATAGGTCTTTTCTTACCTGCTAAGTCATCTTGCTGGCTCAAGCAATTAATTATATTAATTTAAAAAATTTATAGTGTGTGTGTGTATGCCAGAAGAGGAAATAGGATTCCCTGGACCTGTATTTATTGGAGATTGTAATCCACCTGGTGTGTGTGTGTGTGTGTGTGTGTGTGTGAGAGAGAGAGAGAGAGAGAGAGAGAGAGAGAGAGACAGACAGACAGACAGACAGACAGACAGACAGACGGGGGGAAGGGAGGAGGGTGTCAGATCAGTACCCACACCTATAATCCTAGTGCTTAGGAAGCAAAAGCAGGAGAATTTGGAATTTGAGAGCAGACTGAGCTAAATAGTGAAAAACTGTCTCAGTAGCTAAGAGCTGGCACCTTTACTAAACCAGAGTATTGGCCTAGGATGCATGAGCCTCACATTCTCTCACCAACCCCTTAATAAAAATAAAGTAGGTAAAAACTTCTTAGCCAGTGCTGGAGAGATGGCTCAGTGGTTAAGACCACTGACTGCTCTCCCAGAGGACCGGGGTTCAATTCCCAGCACCCACATGGCAGCTCACAACTGTTTGTAATTCCAGTTTCCAGTTCCAGGCAAACACCAAGGCAAATAAATAAAAGTTTGCTTTTAAAAAACAAACAAGGGGCTGGAGAGATGGCTCAGCGGTTAAGAGCACCAGCACCATCTGCTCTTCCAGAGGACCCGGGTTCGATTCCCAGCACCCACATGGCAGCTAACAACTGTCTGTAGTTCCAGTTCTAGGCAAACACCAAGGCAAATAAATAAATAAAGTTTAAAACAAAAAAAACAAAAAAACCTTCTTAGCTTACTCTAATCTTTTATTTTATTTTTATTATTTTTTGAGATGACCTCTTGCTATATTGCTCAAATTGATCTGCAACTCTCTGTAGGGGGATTGTATTCTGTTCCATTGCAAATAATTGTCCTGCCTACTGGTTTAATGAAAAGCTGATTGGCCAAACGGCAGACAGGAAGTGTGGGTGGGGCTACCAGACTAAGAAAACTCTGAGAACATCTCAGAGCAGAGCAGAGATGCCACAGAGGATGAGACAGAGACAGAGACAGAGACAGAGACAGGACAAGGAGACGGCAGCAGACACAGAGGAAAGAAGCTGAAATGCTGCTCTGAGAAAAGACACTGAGTCACATGGCTGAACAAGACAAGAATTATGGGTTGAGTTAAGATGAAGGAGTTAGAAGTTATATGTCTGGGCCCTTGGCCGATCAGCATAAAAATAACGCAGTGTGTGATTATTTGGGCTTAAGCGGCGGTGGGGCTGAGAGTGGGTCCAAACTTCTGGGCTAGACTGGAAAGTCCGGGCCAGAAACTATTTACAACAACTCTGGGCTTCCAGAAATGCTCCTGCCTCAGCCTCCAAAATAGGTGACATTACAGGTGCCAATGGCTTCTGTGGCCTTGGACAGGAAGCCCCACAGGTCTGCTGCCAGCTCTTTCAAACAGAGTAACTGGCCACCTCCCTGGGTTCTAGAAGCTCTCAGGTGTCTTGGGAAGGGCCCAGTTCCCCGGAAGAGAGCATCAATGGAGACGCCCCTCCCCTGTGCCCGCTCCCCTGTACCCGCTCCCCTGTGCCCACTCCCCTGTGCCCACTCTCTCTCCTGTGCCCCCTTCCCTCCCCGCGCCCCTGCACCTTTCCCAGCTGCCTCTTTCTTACCCTGCTTTGCATCTCTTTGCCATACCAGCTAAGAGATCAGACCCTGGGACTCAACTATAGCACAGGGGACCCTTCCTCACTGCCCTGAGTGTTCATCAGCTCCTACTCTCAGACCGAAACCCCAGGAACCCCGACCCGGTCCAGCAGCACAGATGGGTGCCCCTCTGCCCAGTTCTCACATGTGAGATACCCCTGTACCCCGTCCTCAGCTCTCAGAAACTCTGTCCTTCGTGCTCTGTTGACTGGGGTAGTTCTGGTTGGTTTGTCTGGAACATTTCTAGTGGTCACAGTACGCTCAAGCCTGGGAGGGGGAAGGGAGGGTGTTGATTGGTGGAATGAACACCTGTCCAGGTGCACAGGCACTGCAAACAAAGGCTCAGTGTTAGAGGACTGCCAGTCGGGACCTCTGCGGGGTGGACCGGCCGGAGGTAAGGAGCCAGGGTGCGGTGAAGGGCATGACTTGAATTTGGCTGGGACCTGCTAGGATCAGGACAGGCAGGGAGGCAGCAGACCGGAGCTCCGACAGAAACTCAGCATCCCTTAAGGATCCCTTTCTGCGTCTGGGGCTCCAGCTTCCTGTGGAACTGAGCTGAGGAACAGAGGGTACTGAGGGATGGATATGGGACATTAGAACATGGGAACCAAGTGACAAGGTCATCCCTGAGCAGAATGACTGCTTGCAGCAGCCTAGCGTCCCAGGAGGGTGGCAACAGGGAGCCCCAGCAAGGAGAAGTTTCTGAAAGAGATTAGGATCCCACCCCAACCCCAACTTCTGGACATGGATGGAATTGAGAAGCTCCATTCAACACATACAGCGTAAGGGCACCACGCAGGTGCCAGAGCCTTGGAGAAAGCACCCGGTGACCCTTGAACCCCCCTAATAGCTCCCCACACACCAGCAACCCCCCCGTCTCTCTCTCTCTCTCTCTCTCTCTCTCTCTCTCTCTCTCTCTCTCTCTCTCACACACACACACACACACACACACACACATGCACAAGATCATAAGGTTCTGCCTTCAGCTTGGAAGATGGGTCCTGGAAGAACCTAGTCGTGGGACATAGGCACACAGTGCCTGTCACCAAGCAGTTGTTCACCTCTTACCATAGAACGGATGGAAGAGCTGGTAGGGCTTCGTGAAGGCTCCTCTGGGAAGCCCGTGACTCTGCAAGAGCTGTGGGGCCCGTGTCCACGCATCCGCCGAGGCATCAGAAGTGAGAGCTTTGTCTCCCCGCCCCCCCCGCCCCCGCTTTCCCTTCCCCATGAAGTCCCCCGGGATGTCACTGACCCTAGATTCAAGATCACCCTCTTCATCTTTGTGAACCTAGAACCTGAGCATCCTTATTGTTAGGGGGCAGAGAAATCAGGGACCCCAGAAGATGGCAGAGCTCAGGCCCACGTGCTGATGCCCACCGCCAGAGAAGGGCAACTCCTTAGCTGGGCTGACAGTCAGTGGCCAAGGGCATACCTGGGGACCTGAAGTGCAGCCCGGGGGGCAACACTAGGTCTTTGCTGCCCTTCATGGCTGCTCAGCCCCTGATGAGAGATCAGTCAGAGGTGTAGTCAGGCCTCTCATTGTGAGCTCCAGCGGAGGAGCAGACCAAAGGCACCCATCATGCCACTCCTTAGCTTTCTACACGTCCTGTTCAGCCCCTTCCATGAGGCAAAGACCCTCCCCATCACCCCACACTCCAGCTCCAGGTCTCTAGCTTGCTGTCCCTACCCAGAGCCTGGGCTGCCCCCAGGGAAGGAGCTGTGACCCCAGTGTCCTGCCCAGGGGGCCTGGAGTGGCTGAAAAAGTGGCTGTTCCATGTGGGTGAGGACTGGTACTTCCTGATGGCCCTCGGGGTACTCATGGCTCTGATCAGCTATGCTATGAACTTTGCTATCGGGCGTGTGGTCAGAGGTAAGGCTTCCCTGGCATGCATACCCCCTCGGGGCAATAGAAATCCTTCATTAGGCTTGGGATACCAGCTGGACAGCCAGGGGCAGTGGGGTGGAGTGGACTGTGGGTAGCCAGGCCTTATGCCTGCTGGTGCTGGCTTTGTATCTCATCAGCTGTATGACCCTGGCAAGTTCCTTGCCCTTTCTAGGCCTCAGACATCTCACCCGCACAATGGGGTTCCCCTGGACACTCAGCTGCCCGTATGAGGCTCCACACTGTCTCACCAAGTCCTCACTAGGTCTCCTTGGGTCTTTCAGAGACCCAGGATTGGGGAGGGCACCATCACTGGCTATTGGACAGAGGGGACCCTGAGGCTCAGTCAAGTTACTTAGCTAAAGTCCCACAAGTAGGAAGCTGAAAAACACATATATGGACCTAGGAGTCTGGTTGCCCTCCTCACAGTCGGTAGCCGTGAGCCCTTTCTTAGTCTGTAAGTGGGCACTGCAGTGTCTGTCCCCAGGGCTCTAGAGGCTCTGGTGGCTCCCTGACAACTGGGCATCTCCAGCACACAAGTGGCTGTACAAGGAGGTTGGAGATGGCCACCTGCTCCGGTATCTCTCCTGGACTGTGTACCCTGTGGCCCTCCTGTCCTTCTCCTCCGGCTTCTCACAGAGCATCACGCCCTTCTCTGGAGGTGAGTCATGGTCACTTGGTCTCTGGCCAACTCGACTTGTCCTGCAGTCCCCATGGGTCCAAATCTTTTCACATCTTGAGGCTCTCTGGGGAGGAAGGAAGAGCCAGGGCACCTAGCCAAAGTTACATAGGGAGACCTGGAACATCACTGGCTTGGCTTGACTTCCACAGGCTCCTCGGGGATAGATAAAATGTTGGTGGTTGGTCACGTTCAGGAGCACAGTCAATAATGTCAGGGCTGGGCTGTGGAAGCTGCCAGATCTCAAGCCCTAGAGCAGCCTCCAGCTGCTGTCCAGTGGGCTCTTCCAAGTGGAGCTGGTGATGGCCTGACAATCCCTGGATCTCTACCTGCTGCTGTAGCCTTCAGGGCCCCACTTGGACCCTCAGATGGCTCCCTTGACAGCTGAAGTTACACATTCCACTGACAGAGTGTGTGAAGTCCTGAGGATGGTGCCAGACAGTGCTGTGTGCACTGTGGCACTAACTTTAGTCTGTGCTGGTCATGAGAAGCAGAAGCAGGAGAATGCCTGCCAGTTCTAGGCTATCCTACATCATACCATGAGACCTTGCTGAGAGAGACAGCCAAACATACCACCCAGAATGCATCCAATGCATCTGATCTTGCTAAGCAGGGTTGAGATTGATTAGTACTGAGAGACAGAGAGAGAGACAGAGAGAGAGAGAGAGAGAGAGAGAGAAAGAGAGAGAGAGAGAGAGAGAGAGAGAGAGAGAGAGAGAGAATGAATGAGAATGAATATCTTGTCTTTACCTTGTCCAGGATCTGGACTCCCAGAGCTGAAGACCATGCTGTCTGGTGTGGTCCTGGAGGATTACCTAGACATCAAGAACTTTGGGGCCAAGGTGGTGGGCCTCTCCTGCACCTTGGCAACAGGCAGCACCATATTCCTAGGCAAAGTGGTAAGAACAAAGAACATGCCTTCCTCCATGCCTCTGGAAGCACAACCAAGTCCCCGAGTGAAAAGATGCATCTCAGGATGGCCCTGGGGTTTGAGGTCCGCCTAGGACAAGGATGTGAGTGAGGGTGGCAGGTGACCTTTGGGCCAGGCTTTCAGCTCCCATCCCCTGGAACTTTAAGGAGAGGAGAAGGAACAGGAAGGGAGGACTCTGCTTCCCCAGGGAATGGTCCCTCGGTATCAATGCTCTCCCCACCCCCTGCAGGGTCCCTTCGTGCATCTGAGTGTAATGATTTCTGCATACCTGTGCCGTGTACGAACCAAGACCATCGGGGAATCTGAGGTGAGGGGAACAAGAAAGAGCCCCTGGAGCCCTCGAAGGGAAAGGGAGCTGGTTCTGAGCCCAAAGTTCTGTTTTCCCTAGAACAAGGCCAAGGAAATGGAAATGCTGTCGGCCGCGGCTGCAGTGGGTGTGGCCACAGTCTTCGCAGCCCCCTTCAGCGGTGAGAGCTCAAGCTCCGCCTCCACCTTGTACTCCCCCCCCCCCCGCCCCAGCCCCGGACTCCCTGGTGCCCACCCCTACACCACAAGCAGACTCTTATCCCCGAAGAAAAACCCTTCCATTCTGCCATGTGCTCAGCCACCCCAGGGTGGTTGGGGTCGGTGTCCAGGCTGCAGACTTCCTTTGAACTCATGTGGGTTTATAGCCGAGTCTCCGCTGTGACGCACTGCTCTAAGCCTGGCTTCTTGGGCTGGGAAATAGGAGTCTTCAGAATCCCACCTGATGGGGTGAGGATGGAGACGCGGGCCTTCTCGGCTCGAGACAAGGACAAAGGCAATAGGGCTCTTCAGCCGACCAGGCAGCAGGAGAGCAGGTGGGGAGGGTCAGGAAGAAGGTGACCCCCACTTCCTGCAGCTAGGGAAGAGGGGGTCCTCCTGAACCAAGTGTCCCCTAGGTGTCCTGTTCAGTATTGAGGTCATGTCCTCTCACTTCTCTGTCTGGAATTACTGGAGGGGCTTCTTCGCTGCCACCTGCGGGGCCTTCATGTTCCGCCTCCTGGCGGTCTTCAACAGTGAGCAGGGTGAGCCTCAAGTGGGGACCTCATCTCTTCCTCACCCCGTCATCTTCTCCTTCCTCTCTTCATTCACCCTTCTCTATCTCCTCCTTTTGCTCTCTCTCCACCACCTTGATTGCTGGAGCATCTAAACATAAGTCTAGCTCTGGGTTTGAATGCTTACCTATACTAAGAAAACTGGAGAAAGAGAGAGAGAGAGTGTGTGTGTGTACATGTACACACCCACATGCTTGTCAATCAATTTGTTTATGGCCTTGAGTGACACTGGACGGATGTTCTCAGTCTGTACTTGATCACCACAGTGTCACAGAGAACAAACACAAGCCGGAAACATGTGCACACAGACAGTCTTTTTGGGGTCAGGACTTCCAAGGGAGCTGTCCTTGCAGCCAAGCACGGAATTTTCCTACAGGCTCTTCATTGCTATGTCCCTCTCTATAACCCCCCCCTTTGTGTCCTTTCCTCACTCTTGCGGGGCCTGGGGGTGGTGTACCATCTGTCTCTGACCTAGGGTGTAGATTCCACCAAGATCAGCTAAAGCACACAGGCTAAGATGAACCACACCCCATGCCTGTGAGCAGAATGTGCCCAGCTGTCAAGGAAGACACTGAAAAGCTCCTCTTGGTAGAAGGGAGGGTGATAGGATCAGACACCTCTCGGCTCCCCAGAGATCTTTGAGAGGAAGGCCACAGTGACTCTTTGACCTTGACCTCCAGGTCTCCTGTCTCCCAACAAACTGCTTTCATCCAAGCTCGGTGGATGGATCCTGCTAGACCCTGGTCCATTCCAAATTGTTACCAGAGCACCCAGCCATAACATGTGCTCTGTGCCCAAATACTCACCCACCCCAAGAGAAAATGACATGATAGATACAGAAATGAAAAAAATGAATTTACTAATATTTTTGGTTGAAACTACAGAAGGTATACAACTCAGGGAGAAGCTGAGAGTGTTTGAGAACATAAGTGTGTGTAGAAAACCCTTCCGATGTACTGAGAGGTGTGTGTCACCTCCGCCCAGCTCTTCTTGGGGAATCTTAGCTGCTAATCCTTTCTTCCCTGATGGACAGAAGGGGACCAACAATATCAGTTAGGGGAGAGGTCCTAAAGGGTGGAAAGCTATGGCTGGCTGAATGGTAAGCTCAGGCTGTCAGACCCACAAAGCCAGAGAAATTTGATCTTGAGCATTTACTACCTTCTTTGTATGAGTTATTCTGGGAGACACTTTGGGTGGGGAAGAGTGTGACCTGAGATGCCCACTCCCACCCTCCCCCAGAGACCATCACCTCCATCTACAAGACCAGATTCCGAGTGGATGTGCCCTTTGACCTGCCTGAAATCTTCTTTTTTGTGGCTCTGGGGTAAGTGGAGTCCAGGCCCTGACAGCCCAACTGGGCTCCTCTGGCATGACCTGGGGCAGCTCTGGATTTACCCTTGTCACCACCTCCAGGGCCATCTGTGGTGTCCTGAGCTGTGTTTATCTATTCTGTCAGCGGAATTTTCTCCGCTTCATCAAGACCAATCGGTATACCTCCAAACTGCTGGCTACCAGGTGGGTGAGGGCCTGCAGGGAACGCCACTCCCGACCCTCTGTAGAAAGCCCCACCCCTACCTGTGTTCCTTTCTTACCCATGTGTTCCTTACATACTTTCTATGGGACCCCCCACTCACAGTGTCCCTTTCTTCAGTAATACCCACCCTGCCAAGTCTCACGTCTCTTTCCCCACTTACTGGAAACAGACCCCATCATGGAAACCCTCCAGTCAGTCAACTTCCTGTCTCCCTGAGCTTGGAATTCCTCTTCGTCCCTGCTGACTTAGCAAAGGCCAATCCCCATCCAGGCCTGGCTAGTCTGCCCCCCTCTGCCCCACACCCCTACTCGGCCTGCCCCTGGGCTCCTCCATGGGTTTCCTCTCTGGCAGGGGTCTGACAGTTTCTTTGCTCCTGCCCTCCTCTATAGTTATGTCCTCCTTGTGATGCCTCTGATAGGGAGCTTTGGTGTTCACACACATTGGGTGAGGGAGAGGAGGCAAGCTGGAGCTTTCTTTCTCTCACAGCAAGCCCTCGTATGCAGCTCTGGTGGCCCTGATCCTGGCCTCCATCACCTATCCACCTGGTGTAGGCCGCTTCATGGCTTCCCGGGTAAGGAAGGGGCACTGAGCTGGGGGTGGGTGGCGAGCCCCATTTGACATGTCCTCTGTGTACATCATCCCATTTATTTCCCCCTAGAACTCTCTAAAGGGAGGTTCCTATGGGTCACTTTTCAAATGATAAAGTTGTAGCTCAGCAATGGCAGAGCCGTCCTCAGGGTCCTCAGCTAGGAAGGGGTAGAGTAGCTGAGGGTCAGCTGGGTGATGTGACAGATGGAGATGCTGACCTGCCATTGCCTCTGTCCCAGCTGTCCATGGCGGAGCATTTGCGCTCTCTGTTTGATAACAACTCGTGGGCACTGATGACCCGGAACTCATCCCCACCCTGGCCTGCTGAGCCTGACCCCCAGAACCTGTGGTTTGAATGGTACCACCCCCAGTTTACCATCTTTGGGACTCTGGCATTCTTCCTGGTCATGAAGGTAGGTCCTGTCTGTATGCAGATCTGGGGTAGGATGGGGCTGCTTCCACGACCAGACCCTGGGTCACTGTCTCTTTC
Organism: Sigmodon hispidus; assembly: GCA_004025045.1. NCBI lineage: Eukaryota > Metazoa > Chordata > Mammalia > Rodentia > Cricetidae > Sigmodon > Sigmodon hispidus. The sequence goes on along the minus strand of PVIH01000532.1, from coordinate 154,126 downwards.
CAACCAGGTTCCTGATCTAGCCTGGTTCACTGTGCCTACACAAGTCACACTGGCTTCCCCAGCCTCAGAATCCTGTTTTATTTTTTTTTAAACTTTATTTATTTATTTATTTGCCTTGGTGTTTTGCCTAGAACCGAAACTACAGACAGTTGTTAGCTGCCATGTGGGTGCTGGGAATCGAACCCGGGTCCTCTGGAAGAGCAGACGGTGCTCTTAACTGCTGAGCCATCTCTCCAGCCCCTCCTGTTTTATTTTTAACTCAGTTTCTTTATCATCACCATAGAGTAGGTACTGGGAAGACAGCTCAGTTAATAAAGTACTGGCCTCAAAAGTATGAGGCCCTGAGGCTCACCCTCGGCACCCACATAAAAAGGTGGGCCTGGTGGTTACTCCCAACACTGGAGAGGTGGGCTTTGCCTAACCCAATCGGTAAACTCCAGGCCAGTGAGAGACTCTGTCTCAAAGGAGATGAGCAGCTTTCTGAGAATGATCTGAGCTTGTCCTCTGACCTCCACATATACACACACATACAAGCACATACACACATTATAGTAAGAAAAAAAAAAGCAGGCTGGAGAGATGGCTCAGCAGTTAAGAGCACTGACTGTTCTTTTGGAGGACCTGAGTTCGATTCCCAACACCCACATGGCAGCTAACAACTGTCTGTAATTCCAAGATCTGGCACCCTTACACAGTTATACATGCAGGCAAAACATCAATTCACATGAAATAAAAATATTTTTAAAAAAGAAGAAAAAAGAAAAAAAGAAAAGAAAGAGAAGCAGTGGAATAGTTACACTTCCTACCCAAAGGGCATGCTAAGGGTAAGAAAGCGAATGACTTAGCATGTGCTGAGCACACAGTAGGCACTTACTAGGGCTTGGTTGCTTTGCCTGTGTGATGTTCTCTGTAACAGACAGTGCTTCAGGCCCAACATGGGCATCATTTTCTCCGGGAACTTTCATCCTGTCTCATTCTTCCTTTGTTCCTGTCTGCTCCAATGGTCTATAACTTCTGCTTCCTGGTCCCTTCTCTCATTCCGCGCAGTTCTGGATGCTGATCCTGGCCACCACAATCCCCATGCCTGCTGGGTACTTCATGCCCATATTCATCATTGGTGAGTCTGAACTCCAGGGAGATTTGGGAGATGGGGTATAATCGCAGTTCCCCAAAGCCATCTCTCTCCCAGCGTGGTGCTGAGAATGGGGCAGGGTTCGAGGGCCTTGGGGGTCAGGTCAGCCTGACTGCCCCTTCACCCTGAATCTATGGCAGGAGCTGCCATCGGGCGTCTCTTGGGAGAGGCCTTGTCTGTCGCCTTCCCAGAGGGCATCGTGGTTGGAGGTGAGATCAATCCCATCATGCCTGGGGGTTATGCTCTGGCAGGTGAGTGGACCTGGGTGAGTGGCCCTGGGCTCAGTCAGCAGAAAGGCCTCATAGGGTAGAATATGGCTGAAGGGGCTGTTTGTCTACTGCACGGAGTGAATATACAATGTGCCTCCCACCCCCTGGGCCTCTCCTTCCTCTGAACCTCCCAGTTCTCTCTCTCTCTCTCTCTTTTCTCTATTCCCTACACCCTCCATATCCCGTTTTTCTGTCATGCCTGGCCATTTCTAGCAGTTTTCGGTATGTGCCCTCTGGATATCGCTGCCACTAGCCATGGTCACACTATACCCACTTGCCCTCCGGGTGAGCCTGGCTCCTGGCCTGAGTCACCCACCTTGACTCTGTTCCTGCAGGTGCTGCTGCCTTCTCAGGGGCGGTGACTCACACCATCTCTACGGCACTGTTGGCCTTTGAGCTGACCGGACAGATTGTCCATGCACTGCCCGTGCTGATGGCAGTGCTGATGGCCAATGCCATCTCCCAAAACTGTCAGCCTTCTTTCTATGATGGCACCATCATGGCCAAGAAACTGCCATACCTGCCATGGATTCGTGGCCGGAAGATTGGGTGAGCCTCGGGTTGGCTAGTGGGGTGTCCAGGATGGTCTGGGAGTTAAGGGACCCCCCAAAAAATTTAATTCCATTGTCCTCATTCTCTGGCCATCGACATCCACAGAGCCTCATGTGCTTGGGGAGGAAGTCAGGGTTCAGACAAATGTCTGTCTTGCTTCAGGTCACGTGGAGGTTGACCGCCAGCTAGGCGAGGCCTCCCTCCTCCCTCTTGCTCGGCTCCCCAAGCCCAGTGGTCAGGAGCTGGGATGCAGATAGAGTCTGAGGTCCTTCCTCCACCAGACTGCACCCAGAAGTTTTGATTCCCAGAGCAGTAGGGCTAGAGGCTCAAAACCCTCTGTGTTCTGGGTCCAGCTCCAAATCCATCACCTCGGCTGTCACGTGAGTGTGACTTTTCTCACACTCTTAAAAACTAAAATCCTCTCAGGTGTGAAAAACAAACAAAACCTAAAGAAATTCTCTGGATCAGAATTCTGCCAGGTGATACAGTCTCCAGTGAAGCTAATGTTGGCAGCTGGGGCACAAACACCCCACTAGTGAGTGGGTCTCTATGTTCCTTCCATTACCGGGTCCTAAGCATCACTCATTCTGGGAGCCCTTCACCCCTGCCCCCATCTTGCACTCAGAAACCAAAAGTATTTGTTACTTTTCTCTTTGGGACAATAAGACAATAAAACACTTGACCAAATAAACTTCATGAAGGCTTTATTCTGGCTCACAGTTTAAGAATTCAGTCCATCATGGCCGGGGAAGGCATGGCTGCAGGCGTGAGGTGGCTGGTCACATCACATCCATGTCAGGAAGCAGAGATGGATGCTGGTGTTTAGATCACTTTTTCTTTTGTATTAAGTTTAGGACCATAGCTCATGGGGGAGCTCTGCCCATGTTTAGGGTAGGTCCTTCCTACCTCAGTACACAGTCTAGAAACTATTTTGCTAAGGCCTCACGAGTCAAGATTGCTAGTTTGAAAATAAATATTAACTATCATGCATGGTTCTCTGCCTCTTCCTAAAGGCTAGCACTACCATGCAGGGCCTGACACATGCCTCCTTCTGCCCACAGCTCCTATCCTGTGATCGTGGACCACTTCATGAACTGTACCCTCACCACACTGGCCAAGGACATGCCACTAGAGGAGGTGGTGAAGGCTGTGACCTCCACAGATGTGGCTCAGTACCCTTTGGTTGAGACAAGAGGTACTCAGCTGGGGGAGGGGGAGGCTGCCTGGGAAAATGGGTGGGGATTCTCTCTGTCAGGGCCATGGAGATTCCCAGGGCAAGCAAGCAGAGAGATGGATCTGCCTCTGAATCCAGGCTCTGCTATGTGACCAGGGAAAAGTCACTTAGCTTCTCAGTGCTTTGGTTTATTCAGAATAAACCAAACGGACATGATAACCATGTGACCTTCTAGGTTTCTGTCATGTCTAGGGATGAGAAAGCTTTTGCAAAGCATCCATGGAATGGTCCTTGGGATTCTCATCACAAATGATGCAGTCATTCACAGCTGCCAAGTATCCACGTCTAAAACTGAATTTCTGTAGGAAGGAAAGTTACCCCACTGTGCCTCTCAGTCTGTGCTTCATCATCTGTAAACTGGGTGGCAAGTGTCCTAAGAGATGGAAAATTTCTGTAAATTTCCCCAGAGACATAGGAACGCTCAGCATGAGGCTGGGGAGAAAGCCCATTGGTTAAGAACCTGGTCTTGGTTCCCAACATTCTCATGGCAGCTTACATTTGTTCGTAACTCTAGTTCCTGGGACTCTGGCACCCTCTTCTGGCCTCTGTGGGGACCAGGCACACAGTACACACACACACACACACACACTCTCTCTCTCTCTCTATATATATATATACATATTTCAGGCAAAACACACACATAAGATAAAAATAAGTCATTAAAACAAGCATCCAACATATTCTTGGCACATAGTAGGTACACAGATAATGTGACTTCTGCATTCATAACATGTTCCTCCCTCTGTATTTCCTAGAATCTCAGATCCTGGTGGGCATTGTGGAAAGGACTCACTTGGTGCAAGCCCTCCAGACTGAGCCAGCTTCCTGGGCTCCAGGCCAGCAGGTGTGTCTCCCTACCAGGTGTGGGGACAGAGTGGGAGGTGAGCAGGGCTATGGAAGGAGAGAGGAGGTTAGTGTAGGAATCTGGGAAGTGTAGATTGGCTCAGGTCTCTGTTATCTTTCTCCAATTTCCAGCTCTTTCTCCAGGACATCTTGGCTGGTGGCTGCCCCACACAGCCAGTGACCCTGCAGGTGTCCCCCGAGACCTCCCTGTATCAGGTAAGAGAAATTAGAAAGAGTGGGTGAAGAGGGAGGATCTGATGGGGGAAACTCAGGACCCATCTCCTCCCACTGTGCAGTTACACACACACACACACACACACACACACACACACACACACACACACACACGTAAATACTTCTCACCTCCTGATGTGCACAACAGCCCCAGCCTATGAGATCATCACTACCAGGGTTGCTGGGACAATGCAGAGGAGACAGTGAATTAAGAGGGCTTGGGAAACACATGCTGTGTTGGTAAGAAGCATCCCATGGAGCTGGAGAGATGGCTCAGCTTTAGGAACACTGACTGCTCTTCCAGAGGACCCAGGTTCAATTCCCAACAACAACATGGCAGCTCACATCTGTCTGTAACTCCAGTCCTAGAGGATTCAACATCCTCTTCTGGACCCTAGGGGCACTGCAATGCATATAAGTAGGCAAATACCCACACATATAACATTATTTTTAAAAAATAAATGCTGATCATGGTGGCAAATGCTTTTAATCCCAGCACTTGAGAGGCAGAAGCAGAGGCAGGAGAATCTCTGTGAGTTTGAGGCCAGCCTGGTCTACATAGCAAGTTCCAGACTGCCAGAACTATATAGAAAACCCTTTCTGGAAAAAAGATAATTTTCTTTCCCTAAATTTAAGAATCATACAGGGAGAGCTGGAGACATGGCTCAGAGGTTAAGAGCACTGACTGTTCTTCCGGAGGACCTGAGTTCAATTCCCAGCAACCACATGGTGGCTCACAACCATCTATCTTGAGATCTGGTGCCTTCTTCTGGCACACAGGCATAGGAGAGGCAGAATGTTGTATTCATAATAAATAAATCTTAAAAAAAAAAAAAAAGAATCATACAGGATTCCCAATTTGAGGACCTTCCCGTTCCTCCTGAATGACAGTTGGTAGGTTACCTAGCCTCTCAGAGCAGGCACTTGTGTGAGTGGTGGCAGAATCAGCCTAGAGCTCCTAGGGCAGGGTGTGATGCCCTAGAGGTTCAGAAATCTGGATGAAAGGTGGCCTTATACCTTATACCTAAAGCCTAGTTTCTCCCATGTAGCCTGGGTACCACCTAGTGGTCAGACTAGACATTGCAGGCTGGACTTTGTTGCCTTCCACTCAGCTGGCAGAGAAGGGTGTGTGGACACAGGGATGTTCCCTGACTCCATCATTTTCTGTCAAATTCCCCTCCAGACACACAACCTCTTTGAGCTGCTGACCCTTCAGATGCTGTTTGTGACATCGCGGGGCAAAGCTGTAGGCTCTGTGTCCTGGGTAGAGGTACAAGGGTCTTGAGGGTGGCCAAAATGGGTGGGGGGGCACCAACATTCTCCCTTTCAAAGATTGGGAGTTACAAGGAACTTTGATGTTCCTCACCCCTTGGATTAGAGTGGTCACTGTGCGTGGGACATCAGTTACCCGCTGGCCACGCTCTGGATTCAGGATTCCTCATACCATGGCGCCAGCTCTATACAGACTCCACACTGGGGGTGCTCTGGATGATGGAGGCCAGGGCTGTCTCCATCTTCTAACCCTCCTTTCTTCTCAATTCCCTCTTCTGTAGCTAAAGAAAGCAATTTCCACCTTGATCAACCCACCAGCCCCCAAGTGAGCCAGCCTGGGGACTGGAACAAGGACCCGGCTGCCTGGCTCCAGAGACTGCTGAATGGGGGCCCACCCCCTCCCCCTCCAGTGAACCTCAGCCCCCCAGTGCAGCTGGCAGCTCTACTAGCCTGAACAGACCTCCACATTCACTCTGGCCTACCCTGAGGGGACAAAGGAAAGAAAAAAAATCTCGCTCTAGTGGATGAGCCTTCAGAGATTATCTATTCCCAACCAGTAGCTCCTGAGAAAAAATAAAGCTGGTATCTGAAGCCACTGTTCAATCCTGTTCTCCCTCAAGAGTATGCGTGTGCGCCCTTGGGCTCTAGGGTTGGCCTAGGTTAAGCCCTGGGGCATCTGGTGTTCCCAAGGGCATCACAGGCTTAGCCTGGGACTCTTCATACTCCACACCTTAGCAGTGAGATGGAGGGAAGAGATGGTCCCTACTGGGTCTTATGACGCTTGGCCTCACATATAACAGGCCCTTGGGGGTGAGGTTCTGCCTTCCAGATTCAGTCTCTCTAGCTGTGGTTCAGCTAGTGAGGTGAGGTCTCTGGGTGTGGCTCTTTGGAGACAAGATGATACCGTGGGCTTCCTCTGAGACCTCTCAGATGTTTGTGTGTTGGCGATAGGTGCCCTCCCCCACCTCATCCAGGGCTCAGCAACATGCCTTCCCTGGGAGACCAGGTCACCTTCATCCAGAATGAGCACATAACTTTAATGTCACCACACACCCCGTGGGAGATGAAGGATGGTGCTGGGGGACATGTATTCTCTTGACTGGGGATCATGGGGGTCACAGAAGAACCAGGTAGGAGGGAAGGAACAGACAGACCCTACAGAGGGAGATGTTACAGAGACAAGGAATGGCTTGACCAGAATAAACAGCCCCACTTTCCATGGGACAGACGCATAGAATGAGTGGGAGGGGCGAGCCCAAGTCAAGGATGACTCCCCAGGCCCCTTCCAAATAACCCTCCCAAGCTTCTCATCTTGTTCTGCTGGGGGCCTGTCAGCTCTCCGGGGGCCGCTTGCCCTGGCATTAGGCAGAGAGCCTGGAGAGGGAAGCACACAGTACAGGGGGCTCCCACTGCTGAGGGCAGATCCACGGAGGCACTGAGTGGTCCACAGGCATGACAGCCGCCATCCCTGCCACACTCCAAGAGTCAAGAGATGCCCAGTGCTAGACCGGTACATTGGGTCCCCAGCAAGGAGTGCAAAAACAGGACTGGCCAGCTTGCCTCAGTTGTAAAATACTTCATCTTCCTCTTCGGAAAGAGAACCACTGTCCACTGATGGCAGGGAGCCGTGCAAGTGGGTCCCACCTTCAGGCCCCTGAGCCCCTGGCAGTCGCTGCCGATGCTGCTGGGTAGGGTTAGGGGGTTTCTCCGGTGAAGGCCAGCCATCATCAAGGGTGAGGCCAGGGGAGCAGGCTAGGAGACTGTCATCCTGTGAAGGGCCACTCAGGAGGCTGTCCTGAAGGTAGATGCTCTCCAGGTCTAGAATAGCAGAAAAGGAGGTACAAAGGAGAGATGGAATCTTGCATCCTGCATCCTCCCTCCCTGGGTGTGGGAGGCCAGACAAGGGTCAGGAGACCTGTACGTCACTACTACTGAGCTGTGTGACCCCAGGCAGGTCTCCAAACCAATGTGAGCTCAGTTATCTCCCCATGGCAGAAAGCAGAGAAGCCAAGAGCAGGAAGTAAATATTGGGACAAAGGGTGTTTCTTCTGGTCATAGGGAGAAACAAGTGAGGTAAGTCAATGAAGGAAGGCTTCATCAGCATCCAGGTTTGGGAAAGCAGCACCCACAATGCACCTAGTGCCAACTCAAGCCAAGCTTTGCTTTTTGCTCAGTGCACTCCCTGGGGATGTGCAGGCCTCGATTCCCAGTCCCAGGTTACTGAGGAAGAGGCTACGCCATGGGACGGGGATGGAAGAGTAAGAACCTGCCTGAGCACCTAGGAACCATATGCAGGGCTCCTCCACCCACCCTGCCTTGGTATCCCCAGCTGTACCTTGGAGCTGGAAGGCACCCTGGGTACTATCCTCTGGGTGCAGCTCTTCGTCATCCAGGGAGGACCAGGCACTCAGAGTGGCCTCCGTGATAGCAAACTGCTCAGCAACACCTGGGGACGGCAAGACCAGGCTCTGTGAGCCCGTGGACGGGAAGGGTCACTCTGTGTCTACACAGGCCTCTGCGGACTGTCCCTCTCCAGGTGATGAAGGAAGCCACCTTGAGCCCCATCCTGTATCATGTGCTCAGACCCAGCTTCACCCCTGTAGACCCCACCTATGGCCCTCCCTCTCTGTACTCCCACTCACCTGCAGCAAAGCGGGCCTCACGGAGTTCATCGGGAAGACAGCAGTAATCCTCGTCTTCTGCTGGGGATGACTCCCAGCCCGACTGCTGGGCACTCCAGCCTTTCCACTCGATGAGGTGGGCCACTCGGCCACGAGCCATGGCTGTGGGCTTTGTGATATGGTCCTTGATGCTTTGTACCACCCCTGTGAGGTCATGGATGGCTATCGGGTGACTCTCTCAACATAAGGAAGGCCCAGTTCATGGCACCTCCAAACCTCAGTCCATCCCATGCCCTGGATCCCACCAGCCCCTGATCTACAGGCCTTCACTTGTTGGTTTCTTGTTACCAAGACCAGGGGAAACTTTGCCTCACGAGACCCACACTCTGCCCTGTGCCCTCCCTGGCCTTACACTCCTTCACCTACATGTCTCACTCATTTCTATGCCCCCTTCCTCCCAAAGTCTTACTGACTCTGGATCAGGTTTCCAAACCAGCCACTCCTTTCTCAGACTGGCCGTGGCCTTCAGTTTCTCTTGAACTCAGCACCCTCCACCCACAAATTAACAGTTCTGAGGGAGGTTCCCTGTGCTCCCAGCTCTCAGGAGTGAGACTGGTGTGGAGAACTCAGGGAGTGCTTCCTGGAGGAAGCGGCCTGGAGTTGTGCTCTGAAGGCCCACTATGACTGGAGAGAACAGAACCAGGCTGTTTCATAGGTGAGATGGGGTTGATGGCACAGAAGAGCTGGGATGACACATGGGGACAAGAGGCTGGGAAACCCACTGTGGCCAGAGAGCCACAGTGATAACTGTGTGTATGTGTACACAGCAACGGAGAGCCCCAGCCAGACATGGACCAGGGGAGAGGGATAGTAGATCTGTTACTTGGAAACAGCATCCTAATTAGGTTCAAGGGTGGAGATGGGAGATGGGGGACAATTTGGGGCCATTGCAGGGACCCAGCAAGAGGCAGGCCAGCGTTAGATAGAAAGAAAGGCTGGGGGAGCATGTGACTTGACTGGCCGAATGTGGAAGGTGATAGAGAGGAGGTAGCAGAAACAGCTCAGCATCTCCACTAACGGAGACAGGGACGGATCTGGGCGTCACCAGGTTCCTAAAGCCATGCAGACATGAGGCCCCCGGGGAATGAGACTTCCAAGGACAAGTGAGATATCCACAGGAATGAAGGACCAGGGACATGGGAAGGGTGGAGATGAGAAAGACAGGGAGCTCTGGAGGAAGACAGCTGAGTCCTGTGAGTCCCTGGAAGGGTCTGGTGTGGTGGAAGGAAGCTGCAGTGTGTGGAGAAGCTGTGAGAGGAGGCCAGAGGGCCAATCGGCCTGGTAGGCTGGGCTGAGGGCTGACTACAGCAGCATGGGTCCCCTGCCTGCTTGCATGTCCTTCTCCTAGTCACCTTGGTATGCCACTCCTGGCTCCCTCCCACACCTGCTTCAGAGAACTACCATTGTCTGGGGTGCACCTCATGCTTTCAAGGTGGCACAGACCTCCTCAGGGACAATTGAGGTCCAGACACATGGTCTTCAAGTGCTAGCGATCCTTCAGGCTACCATGCTGCAGAGTCCCCGGTGGGGTGAGGCAGGGAGAAAACCACAGTTGTAACCAAGTCTTCACTGAGCAAAATCCTCAGCCTCTCCTGCTTCCTTCACTCCCCAGGGACCCATCCAAGAACACTCCCCCAGGGAGGCCTAGTCCCCACTTCAAGCTCTGCTTCTAGAGAATAAGACCCAAGGTGCCGTGAGAGACCACACAGTCAGATACCCAAAAACTGCACCCTGCCCCATGTGAGGCATCCCCAGAGCCCGAAAACCCAACAAGTCAACTCCAAAGAGAGAAACCCAGCCTGAAGTATGGTAATTAGAAAATGTTAAACCCAGGGGCTGGAGAGATGGCTCAGAGGTTAAGAGCATTGGCTGCTCTTCCAGAGGTCCTGAGTTCGATTCCCAGCAACCACATGGTGGCTTACAACCATCTATGATGACATCTTCTGTGCACTGTATACATAATAAATAAATAATTTTTTTTTTTTAAAAAAAAGAAAATGTTAAACCCAACATGTGACCCTTTGCACATGTCCAGGGAGAAGTCTACAATCTCTAAAGGCTGGATGGGGGGCCGTGAAACCTACCCACAAGGGATGAGGTGGCCAGGGCAGCCACACTGTAGTTGCTGGAGCAGGCTCTAGAGTCGGATATATAGCCATTGGTGGTCTGGAAGCACCTCTGTAGAAAAAGAAGGGGTAGATAAGAAGGCTAGCCAGCCAGAGGACATTGCCCCTTGCCCAGCAGACCATTGTTACCACCCCCTCATCCTTAGGTAGTGGCCAGGGGCCAGGCATAGAAAGGTAGAGAGATCCTATCCATTCCCGCGAGACTTCCTTCCCTGGGGTGAGCACAGCGGAGGAAGTGACAGTGTCATCAGCTGGACTGCAGGACAGCAAGCACACTGACCTGCCACGGATCCCAACAGAAATCCATCTGCTTGTCCTGAAGCAAGAGGAGAAAAGGGACGTCAGGCCTGAGGGCATTGTGCACAAGGCTCAATCCTGAAGCTCCTGCAGGGTATGGTGGCGCCACGTTGTGGTGCTTTGAGAGATCAAGATCTACACATGCCCTGCTGACTCCTAGCACCCAGAAAAGGATGTGGGACACAGTGGCCTTGGGAGGAGAGGGAACTGTGGAGGCAATAAGTCTGGCCTAGCCCAGAGGCGCGCAGATGAGTACAGGTACCCAAAGAGGCCAGAAAAGCTGGCGCTGGAGTTATAGGCAGTTGTGAGCCACCCAGTACAGGTGTTGGGAACTGAACTCAGATCCTCTGCAAGAGCAATACACTTTCTTAATCACTGAACCATCTTTTAAGCCTGAGACTAGAGACTTAACCCAGAAAGATTTCTTTCTCTGAAAAAAATAGTGATGTTGCCATTTGTAACAGGTATTGGTAGAGCATCACCAGCATACTTTAGACTCAGGCCCAGGCTTAATATGCTTTACAAAACAATGACCATGGTGGCTCACACCTGTAATTCCAGCACTTAGCAGGCAGAGGCAGGCAGATCTCTGTGAGTTCGAGACCAGCCTTGTCTACAAAGGGCAGCCAAGGTTGTAACACCGAGAAACTTTGTTTTAAAAAAACAAAACCAAAAAACAATGATCTAGCTGGTGTGGTGGCACAGGCCTCTAATCCCAGTACTAGGAAAGCAGAGGCAAGAGGATCTCTGTGAGTTCAAGGACAGCCTGTCCTAACTAGTGATTTCCAGGCCAGCCAGCATGACACAGTGAAACCCTGTCTCAAAAATCAAATAATAGGGGCTGGAGAGATGGCTCAGAGGTTAAGAGCACTGACTGTTCTACCAGAGGTCCTGAGTTCAATTCCCAGCAAAACCACATGGTGGCTCACAACCATCTATGATGAGGTCTGGCGCCCTCTTCTGTAAAACTGTATGCATAATAAATAAATAAATCAAAAAAAAATTAAAAAAAAAATCAAATAATAATAATGATAATGAAACAAAATATAAAAACCAGCCAGCATCTTGAGACTAGACAGATGGCTCAGTAGTTGAGAGCATTTGTTGTTTCCCAGAGGACCTAGGTTCAGTTCCCAGCACCCACAAGGCAGCTAACAATCATCTGTACCTTCAGTCTCAGGGGATCTAATGCCCTCTTCTGGCCTCCACAGGTACTGCACACAAGTGGTGAACATAGACACATGAAGGCAAACACTCATACACATAATTTAAAAGTAAATAAATCTTAAAACAAATAAAATCAACTGGTAGATTCAAGCTATATCCCTGGGAAAGTATGAATATTATGTAGTAGGACCCTCAATATATCTGAACCCCTCACTACACCTTTCTATTCTATATAGAGAACCCTGCTTTTACTCTTGAGAAGCTGTTGCCAGTTGCTAAGCAGTTCTGGGCTGGTAGTAGAACCTACTGTCTGCAAGGCTGAGTTCATCTGGGCAGGAAGACCTTTGGGATGGTATTGTGTTTTCTAAATAAGTCTGCCCTAGTCTCTGATGCCCAGCCCAATGTAGATCCTCATCTAGCTGAATGTCAAGTCCTTGGTGCCCCTATTACCCAGGAAAAACTGGGGTTGGCAAGGAAGAAGAAAACTGAAAATGGAAGATAAAAAAGCAGCTGGAGCCAGGGCAGGAGGGGGAGGAGGTTACCTTGCCAGCAACATGGTCTGGAACAATGGCAGGTGGATGGCTGGAGGGCAGATCCTGGTTCAGGAGGTCTGTGCCCTGGGGCCTGGGGCAGTCTTTGTGGGCATTTGTGAACAGATCTGCAAATAAAGATGACAGGATAAATTTAGGAAAAAACCTCCAAGTTAGCCATAGCAATAAGGCAGAAAAATAACTAGAGGCACCTGACCTGAAAAGGAGGAAGTCAGGTTTTTACCTGTAGAAAAACTAAAGACAGCTGGGCAGTGGTGGGACACGCCTTTAATCCTAGCCTTTGGGAGGCAGAGGCAGGTGGATCTCTGTCAGTTTTAGGCCAGCCTTGTCTACAGAGCAAGTTCCAGGACAGCCAGGGCGACACAGAGAAACTCTATCTCAAAAACCAAAGGAATCAAAGGAAGAAGGAAAAGTAAAGACTCTGCCAAAAATTAGTTAAACTGATAAACTAATTAGTAAAGATACGGGATACAAAATTAACATACAAAAACCAGTAGCATTATAGTCAAATATGGGTTATGGTTCACACCCAAGGTCCCAGCTATGAGGCTAAAGGAAGAGAATCATTGAATCCCAGGAGTTGCAGACCAGCCTCAGATACAAAGAATCTTATTAATTGTTACATTTTTTTAAAAAAAAAGAAAGAAAGAAAGAAAAGACTGGTATTGGAGATGCAGCTCCCACTAGACCATAAGCAAGGCCAACTGGCCAGTGACCCCCAAGTGCAGGCTACTATGCCTGGTCTCCTAATGTGGGTTTGTGGAACAGAATTTAAGTAGGTTCCCAACTGAATGATACCCCCAGACCTAACTTCAGTTTATTGGTTAGAGCAGCCCCAGCACCTGCCCCAGGGCCCAGCACACAGCAGGATCTCATTAGGGACTTCACAAAGAGGCTAGAGCAAGGGGTCCAGACATCGACACAGCAAGCTAGCATAATCAAAACAGCTAGGTTCTGTCTCCACCCATACTCCACTCCAGACCCCAACAGGTCAGGGAAGAAAGGGGTCCCAACACTCCGAGGAAAGGCTGCAAAGCTCACACCTCAGGCACATCCAGCTGGCTGGGGGGAAGAAAAGTGGATCCAGGCCTGCATTCAAGGTCAAAGTTTTCAGCCAAATTACATTCTGAAAGAGGCCAGAGGATCTGGGACTTGCCCCAAGGCTGGAATGTATGGGCCAAGGCAGAGAGGCTGGAGCCAGGCTGTCTGGAACACTATAGGAGAGGAAGGCAAGGTGATAGGCAATGTCCTCTCCTGCCCCAAAGTAACCCAGACATAAGGAGGGCAGGATACACAGGATTGCACGAGTTCTGAGAATGAGAGCTGAACCATGTGCTGGGACTCCGCAGGCCCGGGCATTGCCTGCTGTGTGCCAGTCCTGGCTATGTGACCCTGAGTTAACCCTGAGTTGCTCTTCGCTGGGCTCCAGTGTCTCCGGTGTCTATAAAGGAAGGACTCAAGGGCAGGGCAGGGGCCTCGTTCTTCAATGGTCATGAGAGCCATTCATCAGGTTTCCTCTTCAGTTATTCCCCCCGCTTGCTTTGCCTACTTGTTCTTTTATTTGAGCGATCTCCAGCTGGAGATCAAAACTGGGGCTTTATGCATGCTGGGAAGCGTTCTACCACTGAACTCCATTTACATCCTCAACCTCTTTTCACCAAATCTATTTAAAAGATAATAAAATAAGTATTGGATAGAATGGAATGGGGATCATCGGAGCCAGAGGCAACCGGAGATTCATTCAGTCTTGTGTCCTGAAAGCTTCTATATGTGTATGAAAGAGAGAGAGAGAGAGAGAGAGAGAGAGAGAGAGAGAGAGAGAGAGAGAGAGAGAGAGAGAGAGAATTTGCACAGGTGAGAATTTTCTGGATGAACACACTGGGTCAAAGTGTGAATACATTTGTTCCTCCAGGTCTGTGTTAGCTCCTTCTCTGTTGCTAAGGCAACTAATAGAAGGAATAGTTAGGGAATTAGGGATTCAGAGGGTGAGCCCATGACCATCATGGTAGGAGCATGGCAGCAGGCAGGCAGGCATGGTGCTGGAGCTCACATCCTAATCCAGAATTGCAAACAGTCTCAGTCTGATAGGGGAGAGAGGGTACAACCAGGAACAGCATGGGGCTTTTGAAACCTCAAAGCCTGTCCCAAGGTGACACACCTCCTCCAGGAAGACCACACCTCCTAATCCTCCCTAAACAGTTCCACCTGCTAGGTCAAGTATTCAAGCATATGAGCCAATGAGGGCCACTCTCATTCACTACCAGGCTCAAAAATAACAGTTTGGAAGCTCAACCAGCAAGATGTCTCAGTGGGTTAAAGGTGCCTGCTGCCAAACCTGCTGATGTGGGTCCATTCCTGGAAGCCATAGGTGGCAGGAAAGAACTGACTCCCAGCCGGTCTATGACCATCACACATGTACTGTCACATACTCACACCCACACACAAGCATGCAACAAAAAAGAGGGGCTGGAGAGATGGCCTAGTGTTTAAGAGCACTGGCTGCTCTCCTAGAGGACCTGGGTTCAATTCCCAGCACCTACATGTCAGCTCACAACCATCTGTAACTTCCAGTGGATCTGATGGCCTGGTCTGGCCTCTATGGGCATCAGAGACAGACATGATGCACAGACATACATCCAGTCAAAACATATAAGCAATAATTTTTTCAAATTAATTTAAAATATTTTTTAAAGATTTATTTATTTATTATGCATACAGTTTTTATAGAAGAGGGCACCAGACCTCATCATAGATGGTTGTGAGCCACCATGTGGTTTTGCTGGGAATTGAACTCAGGTCCTCCGGAAGAACAGTCAGTGCTCTTAACCTCTGAGCCATCTCTCCAGCCCCAATTTAAAATATTTTTAAAGTTTGAAAGCCATGGCTGTGACTAAGCATAATGACTCATGCTTGGGACCCCGACACTGGAGACTGAGGCAGAAGGGATCAGGAGTTTGGAAGCATGTGTGCGCACATTCACACACACACAGAGACACACTATAAACATACATACACCACATACATACCATACACACACACCATACACCACCACCACCACCACAACCACCAAACAACAGAAAGTCAAGAGACACTCTGGAATTCTGCATGTTGCACAAAGTCAGAGTCTGTCTTGCTACAGGGTGGTGCTGGGTACCTGGATGGGTGCTGCAATGCTTCTAGACTCCCTGTGCACCCTGGAAACCCTGAGCTCTCCAGCTTTGGAGCAGGAAGGGAGGGAGGATGAGAAGGGGAAGCCAGGACGGCTGTGACACCAGATTCTTGCTGAGGTGGTGGTGGGCTGGTGGCCCCTGGCTTCAGCCCCTCCCCTGCCTACCTGCCCCCCATCCCATCTGGGACCCAGGCTCCTCTACCAACATCTTCTCCCCCTAAGGACTTTAGCCCCATGATGTCATGGGCTGGTTGCCATAGAGACGTCAGGTAATGAACCAGCCCGGGGTGAAATCACAGGCTGCTCTTAGCACAGCAGGGACCTGGCCGCATCATATCTTTGGAGACTGGAAAAACACAGTGCCATGTAGGGTGGGGCAGGAGACAGCTCAGGGGACCTCTAACGCTTTTGTGGATGCCTCTCCCAAGGGAATCATGTGCTGACATTCCCTTTCTTTAACCTTTCACCTCAATGTCTGAGACCCTTTCTTGGACCTGCTCCCTCCCCCACCTCCTCAGGCTATGTGAGTAACAGCCCTCTTGTTGTCATGGCAACCTGAAGCCCACTTTGATCCTTCCAGGAAAGAGGTGTCATCTAGAGATCCCCTTCATTCCTCTGCTTACCAGGGATGTTTTCCTGCTTTTCTACTACAGCTCCCCAATTATAATGTCAGCTTAACCACCTAAACAGTTCTCCATAATGTCTAACCTAAACCCTTCGTGCTGCAGAGCCCCCCTGCCAGCCTCCCAGACTCTTCTCACTTCCTTTAGAGCTGTCCAGTGCTTACGGCTACTCACTAGGGCTCTGTGTCCCAGCCTATTAGTCACCACGGTTGCCACCTGCACCCAGAGTGTTTCTCAGGAGCAAGAGAATTAGCCTGCAGCCACCTGGGAGGAGACAATACAGATGGAGTGAAGAGAGCTCTCTCCCAGCAGCACAGCGAAGGCGGAAAAACAAGTGAGCAGCAGCCTGGGCACCAAGCCCCTGGTGCAGCCTCCCTGGAAGCCAGCCTCCCCAGAGAGGTTCTGGGCACTTGTAGCAAAGGGATGCACTAGGTGGTCCCTTTCACTGGCTCTGAAGAGAAGCAGCCTTGGGCTCAGTCCTCTGGACTGCAGTCACGTGATCCTGGGGCTGCAGCAGGAGGCCATGCTGTGGCCAGGGTTCCCTCAGTCCCTCAGTGTATCTTTCTAAACAGTGGGACTTCTCTGTCCTGTTCCTGGGCTGGAGTTTGCCCTGGGGGCTCTCTGAACCCTACAGAGGGAGACCAAAGAGTGTGAGTCATTGGCCTTCCTGCCAGGAAAGCAGGACCCAGAACTTGGCAGAGACCCATTCTCCAATGTCCTCCCAAACCATTACCTGGGGTCATGGCTGAGCTCAGAGATGCTCATGGGGATCCCTTTTCATCCCCAACCAAGGGCTTCCACCCAACCCAGCTGGTTCTCATCTACTCCACTCCTGGGGCCCAGCCTACTCCAGGGCACCACCTGTAGGCAGCCTGCCAGGTTGGCCTAAGCTGACTAGGTGACTCCCTTGAGGGAGAAGCCTGGCCTTGAGGACATTTCTCCCTGTTTATTAAACATGTGTTCTGGGTCAGACACCAGGCTGATTCCTCACCTATGATTTTGCTCTGAACTCTCCAAAGTAGGTAGCAGCATGCCCACTTGACAGATGGGAAAATGAAGCCTTGGAGAGCCTTATCAAAGAGAGTAAGCGGCATGAAAAGGTTCAGACCTTTCTGGGCAGCATGGAGCCCAGAAAGTGCTGATCTCCACAAAGGGACCCCCCACTAGACTTCTTCAAACATAAAACTGTGTCCCTCCCCTCAGACTGAACTACAGAACACACCATTTTACTCTCTCCTAATTCATTCACAGAGCCCACTGCAAGGTTGCTCCCAGCAGGGGCTCTGGCAGGCCCCCTCAGGATCTGGGCCATAATCAGATATTTGACTCTTCAGAAAGTCCTCAGTGGCAGATGTCTGCTCTCATAAGAACCAATGCATTGGACATTAGAGACCCCCCAGGAAGGCCAGGAGGCTGACTGCTAGCTGGAGGAGAGGGTTGTGATGGGAGGGGTAGATGGAGAAGCCGTGGAGCCAGGAGACATAGGCCCAGAGGGACCCCAAGATGGAGAGGGGTGGATACAGTCTTCCTATACGTCCCCCACTGTTTGCCACTGACAGAGCCAGGAAAACCTAACCAGATGTGAGGCCTCTGAGCTATCTCAGAAACTGGTTCTGGTCTGCTGGCCGTGTACCAAGGGCTTTGGGGAAGAGCAGGAAACTTTACAAAAGCAAAGAGCAGGGACTCCTTGCTCAGCACTGGAATCCACAGACTCGGATTTGAATCCGACTCTCTGTACAGCCAGGTGGGCCACCTGGGTGAGGTTCCGCTCCGCTCCGAACCCACTTCCCTCCCAGGTTCAAGGGGAACTGGGTCAGGAGAGTCAAGACTGGCCTCAGCCTGGCTCAGGATAAGCATCCAAAATGGGTGGCATCTTAAAAATAGCTGAACCAGAGTCTCTCTGGTGGTAACTCAGTTGGTGGGGTGCTTGCCTAGCATTTGTGAAGTCTTGAGTTCAGTCCCTTAGCCCCACATAAATGAGGCATGGCGGTACATGTCTGTAATCCTTGCATCGGGGAGGTAGAGGCAAAAAGGAACAGGAGTTCAAGGTCACTCTCAGTTACATAGCTAGTTCAAGGCTAGCCAGGGCTACTGGAGACCCTATTTAAACAAGAAAAAAAACAGGGCAGATGTGGTAACTCAAACATGAAATTCTAGCATTTGAGAGATGGAAGCATAGGATGACCTTGTTCAATGCCAGTCAAAGCTACAAGACCCTGTCTCAATTATTAGTTAATAATTTTTAAAAGATAGAAATAGATAAGGAATACAAAACAGTTTCTAGATGCAGTGTGTGTGGCCAGTATCCCCTCTGTTCTCAACACAAATGCACGGCACCTACTGCTTCCTCGGAGGCAGGAAAAGTCCCGTTTCCACCAAAAAGGCCTGGAGCAGAAGCAGTTGTCTGCAGGAAGGCTGATACACAAGAAACTGCTGAGTATTGATGGTGCCAGTATTGATGGTGGGGGCGTGGTCTTTATACCGAGACCCTCTCCCGCCCAAACCTATACTATACCCACCCAGTTGATGAAATCACACACTTGGGGACAATTGAATGGGGACTGCAGGCTAGGGAATTCCTGGTTCCCCAGCCCAGGGGCAAAAGCTGGGTAGGGTGGATCTCTTGTGCAGCCTGGACCTGGAGTAGGGGGAAATGGGTAGTCCCAGTTGGCCAAAGGCTTCAGGCTCCCTGAGGCATCAGTGCAAAGTTCATGACCCCTGACCTCCACTTCAGGCTCTGAACATGGTCCGTGCAAACCCTTGGCAGGTGGGCCTGTGACTAGCAGCTGCTTCAGGTGTGCAGAGGTAGAGCCCAGGGAGACTTGAGACAATGATCCACGAGGCTGAGGATCTGGCTCTGGGGTGAGAGAGTTTCAAACCCTGCCCTAGGCTAATCGCTCAGCGCCCTCATTGTAAAATGTAATTGTAATATACTGGGACAGTATATAACCCATTAGTTCGTGTGCCTACAACGTAGAGTAGAACCCAGTGAGCCACAAATACTGTGAGGGCAGCGGCAGAGGAACAGGTAGGTGCCTCTGTGCACCGGATCATCGACTGAGTCTCTAGAAGGATGTCTGCCTGTTGTCCACCCATCCCTCAGGTCTCTCACTCCTTTTTTTCTTTCTTTCTTTTTGTTTGTTTGTTTGTCTTTTTGTTGTCCCCCCCCCCCCCCGAGATAGGGTTTCTCTGTGTAGCCCTGGCTGTCCTGGAACTCACTCTGTAGTCCAGGCTGACCTCAAC
Source organism: Sigmodon hispidus (assembly GCA_004025045.1). Taxonomy (NCBI): domain Eukaryota; kingdom Metazoa; phylum Chordata; class Mammalia; order Rodentia; family Cricetidae; genus Sigmodon; species Sigmodon hispidus. The sequence continues at coordinate 134,733 of PVIH01000532.1, read as the reverse complement.
CTCACAGAGATTCACCTGCCTCTGCCTCCTGAGTGCTGGAATTAAAGGTGTGCACCACCACGGTATCTCTCACTGCTAAGTTCCTGGGATGCATGTGAGATGGTCAGACTGTGTCCTCTCAGGATGGAGAAGGTTAGAAGCAGCAGCCTGATCTGGGGTTGACACTCAAGGTTCAGGAGGAAGGGTGGAGAATGTCTCAGCCAGTGTGGCCTTAATTGCCTTCGCAAAGGAGTCATGGAGAGAGGATGGGAGATGGAGGCCCAGGCCTCAACCTCATAGTGTGACCTTGGCAGGCATCTCTGCTGCCTAGCGGCTATCCTGTACTCTGTGGATCCCATGCTCACAGGCCAGTGCATTAGGGGCTGGGATCCCACGGCTGTGAGCATGGGTTGGCCAAGGGATGGAGAGGGGACCTGGCCACACAGATGCCTGACTCCTGGGACTGCCTCCATAGGAGACTACCCGGAGTCTAGAGGGTTTCTGGGGACAGCTCAGACTCTGAGAGCCTGGAGCTGAAAGATCCTTCCCCATTCTCTGCTTCACAGGCCAAGTACATGCTGGGTTCCCCAGGTCTCACAGGACCATGCTGCTTCTAACACAGTGGTTGAAACCCAGTAGTAAGTAGCCATGGGTCAGCTTGAATCAACTTCATTCAGACTGATTCTGTCCCCCCCACCATGACCCCACCGCTGATACCTTCCAGGGACACCTGAGTCACTTCCTTGAATACTCTTCCATGAACTTGGGGCAGAACTTCCTTCCTTAGAGTCCAGAGGATATGGAAGGGTGTTTTTCAACAGTCCCTACACCAAGGTCCCTTCTAGGGCCTGCCCAGCTCCATTGGAAGTCCAGTTTACCCTTCTCTGCCTGGATTAATTCCTGGGGTGACCAGTGAAATCTTGGAAGACTTTAAGGTGAGGAGACTTGGTTTCTACGCACCCCCTGCTCCCACAGAGAGTAAGAGTCTCAAGTGGGACAATGGCCCAACCTCTTTTGGAGGGTTTGGTTTTGTTTTGACACAAAGTCTCATAAAGCCCAAGTTGGCCATGAACTCTCTATGCTGTGGATGCTGGCCTTGAACTCATCTCCTGATCTTTCATCCTGAGTGCTAAGAGTACAGCAATGCCCCAACACTTCCCAACCTCTTTTCTAAATAAAATATTACTCCAAAAACAAAAATACCCATCCCCCAGACTCTATGCCCCTCTTCACCAGACACAGGTGCCCTCCCCCATGAGGCAGAGTCACTCCAGCTCCATGGAATCACCTTGGAGATAACCAAGGTGCTAGGTCAGAGACAAAGGCCCAGGGGTTACTGAGACATCAGCTGTCCTCTGTCCTCTCCTGTCCCCTGAGCAGGGATGGGGGTGGGGATGGAGTTGGGATGAGGGCGGGGTAAAGCCAACCTTGATAACTTGTTCATCCCCACTGATCCCTTCCTGCTAAGGGGTTTCTAGGGCTGAAGACAGAGGCACCCAGAGGGAAAAGGATCCCTAGCTAGGAAGGCCTGCGTCTTGGGGAGCAAGAACGAGATCCGCCTGTCTTCCTGGAGCTCAGTGGCCCATAAGAGGACCAGAAAGAACCGGAAGCCACCCTCCCCTCCAAGGCACACTGCAGGAGGCGTGCGGCTGCAGGCAAGAAAGCATGGCACCGGGACCTTGCTTCATGCCACCTGCCGGGTGCTGAGTAGGAGCTTGGGGTGCAGAGACCTCCGCCTGCTCTGCGCGCTGCCCGCTCTCCTCTCGAGTCCTGTTCCATTGTGACACCGTGTCCCCTGGGGCGCGGCTGGTCCGTGAAGGGCGGACACCCACCCTGGGCTTCCCCGGACCGCGGGCTGGCGCCCCCGCCCCTTGCTGCGTCCGGGGCCCCCCGGTCCTCACCTCGAGACACGCAGGAACCCATCACGGGGCGGCGGGGCCCGGCCACTGCGCCCGGAGTGCGGCGGGCGGCCGCGCGCTCATGTCTCCGCGGACCAGGGCTGCTCGGCTCGGCCTCCTTTCGCGCCTGGGTCGTTGTCCCCGCTGCCGCCGCGCGCGCAGCTGCCAGGACCGCGATGCCGCGGCGGGCGGGGGACCTGGGGAGCGCGGAGGGCGGTGCTGGGGTGCGCCCCGCCCCCTCCGTGCCGGCGCACCTGTTGTCACAGCCCCGGGTAACCTGGACTCTATAAAAAAGGACTTCTAGACTCAGACCTGAGTAGCACCTGCTGTCTGGAGCTCAAGGTCAGGGGAGGGGGTTGAACGGAGGGGGGAATTGTGCAAGAAGGAGTCTTGTCCTTCTGTGCACACAGACTAGACTTTATTTGTGTGTGTGTGTGTGCCTCAGCACAAGTACGGAGATCAAATGACACTTGAGGGAGTCTATTTTCTTGCACTATGTGGGTCCCAGGAATTAAACTCCGGTGGTTATTCTTCCTGCTGAGCCATCTCCCCAGCCCCCGGGTCAAGGTTTTTCTGATAGTTACCTGCTCATAGGAGGATGCTGCCCCTGGGTGAGTGTTCTGAGGGAGGCCCATGACACTACTAGCGGCCTCCTGGCAGGGCAGAGGTATTAGGCAAGAAGGTACACTATCTCCCAGGGCTTCTGTGTAGGGCAAAGAAAGTTAGGCACAAGTTTTTTGCTCCACCTGGGGACTTCTGTCGTAGAGCAGCGGTGGCCCTATTAATTGCTGGCACTCTCGTGCCTTTCTGCATGTGTGGTTTTCATGTCTCACAATATACTCTTGTGTGCATTCACACATGCTCATCCAGGAACCCAGAGTGGCCAGATGCTCCTCGGCAAACCTTGCCAGGCAGCTCAGTACCTGATGTCTGAGGCCAATTTTATCCCACTCCATCCTTAGATATTCCTGTTCTCAGGCAGAGGAGTCACTGGGTTTGTTTACCAGACATGTGTCACTAGAGACAGACTTTAGACAGAGTAGAGATGCTCTGAGTTGGCCCTGGTGCTGTCAGACAGAGGTGTAAATGGAGACCCAGCTCATATAAACCATGTTAACTTAAACACACAATTGAGCCTGGAAGAAACATATGTGGTCACCACTGTCCCCTACTCAACACAAGACAACAGCATTTATCAGACATGGGTCATCACAAATAATCCAAAGACAGATTTACAGTGCGTGGGAGCAAGGGTGATGTCACTTCTATAATGCCAGCACTTGGGAGGTAGAATTAGGAAGATCTGAAGTTCAAGGTCATCCTTGGTTAGCCTGGGCTACATGGGACCCTGCCTCAAAACAGAAAAGGACAAGATAGTGTATGGAAGGTTGTGCACAGGTTATGAGGCAATGCTGTACCATTCTACCAAGGGGCTGGAGCCCCTGGTGATGGATTCCTCGAGGACCTCAAGGGTTGGCTGTCATGACAACAGCAACACAGATTGCTGCAGCCTCCTACAGGCTGGAACCCATACTTGTGTGAAGCACCGACCATGTACATGCAAGTACGAACAACACCTGAGTGTCGATCCTCCGGTGGGTGTAGGATTCTGTCCCAGCTGCTCAGAGCCTGGAACTCTGTCCCCCCCCCCACAAGTCTAGCCTCGCTGAGGTGGCTGTGAAGGGACCATGATAAGGAAACTTGGGTGGCTCACTCAGCGTTAGAGGTGCTCCTGTCTCTGTGTGGAGAAGACAGACCTGCCTATGGTTGGGCTCTAGTCTTGTCCCGTGCATGTGGCCTGGTACTGAGCAGGCAGATGTGTCTGCCCTTGTTGTTGCTCTATGAGCTTGGAGGCAGGGCTCTGACTCACCATGATGTAAGGGCAGGAGCTGGTCACAGCTGCTGATGCTTCTTCTGGCAACATAACAGTCGGGGATGGGTGGTATGGTGGAAGAGGACCCAGAAGAGAGGGGGCGGCTCCAGGGTAGGCAGTGCCTGGGATGGACAGAGGTGCATGGGGTGAGCATCGTCTAGGGTCCCTGTCTGACTGACTCAGAGACACAGGTGGGGGTGAGACTGATGCTTCTGCCTTCCCAGGGACTTGACAGCCTTATCTTCCTGCAGATTCAGTCTTGTCACTGTACACACTGGAGCTCCGACATGGACAGGAGTTTACTTAAGGATACACCACTTACTGATAGCGGGACAGGGACCAGAACATAGACACCCCAGCACTGGTATCAGACTGAGGCTGGTCCATCCTGGGGGAGGCAAGTGGCTCTTCCTTGCATGTCCACATTCACCTTCCCAGTCCTTGGAATTCTGCTGAAGCAAACAATGTCCAGACAGCTCCAAGATGTGTGGCTATCCTCCCTGGGAGGGCTGTCCTTTCCCAGCTCATCTCACAGCCCATCTGCCCTGTGACCTTCCACTGCCCCCCTCGGGCGCCCTCCTGCCACACCCACTCATGGCAGAGGGAGAGGAAACCTGGGGAGACAGTGCCAGGATGAACCCTTCACCTCTCATGTACTGTTCTCCTGGGATGATCTTAAGGAAAGAGTCCCCTCCCATGGCTCCTCATCAATAAACAGACATCTGCAGCTAAGAGAGCCTGCCCTGCTGTGGGCACTGATGCATGGAAAGGGGACAGTGGGGACAGTGTAGGCAGGGCTGGACAGAAGAAAGGTCAGTCTGCAGAAGCAGTATAGTGATGCTTGCCTGGCAGACCCAGGGTCAGTAGGGACACTGTGGAGAGAGCCACGTGTGAGATGAGCTAAGGGTCAGAGGGTGGAGATGCTCTTTCCCTAGTCAGTGTCTGTGAACCAGGGGGCCAAGGGGACATGGTGACAGCTTCAAGTCTACGGTGACCCTGAAACCAGATTTTGAAGGTTGAGTGTTGGCAGCTAGAACTGGTAGAAGGCTCTCTGTACACGAGAGGTTTGAAAACAGGGATGCTTGGGGACATTCTGGGCACATGTGACATCTGGGGAGCAGTAGGAAAGGGGAGGCTGTACCCCCTGAATGCAGCAGCGATCTTCACCAGGTCATATGTGCTCACTTGCAAGAGGCCATTCATTGGCTGCTGACTGCTGATGTTTTCTCAGAGGAGAGGATGATGGGAAGGTCACCGAACCCTCGCTGGGATTCCAGACACTTCTCCTCTGAATGCATTTTTGCCCTCAGGAGTTGCTAGAATATATAGGCTAGGGAAAGTTGCTCGAATGGGGTTCCATCTATATACTATGGAGAAGCCATATGCTGATGAAGTAGCTTTTGTGTGCAGTTACTTTGGGGCCCCACCAGACTCCTCACCCATACTCTATTAAGTGAACCCCGTAAATTTATTGCTTCCCCGGGGTGAACTGTGGTGGAATCGCCATTGGGTTTGTCATCAAGATCTTGTGAGGAGTGTCTCTAAGAGTGGCAAAACTTGACAACAGAAGTCCTGGGAGACCTGGGCAGGCATCCTGTGGATGGGGGGATCTGTAATAGATCCTCAGTTAATAGGTGGTGACTGAATGTGGAAAAAACAAAACAAAACAAAACAAAACAAAACAAACCTCGTGATATTTGTCCAAGGTCCTACATCTGAAAGATGGATCATGGCCAAGACCTAGTCACCTGTCCCCCACCAGCAGGTACACCCTGATGTGTCTGTCAGGCAAGGGGTATGTCAGTACAGATGGATGCCCTTGCATACTGGCTTTGGGGGAGGAAGGAGTCAGTGTTTCTCCACTTGGGACCACTGGCAGCACAAGGCAGGTAGAGCCCTTGAGATGGAGACAGATTTGGCCTATTCTTGTCTGGGGCTTGGAAGGTACGTCCTGAGACAGGATGAAGCCCACTGCTTAGTTGTGCATGAGGCTTAAAAGGGCAGAGAGGGAGGAGAGTTTGCCAGTGGTCTGGGCATGGGAAGAAGGACCCAAGAGACTGAAATAGACTCTTGAGTAGGTTCCAGCAGTCAGAGATTGAAGCATTTCCAGAAAGATCTAGAAATAAGGTCATGAGCCAACCTTGGAATGTGTCCATTCTCACTTGAGGCTGGGGCTTCCAGCTGGACCCTCAGATCAGAAGTCTCCATGACCCCCCAGACAACAGGTGGACTAGAAAGAGGAGGAGGGAGGGAGAGAGAGAGAGAAGCGAGCGAGCAGTCTGAGTCTGATGGGGGAGACAGTCTTGAGGAGCTCAGCCTGATGGATGCAGTGACCACCGCTGTACCAGTTCCTAGCACACCAGGGAGAGACAGGGAAGCCTCCGGGAGTCAGAACTGTAGAGGTATTCTAAGTTTGTCTCTCAAATACCTAGTGCAGGCCTGGTCCATGATGACTGCTTCATGACAGGATCCCTTTCTCAGGGTCCAGGGGGCTGGTGATATCACTCTGGTTCTGATGATCTCTGCAGGCAGAACCAAGGCTTAGATGACAGTAAGGTTCTTGAGTTGTGTGTCACACAGAAAGTGACCACCAGGGGGCAGCCTGAGACAGCATGATTCTAAATAATTTTCATGTTCCTTTTCCACATTTGGCCACTTGACATAGAAAGCACCACGCTAGCAACTCTGACGGAGCCAGAGCTCAAGGCTGGGCACAGTGCAACGTGAACTTGGAGCCTGGTGAGGGGAGGGACTGAAACATTGCCCCTCATTCTGTCCACTGGTCCCTGAGATTTACCATGGAGCTGTGTCTGCCCCAGGACTATATCACCTCTCCTGAGCCATGACTACAAGGTTGTAGCCGGGGGTTGAGGGATGCTTGTTCTAGTAGGACATCTCTATATAGAACAAAATTCCTCAGTCTGAAATATGCATGGTCCTGAGCCCATTATACAGATGTGGAGACTGAGAGCCAATGGAAGAATCAAGGCTAAGTAAAGGAACCAGGACTTGGGCCCCTCTGATCCAATGCACTCATGGGGATGAGGGTGGTAAGTGTTAACTTTTGTACCTGGCCTGAGAGACCTAGAGGCCTTTCTAAGGAGACTGGGAAAGTCTACCTGACAGTCTAACCTAAGAAAGTCACATTCATCTAAACACAGGGGCAGGGAATTTCCAGTCAGAGTCAGATGTCATTGGACACACAGGTGGGCTGAGTGTAATAAGAAGTTCCCAACCTGATGAGGGTTGTTAGAACCCACAGGGAGCCCCAAGTCTGATGGAGGAGACACAGCTGACAGTTCTGAGATCCTGTCCTGAGCACCGAGGACACTGGAATGAGGTAACCCAGACTAGAAGCTCACAGGTGTGGTGACACCTAGTCATGAGGATGGCCCTTCTCATTGGGAGCCCTGCTGAGCCAGGTGGGGTCTTGGTGGGACTTAAGGGTAATTCAAGTGCTTGGGTTAATGGTAGCATGGTGCACTGCATGGTATGAGTCCATTTAGAGGTGAGTCCACACCACAGTCACATGGGACAGCTCTTAGAAAGACCTACTGCTCAATGGGCACACTTTTAATCCCAGCGCTCAGGAGGCAGAGGCAGGTGGATCTCTGTGAGTTGGAGGCCAGTCAGGTCTACAGAGTGAGTTCCTGGACAGCTAGGGCAACACAGAGAAACCCTGTCTCAAAAATATCAAAAGAAAATCAAAAACCAAAAAACTCCCACCACTAAGCTACACTCAGTCCAGTTCCATGACACCATGACAAAGGTGTGTTGACCTATAAGGTGATTCCAAACCTGGATACTCCTGGGGCCTCTGGCCAGTATGGTCCTCATCACTCCTGCCTCTGGATATTTACACAAGCCATGCATCCTCCATCTGGCCACACTGTGCATGCCTGTCCTCTGAGTCCCTGTCCATCCTGCTTCCTCATCCTAAGCTTCCTGCAATATGCTCACCACCCCACAACGGGATGCAAAGAGCACATAGAAGATGCTCACCACCCCACAACGGGATGCAAAGAGCACATAGGCATGAGCTACAATCTTGGAGACCGAAGCTGGTGCTAACAGGCTATGGCACACAGCCTGTTTCTGTTCATGGAGTTTTATTTAGACACATTCATGCTTATTCCTTCGCCTATTTTCTTTAGCTGCGATGCTTTATAACAGTGGGGTGTGGCAGTCATGCTATAACCCTCAAAGCTGAAAATGAAAATGTTTGCCAGTATCTGGTCAAGACACTGGCTGAGGAGATATATAACAAATCACTGGGATAAAAAAAAATTGATAGCTCCTGAAAAGTGTCAGGAGGGGTAGAACATGGGGTGGGGAGACTGTAGATGATACTGACTGAGACATTTCTCATCCTATTTACCCCCCACCCAATGCCTGAGAAAGTGACCTGGGCAGAAGGTGGGCCGAACACATGGCCTGGCCTCCCCAGAGTCTGTTCATGCCCACTAGTGGAAGGTCCTGTTGGCATCTGCCCTTTGGGGAGTTGACTGCATGCCTGATAGACATGGTGGGGACTCCCTTTTCTGGGAGCTTACAGGAAATTGTAGAGAGCTACCCAAGCTGACACCCAGATCAAAAGTTAAATCCAACGGGGCCTGTCCCCCTTCTCCTCCTCACGTGCCTTCCAACCACTCATGAACATCCCCCAGTGATCCAGAAGCAGGAATATACCCCTTTTATAGACAGGCTAACAGAGGTCCGTGGTGTTTGATGAACTGGCCAAGCCTTTGGTCCATGTCTGCAGGCAAAGCTCTGATTGTCGTGGGAAAGCCCCCGATGGTATTTAGGACAATGGATTCTAGCCCAAGACTTATTCGGGCAAGTCTGTCCCCTCTGGGCTTCAGTGTGGTCGTCAGGAACCCAGAGGGTTGGGTAAATGTTACCTGTAAGATCCGCCAGCTGTACACGCTATGGCTCGCCTCTACCTTTTCAAGCCTCAGTTTGTCTCTGTAAAATGGGGAAATGAATGTTGGTCCTCCCACACTCCTGCAGCTGGTCCCAGTCCAGGGAGATCACAGATGGGAAAGAGCTTTGAGCTTTGTGGAAGAAAAGGCTTCTATAAATCTAAGGGGTTATTATGGCGCTGATTTGGAAGCAAGCATGGGCTAGGAGCCAGAGGCGGACAAAAAGTTTAGTCTGGCCAGTAGAGGGCATTATGGAGAAGCAGGGTGGATCTTAGTCCTTGGGAGATCAGCTCAGATATCAAGGCTGCCATGGGGACCTGGCTGTGAAATGTAGAGGACCCAAAATGCCTCAGTATAGCGGTAGGGGCTGGGCAGGGTAAGAACAAGAGGCAAATTAGCTTTAACCTAGTAAGGTGGGAGCTCGCATGGGCACTAGACAGGCAGGTGTGGAGCCCAAGAAAAGGTAAGGAGAGAGGTCCAGGGAAAAGCCTAGGTCAGAAGCCTGGGCTGGAGAGCCTTTAGGGAAGCAACACTTTCAGGCTCCAGGATAAGGCTGTACCACCTGAGGGCAAGTTCCTTCACTTCTCTGGTGATGTTCTTCCCATAAAAGGAGAAGCATGCTGGGTGGTGGTGGCACACACCTTTAATCCCAGCACTTGAAAGGCAAAGAAACAGGCAGTCTCTACGAATTCGAGGCCAGTCTGGTAGACAGAGCAAGTTTCAGGACAGTTAAGGATACACAGAGAAACCCTGTCTTGAAAAACAAACAAAATGGGGGGCTGGAGAGATGGCTCAGAGGTTAAGAGCATTGGCTTTTCCAGCGGTCTTGAGTTCAACTCCCAGCAACCACATGGTGGCTCACAACCATCTAGAATGAGGTCTGGCACCCTCTTCTGATGTGTATACATCAGAACACTGTATACATAATAAATAAAACAAAACAAAACAAAACAAAACCAAAAAACAAAAGAAGCCTCATGGCCTCCCCTCTGGGAGCTATACCTTAAGTGACCAAACCCTGACAGCTTTTAGAAAAGGGCTGAACTCTGCAAACCCCATTGTATTCATGGGCTGGTTGATGGTAGCGGGCCCTACCCACTCTTGCCTTTCCAGCCCTGGATAGAGCCAGAGCCCTGGGAAAGTATTTTTCCAGCACAGGTATGGGAAGGGGTGAGAAAGGGGGTCAGGGTGAGCCTTGGGAAGGCCCCTAGGACATGTGTGAGAATTGATAGACTGTCTAGTGGGCATCACTGTTTCCCTTCCCTACCCTTGCTGGGCTGGAATGACATGGTACTGAAGACACAATAGAGGGAGGCAGAGACTGGGGTTTGGGGAAAGGATTCCCAAGCTGGTAGAAGATGGGGAGGGAAGGGATTTTTTTGAAGGAAGAGAGGAACCAACCTGCCCTACCCAGTGAACCCCCCAGCACACTCCTCTCTGAGATACTTCTGAGCCTCAGTTATTTTGTCTGTGAAATGGAGAGGTAGCCCCTTGGGTTATAGGGCTTCAGAGATTCCATAAGATGGCCTGGATCTCCAAAGGGTTCAAATAGCCCCTACCATCTCTCCATCTCTGGTAAGAGTGTGTGTGTGTGTGGTGTGTGTGTGTGTGTGTGTGTGTGTGTGTGTGTGTGTGTGTGTGTGTCCTAGGCTCACAGAGGCCTGGAGTTGGCTCTGTCCCTGCAGTCATTAGGCCTTTTGTGTAGAAGACCAGTTCTCTACTCTGGGGAGCCCAGGAAGGCCAGCCTCTCTGCATCCCCCTAGCCCTAGCTGGAGGACTGGAAGGGCTCCCAGAAAAGCCCCTTTGGAGACCAGTGTTATGGTGTTGTGTGTCAAAACTTTCCGTGGCTAGATGATGGTGTTGAACGCCTTTGATACCAGCACTTGGGAGGCAGAGGCAGGTGAATGTCTATGAATTTGAGGCCAGCTTGGTCTACAAAGCAAGTTCCAGGACAGGCTCCAAAGCTATACAAAAATTCTGTCTCAAAACAAAAACAAACTAACAAAAAAACTTCATGGGGCTGGAGAGTTGGCTCAGCAGTTAAGATCACTGGCTGTTCTTTCAGAGGACCTGGGTTCAATTCTCAGCACCCACACGGCAGCTCCCAACTATCCCTAACTCCTACTGCAGGGGATCAGACATACATGCAGGCAAAACACCAATGCACATAAAATTCAAATTAATAAATTATTTTTAAAAAATCAAAACAAGGGCTGGAGAGATGGCTCAGCAGTTAAGAGCACTGACTGTTCATCCAGAGGACCTGAGTTCGATTCCCAGCATCCACATGGCAGCTAACAACTGTCTGTAATTCCAAGATCTGACATTCTTACACAGTTTTACATGCAGGCAAAACATCAATTCACATAAAAAATAAAAATAAATATTAAAAAAATCAAAACAAAAACTTCTTTTGCAACAGCCAGATAGGGAACCCTGACAGACCAAAGTACAGATACCACCAAAGGCCAACTTGGTGAATCAATGCGTTTTATAGGAATTATTTACCAAGATACAGGTGAGGAGTTACTTAGAGGAGCAGAAATGACTGAACAATAGCTATATGACCAAAGCCCACCCCAGCATAGGTGACGGCTCACAAACCTGGGAACTTGGACCACAGACTGCACAGCCTGTAGGCAGCTCAGGTGTTCAAACCTCTTCCAGCAGTTTGGCTGACCTCAGAGTTTTGTTTTTGTTGGTTTTTTTTTTTCAGTTCAGCTTCCTGAAACCCGAGACACTGGCTCTGGCTAGCCTAGAACTCAGAACTCATAGAGATCTGCTTGCCTCTGCCTCCTAAGTGCTGGGATCAAAGGCATGCCGCCTCTGCCCCAGCAACATTTGAATATGGTCAGTTTCAGGGACTTCCTGAAGCTATTTTGAGTTATTTACCTTGCTGTTTAAAAAGCTTTTGTCTGATACAATGTTTCAATCTCAGAAGAAACTGTAGCACAGCATCTGGGACCATCTGTACTGAGTTAGTCTGTTATTCAGTCTGTAGTGCAAGGAGGTCCAGGTAGCTTATCACCAACCCTGGCAACTATGCCTGTGTCTCCAGCTCCCAGACCTTCTACGAGAGGCTCCATCTGGGGTTGTGCTTTGAAAGCCTTAGAAGGTTGCTGGGAGGGGCTGAAGAGATGGCTCAGCAGTTAAGAACACTGACTGTTCTTCCTGAGGACCTGAGTTCAATTCCCAACAACCATATAGCAGCTAACAACTGTCTGTAATTCCAAGATCTGACACCCAGGCAAAACACCAATCCACATAAAATAAAAATAAATATGTAAAAAAAGAAGGTTGCTGGGAGAGGGTAGCAGGTAGAGAGGTGGCAGAAACAGAACCCAGGAGGACCAGGTGTGGGAAATCTCTTCAGAGTCAGGAAGAGGAAATATGATCCCCAAAGATTGAAGTTCCTGACCACTGTGAGCTCCATGTAGGTGCTGCCAATCAAACCTGAGTTCTCTGTAAGAGCAGCCAGTGTTCTTAACCTTTGGGCCATCCCTCCAACCCCCAACCGAAGTCCATTTTTAACTATAGGATCCTCTTCTTCCTCAATCGCCTCACCCCTCATTGTCAGCCCCTGTCTCCACTGTTCTGTAACCTTTACCACCAGTGGGGCCCAGGTGCCACCTGATTGCCTATATACCTCCGGGTCCCCAGCCCAGGATAATGGCTCCTGGGGTGGGGGTGGGGGTAGGGAACAACTGCAGAACGGACAGGAAACACCTTTCTGGGTAAGAGACACAAGAAGCTCAGAGATGCTGAATTAAGAGTCAGCATGGTTGGTAGAGCAATTGCACAGCGTACAGAAGGCTCCAGGTTCAATCCCCAGCCCTCTACATCCCAGACCTGGTGCAGCACACGCTTAACCCCAGGGCTTAGGAGGTGGAGGCAGAATGATCAGAAGTTCAAGGTCATCCTTGACAGCAAGTTTGGACCTAGCCTGGGATACTTGAGACTTTATCTACATACTAACTAAATACATAAGTAATGAGTAGGCTGTTGAGATGGCTGGGTGGGTACAGGTGCTGGAACCACGCTAAGGTGTAAGAAGAGAACAGACCCCCCACACACAGTCCCCTCTGATTGCCACGACAATGTGCCCCTCAACATTCACATGATGGTAATTAAGAGAGAGTGTTGGTGGTGGCCAAGGGAGTTAACGTCCTCTGTCTTAGCTCCTGAGCTTGAAGGACCTGCCGTGCCCTGAGCACTCAGGGAAAGTTTGCAGCTACTGTTATTGGACATCTCTCACCCCCTCACTTCTCATGAGAGACAACCAAGCCCAGAGAAGGTGTGGCCCTGTCCAAGGTCACACAGCAGTCCTCTCCTGTCAGACACTGCTGGGCTGGCGCCACCCCAGGGTGGGTCCCTTGGGGCAGCCTCCATTGTGTGCGGCTCTCCCAGCAGGAAACCGCTGCGCTCAGCAACCTGGGCAGCAAGGGGAGGAACAAGTTTGGCTACGTGACTGGCAGGCCCTGGAGGCTGAGCCTGGAAAACAACCTGTTAGAGTGGGCTTGGGTGGAGGCCTTCTCGCTTGGTGGAAGGAGTGGCCGGGGTGGCCTTTCAGCAGACGAGGCTGGGAGGCTCACAGCTTGTTCCCTGCCTTTGAGGGGGTGGCTGGAAGGCTTACTGTAAGCCTGAGCTGCAGAGCTCTTGGGGAGCAGTGGGGAACGTGGGTGGGCAACAAAGCCAGTGGGCGCCTCTAACCCTGGGGTGACCCGTGTAGGATCCTGAGTTTTCGTAAGTCCTGGTCTATGGGGAGGAAGGCAAAGCTATGCTTGTGGGTTGCTGGGTTCCTTGGTGACTTTGAGGACCCAGGTCGAAGGCCCAGGGGCTCAGCTCCTTTAAGGTTTCTCTGCTGTGGAACTCAGAGCAAGGTAAAAATAACAACAACAAAAACCCACTGGAGGCTCGTGGCCTTTGCCAGCCTTACCTCTGTTTTTTGGCCTGACTCAGTCAAGAAACCATCTTTGAAAAAGCCCTGAAGGGGGCTGGAGAGATGGCTTAGCAGTTCAGAGCGTTGGCTGCTCTTCCAGGGGACCCAGGTTCAACTCCCAGCATTCACATGACAACTCACAACTGTCTGTAACTCCAATTCAAGAGGATTCAACACCCTCACACAGACAGACAGACAGACAGACATGCAGGCAAAACACCAATGCTATAAAAGAAAAATAAATAAATTTATTAATTAATAAAGAAAGAAAAGGGCCTAAAGGCCTGGGGAAGTCAGGACCACAGAGAGGTCATAGATATCAGAACTGCCAGGGAGCAAAAGGGAACCATTGATGGTACAGCACAGGAGAAGTGATGGATGAGGCTTTGGGAAGGGGGAGACCAGAGGCCAGAAGCCAGATGCTGGAGGGGAGACCCTACTGGGCATTGGCCTGGGACCAGGGAACAATGTAGCCAGGTTCAATGGATGTAAGTGTGGCATGGAGGGGCCTTGCTCGGGCTCCCTATAGGTCCCTCCCCTTTGCTGCTGTGAAGCTAAGCACACCTTGACCCTGATGATGTGCCAACCGCCACCTGTTTATTATGCACAGAGACAAGGGGAGGGTGGAACTGGGTCAAAACCTAGGGGACCTCCCACTTCTTTATTTAAACACCCCAGCACTAACTGCCCTGGCAAAGGGTACCCTGAACCTGGCACAAACACAACTACAAGGCTAATGGCAAAGCACCTGCCTGGATATCAGAGGGAGCAGCAAGGAAGCTGGATACTGGGGAGGTCCAGGGGTCTAGGGCAGCTCTAGGAGATGGTCATGGTGAGCATCATGGTGGGCACTGGGGAAAGTTAGAGCCATAGAGTTCCTATGCTCTTAGCAGTTGGAACTGACTCCACCTCAGAGACCGGTAATCTAAGGAAATAAAAGCCAGGAAGGGCAGGCAAACAGGAGAGATGCTCACTGTCTGGTGATAAGAACTACCCAATATGGGTGTGCCACAGGCCCATACCTGCAGCTCCACTCTGTGACTGTGTAGTAGGGAAGACACCGGCACCAACATTTGCTTCACCTGGGTCTCCTTTGATTCTCCAGTTATTTGCCTAAAATAGGCTCTGTGGGAGCTGCCTTAAGGGACTAACGGCAGAAATTAGCAAGTCTCGTGCAGAGGCGTGGTGTATCATAAGTAGGTCTGACGGCCAGTGCAAACCCCGAGCAAGCCCCAAGAGGTAGATGCATCCCTCTCCTTGTGCAGAAGAAAGAAATTGGGGCGCTGATGGGTTAAAATGGTGATTCTCAACATGTGAGTCACGACCCCTTTGGGGTTGACCTGACCCTTTGGGAGTTGAATCACCCTTTCACAGGGGTCACACATCAGATATCCTGCATGTCACACACTTACATTTCAATTTATAACAGTAGCAAAATTGCAGTTACAAAGTAGCAATAAAGTAATTTTATGGTTGGGGGGTCACTACCATGAGGTGGCTGAGAACCGCTGGGTTAAAGAGACTTTAGATCATCCTGTGATTTTAAGTCCCAAACCTTGGTGTCTTAGTTAAGGTTACTATTGCTATGATGGAACGTCATGACCAAAAGCAACGGGGGGTGGAGGGGTGGGGTGGGGATTTATTTTACTCACACTCATCATCAAAAGCAGTGAGGAGCAGGAGCTGATGCAGACGCCATGGAGCATGCTGCTCACTGGCTTGCTCTTCATGGCTTGCTCAGCCTGCTTTCTTTAGAACCCAGGACCACAAGCTCAGGGATGACACCATGTACAAGGGGCTCCTCTCCCCCATCAGTCACTAATACAAAAATGCTCTACAGCCAGATGTTATGGAGGCATTTTGAGGTTTATTCCTTCCGTCCAGATAATTCTACCTTGTGTCAAATTGACATAAAACTAGCCAGTACCCCTGGATTCTCTGCACTGGGGAAGAAGCGGGCAGGTGGGTGGAAACAGGGTATGGCCACTTGTTGAGGCCCTTCCTGCCATCTCTTCTGGTCTCTCTTCCCATCTCACTGTCACCAGAGGCAGGTACCAAGAGGAAGCAGGCTGTCACTATTGAGCCCTCCTGGGTGACCCACTAGGCTAACCTGGTCCTTGCTGTCCAGTGATAACCGCTTTGCCCCACTGACATGGGATGAAATTCTTCCACCTCCGCTTCCACATGCCTCATGACTTTGGGCCCAGGGGTGCCCTGGCTCTGCCAGCCTGCCCTGTGTGGGGACTGCAGCGTCCTCCCTCTCTCATCCAAGGGTCTTCAGTGAACCCACTCAGTTCCCCTCCGGGGTCTATACCCAGCAGAACAGGGCCTTGACTTCCAGCTGGAACCCGGCAGGAGCCAGTCAGCCTGTGCTGGCACACCTGGCCGGGCGAGAAGGCAATGAAGGAAGCCAGGAGCCAGCTCATCACTTGGGTGTAAACAGCAGGGAAGTGGGAAGCTGGCGGCGTACCTTCTCAGCCCTTTCCCCAGCCCCCTCCCTGGAGCCCCGCCCTGGGGACAGAGGGTGTCCCAACTTGTTGGAAAAGTTTCCCTCCCACACCTGGACCCGCACTGTGTGTGTGTGTGTGTGTGTGTGTGTGTGTGTGTGGTCATGGACGACGTCCCCAGATTGTCTTTGTGTTCTAGCCCCCTAGTTGGCCTGTGCTGGGGTGGCCCCATCTCCCTACAGACATAGAAGCCTTGGACTACTTGTTCCAGGACCCACCCCCACACAGAACAAGGGATTATGGGAGCTGGAGTGTGCCCTAAGGGGTCCCCTTGGTTTCTAGTTCCCACCAGCTGAGAGATAACGTCAGTGTTCAGAAAGGGAGAAGAAAAAATCACAAAGCACTTAGCCCAGCTCCCTGGTCCCTCCATTTAGAGTCAGGGAGACTGAGGCCAAGGAGACTAAAAACTTGTCTTTTTTTTTTTTTTTTTTTTTTTTTTTTTTTTTTTTTTTTTTTTTTTTTTTTTTTTTTTTTTTTTTTTTTTTTTTTTTTTTTTTTTTTTTTGCTTGTCTGCTTTGCTTTGGGTTTTGAGGTTGTATCTTTGTTTGTTGAGACAGGGTCTCTCTATATAGCCCTGGCTGTTCTGGAACTTGCTATGCAGACTAGGGTGGTCTTGAACTCACAGAGATCCATCTGTCTCTGTTTCAAATGCTGGAATTAAAGGATATGTGCCACTACACCTGGCTTTCATTTTTTTTTTTGTTGGTTTATTTTTGCTTTTAATATTTTTTTTTTATTTTATGTGCATTGGTGTTTCACCTGCATGCATGTTTGTATGAAGGTGTCAGATGCTCGGAACTGGAGTTACAGACAGTTCTGAGCTGCCATGTGGGTGCTGGGAAATGAACCTGGGGCCTCTAGAAGAACAGCCAGTGCTCTCAACCACTGGGCCATCTCTACAGACTCCTTTTCTTTGTTTTTTTAGTAAAGATTTTTTTTAAAGTGAGTGAGTGTTGCCACATTTGTACACAGAGGCCAGTGGAGGTTAGATCCCTGAAGCTGGAGTTATAGATGGTTGTGTGAGCCTCCAGAAGTGGGATCTGGGAACCAAACTTGGGTCCTCTGAAAGAGCAGCAATAGCTGAGCCATCTCTGTAACTCCAGCCAAGGTAAAATTGTGGATGAACAAAGCTCAGGGAGGCCAATGACCTGACCAACGCCGCATAGCCAGCCAAGAGCTCAGATAGGAACCTAGCCAGGCCAGCTTGAATCCTGAACCCAGACCCACCTGCAGAGGCTAGAGCAAGGCACCCACAAAGCACAGGCACCCACCCTTCTGCTAGAGAACCGCGCTGCCCACACACACCCATTCAGGAGTACACTGAGTGCCCTGCCTCCCACACCACGCAGGCCCATGTCATAGGTGTTCCCCCTGCCTGCGGTCTCCAGCAGAGACGTAGACTTCCTTCTATGCCGGTTTCATGTTCTCATTTTGCCACCCCCTCCTCCACGCCTGGAGAGGACAGGACAGCACATGCCTCCTCCGCCCCCACAGCCTGGGCCCTCTCTGCCTCTCTGGGCCCCAGAAGCTCCCTGGGATATTTTGGAGAAACCGGAGAACCACAAGACATGGTTCTAGAGGGCCCCTTGGCATGCAGAGGTGGGGTGCGGGCTGGAAACAGTAGCCTCCCTTCTGGTGTAAGTTAGTCCTGAGCATGGGTGGTGTCAGTTACTGGGTCCTTGTCGGGCAATTTCAAGATATGCCCCCCCTCTCTCTTGGTGCAGTTTTTGGGGGAGTTAAGGGGAAGTGTAGGTCACCTGCCTCTCTACTGATAAGAGGTCTATGATGGCCAGCGCAGTTCCACACTTGTTGTGCAATGTTTAGTCTCAGGACCCCAGAATCCCCAGCCCTCTACAGCCCAGGCCTGCATGGGGAACCACTGGAGTCTCAGGTCCCTAGGCCAGGACAAGGAGGAGCAAGACTTGTTCTCCTGAGTTGCTTCTGCTTTACTAATAAGAGGTCCAGTTCCACACTTGACATGCAATATTTAGTCACAGCAATGCTGGGCAATGCAATGGGCTCTCATGTATCTCAGGTACCAAGATTGTTCCCATTTCCCAGAGAGAGAAACTAAGTCCTGAGGCATCTGAGTCTTGGCATAAAGTGAGTGTTCTTTGGGTGTTTGTTGAAAGAATGAAGTTGCAAGGCATGATGATGGAGTGTCCAAGAGGATTTGAACTCAGGTCCATGTTTTCTTTGTAGCCACAGAGCAAGCCCTTCTATCTGGCTGGGACCTGCTCCTTACCAGAACCCTGGGTAAGGCTGTTGGCTTTCTTTTCAAATGGAAAAACCCAGAAGGGTCCCCTGGGTGGGTACCACCCCTGCAAACAGAAGCCACATCTAACAAAGCCACTGTAGGACCACAATGCACCAAAACTGTGCCACATCACATCTGAACACAAATGAGAAAAGGAACGCATTCTAAACCACAGGAGGAGCCAAGATCCTCTATCCTGGCTGGATGAGGGACAACTGCCTGGCTTCACTTCCTTTTAGATAAAAATCTCTGAGATCCCCATTCACAGTCACCTCCGCTCTGTGACTGCGCCTGACCCAGACAGAGCAAAGCCACACATCCTAACACCTTCAAAAGCACCCAGCACAAGCAGAGATTGTCTCAGTTCTTTCAAAGACCCCTGTGCTTGGACACCGGACACCAGCATTTCCCAGGTGTTCGTGAGTTCCAGGCAGCAGCAGGTTCTGCTGCTGCTGTGTCCTGTGGCTGGAAGGCTTGGACATAGTCCTTATGACAAAACAAAACCTGTTTTGTTCGGCCCATTTTGTTGATGTTTTTGGAGCTGGGAGCCAGTGAAGCGTCAGTCTCCCGTGAAGCTGGAGAGGAACCTTAATCTCTGCTGCTGCCAGGGGGCTTGTTTCCAGGATCCCACACTGGGAGCTGGCCCCACAGCACTTGCCCTCCCTTGGCCCCAAAGACCAAGTATGAGGTGTGATACCCCTGCTGGCCCCCATGATAGTCCCCCATTCCCTGCAGAATGACACCTGTCAGGTCAGAGGAAGTCGGGAGACCTGCTTCTGTTTTGCAGCTGCCTCTCTTAACTTTTACAATCCGCACCTTAGTTTTTCCATCCGGACAATGGGCAGAGCGAGGCTAAGTGGATAAATGATTGACAGCTCCCCACCTGGCTCTACCACCTGGCTCCTTGACTTATACCCCAGAGTAGGTGGGTGGAAGTCTGACCTCCCTTTCCCCATACTGGTTCTGTGAAGGTGAACTGGTTAACACTGGGCCTCACGCGTCTTCAGTCACTGGACTCCTGGCTGGAAAGCAATATGGCTGAATCCATTGTTAAGAGCTCAGGGTTCAGGGCTGTGTTCTTCCACTCTGGCCCTCCTTGTTCCTAGATCAGGGCCCATGTCCAAGGCAAACAGGACAGAACGGAGGTGCCACAGGAAGGCCCGGCGGAGCCTCAGGGCTCATTGCAAGATGAGGACGCAATGGTGGGGGTGATGAAGGAGCTTCTCTGTAAATTCTTTCAACTGTAAATCCTGCTCTCTGCAGCAGGAGGATGCTGTGTCCTACAATCTGCCCTGGGCAAGAAGGAAGGAAGGTGGACTGAAGTATGAGCCAAGGACTGTGACCTTTCCTGAAAGCAAAGCCCCAGCATAGAAATTAAGGGAGCTAGCTGGCTTTCCATGGAGCACAGGGTCCTCTTCCTGCTCCTGTCAAGGGGAAGAAATGACATTCCCAAAGCTTGTGGGGTGCAGTCCCTCTCCTACAATTCCCCTCCTTTCCCTGGTGCATTGACAAATGCTCTTTCCTCTGCCTGGACTGCCTTTCCTTCCCACAATCCTGTTTGCCTGGTTCTTCATTCTTGTAACCTCAGCTTGAATCTGCTTCCTCCAGGAAGCTTTCCCGGATAAGATCCTGGTTGCAAAGTTCCTCAACCATGACCACAATGGCTTGTAACTTCCTGTCTATTTTCTTTCTGAGGTGTGTGTGTGTGTATGTGTGTGTGCGTGTGTGTGTGTGTGTGTGTGTGTGTGTGTGTGTGTGTGTGTGTGTGTGTTGGGGGGGGGTGTCTAGAGACAGCCTGTCTGTCTTATTCCAGCTGAATTCCTAGTGTCCGTGAGGTACTGGTAGACAGTGGCACCATGTGAGTGTCTGGTGACAAGCAATGGCAGCACTGGAGTCCAGGGAGCTGAGAACAATGGGTCTTCACTTGGGATGGCTTTTCATGATGACATAGTCAAGGGCAGGGCTTGGAGACTGGTGCCAGAGATAGTTAGGTAGAGGCTACATGCTGGCTGAGGCACCACCTGAGCAAACATGATGATGGGCACAGTGAAGGAGGCTACGGCTTCAAAGGACTTTTACCTCAAGCAACAGAGCTGTCACTGGACACACACAAAAGCTCAAGATCAAATAAATTTCTAAGAAATATTTATTTTTATTTTATGTGAATTGGTGTTTTGCTTGCATGTATAGCTGTGTAAGGGTATCAGATCTTGGAATGACAGACAGTTGTTAGCTGTCATGTGGATGCTGGGAATCGAACTCAGGTCCTCCCGAAAACAGTCAGTGCTCTTACAGAGGAACCAGGTTCAATTCCCAGCACCCACATGGCAACTAACAACTGCCTGTAGCTCCAGTTTCAGGGGATCTGACACCTTCACACAGTCACACATGCTCACGCAGTCACACATGCTCACACAGTCACACATGCTCACACAGTCAAAACCTGAATGTGCATGAATTAAAAATAATACATTTTTTAAAAAGAAAAAATATTTTTATACTTACTTATTTTATTTTACATGTATGGATTTTTGTCTGTATGTACATATGGGAACCACATGCATGCCTGGTGCCCGTGGAGGTCAGAATAAGTATTAGGTCCCCTAGAGTTGAAGTTATAGATGGTTGTGAGCTGCCACATGGGTGCTAGGATCTGAACTCAAGGCCTCTGCAAGAGTAACAAGTGTGTTTAACTTATGAGTCATCTCTTCAACCCTGTGCAATTGAATTTTAGTAAGATATTAAGAAAAAATCCAGTGTGTGGGTGTGTGTGTGCCGCGTGTGTGGGAATAGATTTCAATGAACATTCTGGGGCAACTGGATATACAGCACACACAAAATGACAAAGCTAAACTGGGCGGTGGTAGCACATGCCTAATCCCAGTACTTGGGAGGCAGAGACAGATGGATCTCCAAGCTTGAGGCCAGCCTGGTCTACAGAATGAGTTCCAGGACAGCCAGGGCTACACAGAGAAACCTTGTCTTGGGGGTGGGGAAAAAGTACTATTCCTCTATTGCATGCACACTTACACCACACTCACCATTGCACACTTACACCACACTCACCATTGCACACTTACACCACACTCACTATTGCACACTTACACCACACTCACCATTGCACACTTACATCATACTCAACCATTACACACTTACACTACACTCAACCATCACACACTTACACCGCATTCAACTATTGCACGCTTATACCACACTCACCCATCGCACACTTACACCATACTCAACCATCGCACACTTACACCACACTCACACGCCACACTCACCATTGCACACTTACACCACACTCAACCATCACATACTTACACCCCACTCACTATTACACACTTACACTATACTCACCATAGCACACTTATACCACACTCACCATTAACTCTTGATGAGACCGGGAGCCCCCAGGGGTCCAATTAGAACCCTATCACAGAACATCTAAAGACAGGGTATTACAGCACAGCCCCATAATCCTAGCACTCCTGGGAGGTGGAGGCAAGAGAACCAGGAAGCCCAAGGTCATTGTCAAATACCTAGCAAGCTGGAGCCTGAGTTGCATGAGAATTTGTCTCCACTACAGCAACATCTAAAGGTCGATGAGCCCCTCCCCATCACCAGCAGGAAGACAGCTGACTTCACACCAGGGGGAGGTCCCTCCTCCCCAGGGCCAGCTGTGCTCCCACCCCACCATTAGCTTGGGCTTGTAGCTTCCCAAAGTCTGAGGATGTTTATAAAAATGCGTTTATTTACTTATTTGCGTACCTGTGGGTACACCTGTGGCGGTCAGAGGCCAACAGTTTTCTCCTTCCACCGTGTGAATCCTGAGGAGAAAACTAGTGCTATTAGGCTTATTATCAGGCATAGTTACCCAGAGAGTCATCCCGCTGGCCCAAGTGTGACAGATTTGTTTCTGTAGTTTGAGTCAGTCAATCTGTGGTATTTTTGTTACAGCAGTCTGAGTGAAGACAATATCATTAGTCACTAGGAAATAGAAACCACAATGAAATTCCTCTTCACACCCACTAAAATGGCTGCAACCAAAGAAACAGGCCATAACAAGTGTCACCAAGGATGTAGGGAAGCTGGAACTCTCTGTATCACGATGGATGTAAGATGGACCGCCATTTTGGAAGTCAATGTGTGGTCTCACAGGATTCAGCAGTTCCTCTCCCTGAAGTACCTCAGAGAATGGGGAACTCTTGTTCTGTGAAACTTAAGACACCTCAGAGGGTCACACAGCTGTGATCCTGGCATTCAGGAAGCGGAAGCACAAGGAAAGAAAGTTCTAGGCTGCTCTGGATGACGCTAGAACCCTGTCTCAATAACAAAATCCAGGTCTAGGGATGGATGGCCCAGGGAGTAAGAGTACTCACCTCACAGGCCTAAAGAACTGAGCTGCCTTCCCAGAACCCACACAGTAGAGGCACAAAGCCAGCTCCTGAGGATTATCCTCTGGCTTCCACACATGAACGACATATATGAAACAACACACACACTTAGAGATGCACACACACAAGCACAGACATGTGCACACTAAACAACTGAGCAAAACAGCTGGGCTTGGTGACACAGGTCTGTAAACATACTCACGAGGCTGGAGGCAGAAAGCTTGACACTTTAAACCTTACCGGGGCTATAGAATGAGTTCAAGGCCAGCCTGATCTACAGAGTGAGTTCTAGGACAGCCAGGGCTACACAGAGAAACCCTGTCTTGAAAAGCATGTCCCTACCCTCCCCCCAAAAAAGCCTAGCCCTGGCCCTATGTATAAACTTCAAAACAATGAAAGCAAATGAACAATGCAGGTGGCTGAGCCACTAAGAGTGGCATTGAAAGCCTCAGGGCAAGTGAATGTCACATGCTACAGACCGCGTTTCCGTGAATGTGTAGACTCAGAACATCTTAGAGATGGAAAGTAGACAGAGGATCTCACAAGGGTTCCACACCCTCCCCCACAGCTACAACACTGGTCTGGCATCTTTAGAAGGTAAATATTGAGAGATGGCTCCTGTCTTCTCTCCTCATGTGTAATATGTTCTGCCTCAGGTCCTCTGAAATTGCTGTCACCTCTGCCTGGGATACTCTTCCCTTAAATAGTCACCCAGCTGTCCCCTTCTCATTTCAGGAGCATGTGCTTCAAATGTCATCCCCCTGACACCCAAGGCTACCTGCACCTTGTCACAACCCTCCTGGCATTTGTTCGTCCAATTATTTTTCACATGAATGTGTGGAGTGCATGCATAGATACGTTCCTACACCCGTGTATACAAATGCTCATGAATGTGCAGTGTGTGTGTATGTGGGGGGGGTGTATAATTTTTTTTTTTGAGACACTGTGTCTATGTATAGCCCTGGCTATTCTGGAACTTGCTCTGTAAACTAGGCTGGCCTTGAACTCAGGGATCCACCTGTCTCTGTCTCCTAAGTGACATGTGCCACTACACCAAGCTTGCTGAGTAATTCTTTGCTGGTTGTATCTAGCAGCAGTACCATGACTGACTGTTCGGTGAGTAGAGAGTATGCTTTACCCCCAGTGTGAGGAAAGGGCTCTAGACAGAGCAAGCGACTCCTCTGGGGAAGCAAATAGTTGCCTGTCTTTGAAATGTCCTGCTCAAGGGGAATGTAAGAGGCCATAACGGGGCAGCCTAGATGAAAGACTGCAGGGCCAGAGCAGGGTGGGGCAAGGCTGTAATTTCAGCATTTGGAAGGTAGAGGAAAAGGACCTGGAGTTGAAGGTCCTCTTGGGCTATTTAACAAGTTCAAGACTAACCTGGACTACATGTCCCTGTCTCAAAGGAAAAAAACAAAGTGGCATGTCTGTGGCTAATAAGTGGACAAGTGATCCCTGGCTCAGTTCTGCCTGTTGCAGACCGACTAGAAACCCTGTTCCGGTTACATTATTAATTTAGTTATTTTCTTTTTTAGATACTGTGTTTCATTCTTGAATCTTTTCAAAAGTACATTTATTTAGTCATTTATGTACCTGTGTGTGTGTGGTGTATACAGGCGTGAGCACGTGGAGGTCAGGGGACAGCCTCCGGGAGATGGCTTCTTCTTTCACCATGTGGCTCCCAGGGATGGAATTCAGGTCCTCAGGTGCAGCAACCACCTCCTGAAACATCTCACAGACCCAGTTTCCTGTACAGCTGCATGGAAAGTCCTTTCTTGACACACACCCCCCCCATGTCTCATGTCTTTTCTCTGGGCTGGGGTCTTCCAGTGACACTTGGAACAGGCTCCTGAGCTGGTGATTTCAGAACCATCAACCAGGAAAAAAAATGCAGTGTGCACGCGCCTTCTCTGGACTCCCCAAGTCTAGCAGCCCCTCCTCCCCATGCTCCTCCCCACAATGCTCACATTCCCTTTTCTGTGCTGTGTCTGGTCATTATGTCCCCAGCCCAGAGACCTCCCCTTCGTCTCCCCACGCTACTGACATGACATCCCACATGCTTGAGTGTGCATTTTTGTGCCAGCTTCCGAGTCTTCTCTCCTACCTCCCTCACCCCTGCCCTCCTCCCCTCCAGAGTCTGTCTCTCCCTTAGTGGCTCCAGTGGTTTGGACACCCTCAGCTCCAACTGCCCGCATGACCTCACTTCCACCACCACATGCACACGCCCGCTGTCACATACAGACTCACAGACATAAACTCACACAAATACACAAGGACACATACAGTGCACACACAAGCATGCACATGTACCCCACATCTCTTTTGGACTCTTGATAGATTGGAGGCAGTCTTAGCTCCTCATGGCCCCCATTCGGAACCTTGCCTACCTCATCGGGTTCCTGGAGAACAGAGGGTAAACTCACATGGGGCCAGACAGGCTGGGCTTGCAAAGGACCAACTCTGCACACAGTGCAGCCTGGCCGTACCCTGCCTGGCCTAAGAATGGAAGACTTGAACTCCTCTTCCAGTAACCTTTCCTCTACCAGGGAGCTGAGGGGCCTGACTAGGTGGGTCGAGATTTTCCCACTTTCCTGAGGGACTGACAATTTTCCAGGATTCCCACTCAGCCTGCCGCTCTCTGCAATGGAACCAAATCCTGACTGGGAATTGGAAGACTTGGGTCCAGCCAACTCAGCCATCATCGCTCTGGGGGACCCTGGCATGTGCCTCAGTTTCTTCCTCTGGAAGTCAGAGTCCTGGCGCCAGTCTGGTGGTGTTGCTGGCATGTTCCAGGCACTGGGCAGTGATGCACAGACTCCTGCCATCCTTCAAGCCCCCCATTCTGGGCCCTGGGCACCTCTGTAGTTAGTCCTTCGCTCATGGAATGTGTCCAGGAGAGCTTCCCAGCAGACTTGGGGGTCGGAGGGAAGGGGTAACCAGCCTTCTGCCTTTTAATTTAGATTCCTGGGTTTATGGCAGGAAGCACGGCAGGGCTGACGCTGTAATTAGGGCGATTCCTGAGGCTGGAGGAGGCCGGGAGAAGAGCCCGCTAGAAGGCTGGTTCCCATATCTTCCTCTCTCCAGCCCTCTCTCTGTCCTGACCTTGGAGTTTCAGCACGCTCCTCTGCCTCAGCTCTAAGGTGCTGACACTCCATTCTGAATCCCAGAGAACCACAGCCAGGCAACTGCACACCAAAGGTCACATAACAACAGAAGCCTGTATGTGTCTCCCTCAGACACCTATGGTCTATCCCAGTGTTCAGACTCTGGATTTTCAAGTCTCATCTCTGGCACCCCACACCCAGTCTGCACTCCTGAGGAGTCTGGGCAGAGTCTAGCCAGGGATATGGTGGGAGGAGCAGATCCCACCCAGGGTCAAGACCAGGGCAATAGCCTAGGACTGTTGAAGCCTGCCAGTCAAGGCCTGTGACAGTGCTTGGCTCTTCTGGGCCAGTGCTGCCAGGAGACCTGGGGACACAACATGTCCCATTTGTGGGCCCAAGAGCTAGAGTTTAGATTGTCTTATAGGTCACAGGGTCCCCACAGTCTCTTCTTCTGCTTCCTCCCTGAATGATCCATGTGAAGGAAGCAATTGTCTCATCAGGATATTCTTTCTACCAGAACACACACATAGCTTTTACCTCCCGACTCCACATCTCTTCTTCCTTCATTACCCTCCCAGACTATGTGCCCTTCAGCAACTTCTGTTCTCTTTGGGTCTCTAAGGTAAGAATTAGGGGCCAGGGCTTGATCAGTGGGTCAGGTCTATAATTCCAGGTACCTGGAAAGCTGAGGCTGGAGACTGAAAGTTTCACTCCTGTCTGGGCTACAATATAAGAGATATGCTGCTGGGGGCGGGGCTGGTTGGCTGGCAAACGCCTCAGCAGTTAAAGGCACTTGCTGCCAACACTGATGACCTGAGATGGATTCTCTCCTCACGATGAGAAGAGAAAACTGCCTGCCCCAGCTTGTTCTCTGATCTCCACACAGATACGTGGTAAGCATGTGTATACACAGAAACTTAACACACGTAAATAAGTAAATATAATTTTTTTTCAAGACAGGATTTCTTTATGTAGACCAGGTTGGCCTCAAACTCAGAGATCTGCCTGCCTCTGCCTCCTGAGTGCTGGGATTAAAGGTGTGTGTCACCACAACCAGGACTATCATTTCTTTTTAAAGAAGGCTCTGAAGATAGCTTAATATACATGAGGTTCAGGTTTATGCCCCAGTTGAAGACAAGAGGTTTTCTTTTTGGGGGTGGGGGGTGGGCAGGAACACCAGCTCCCAAATAATCACACAGAGACTTATTAATTATATACTTTTTTTAAACTTTATTTATTATTTATTTATTTGCCTTGGTGTTTGCCTGGAACTGGAACTATAGACAGTTGTTAGCTGCCATGTGGGTGCTGGGAATCGAACCTGGGTCCTCTGGAAGAGCAGACGGTGCTCTTAACCGCTGAGCCATCTCTCCAGCCCCTAATTATATACTTTTAAAGGAAACATACATATCTGCATTAATACAAGTATAGACTGTGTGTTACACACAAGTTTGTTCCACGAATCTACTTGGTCTTATAATAAAAACCCAGAGCCATATATTGGGGCAAATGATAAAAAATCAGAGAGACAGAGGAACCAGCCACAGCCACTTCTCACCCAGCCAACTCTTTAGCCAAAAGAGGAAGACCCTGTTTCCACAAATTACTCTCAGTCCTCAGCCAAAAGGGAAGGGGTGAACTCTGTTTCCTCCCACCTTATGTACCTTTCTCTGCCCAGCCATAACACTTTCTGGTTTAGACTTCCAAGAGCTGGGATTAAAGATGTGTGCCACCACTGTAAGTATTCCTGGCATCCCACGTGGTTGAGTCAACATGGCTCCGGTGGGATGTACCTCGTATGGAGGCACGCCCCTGGGCGTGGCTGCATAAACCCGTGCACACCCCTTCTCTTAAAAAGAGACCATGTTTTGGTTGCTCTCTTTTCCTGTCCTGCTTCTCTGTTTTTGTACCCGCTTAGGAACTCTCTTAAATAAACCCTCGTGTGGCCTTGGTAGTGCAAGTGTGTGTGTCTCTTCTCACGCAAAAACAACAACCACTACCTGACTCTGGTTCTCTTCTGGACTGGATCAATCTCATGTAGCCCAGTGTGACATTGAACTCACAGAGATCCAGATGGATCTCTGCTTCTGCCTCCAGAGTGCTAGGATTAAAGGCGTGTGTCACCACTCCCTGATATCTGTGGCTACCTGTGGCTGGCTCTGTCCTCTGATCTTCAGGCAAGCTTTATTAGAAACATACTATATTACCACATTTCCCCTTTTTTGTCAAATTAAAGAAGTTTATACCTAATATAAGAAAAACTATATACAGTAAGTACAACTACATATAATATACATAAGCAATAATTATGTCAATAATGTCCAATTCATTAACATTTGATAAATTCAGAGAAAATACTCCATTATTTAACCTATCTTGGCAAATCCAAAGGATTAGACCTAATTCACTTTCTATCTTACTTGTATTACCAATTGAAAACTAACCTTTGATGTTTCTCAAACTTATACATTTTACACAGCTTTAGTAAATTTCTTTTCTGAATCTGTAACTAGGAAAGCTATAAATATAACTATCTAGTCTTCAACTCCATCAGAGACTCTAGAAGGAACTAATATTAACTGAGTAAGCAGGAAGTGCAAGCAAGCAAATTCCAAAAAAAATTGAGAAAGGACAGAAACATCTGGTTGCCTGGACAGTCATCCAGGTTTTCTTTGAAACGTTAGGGGATCATCTTCAGTCGACAAGCCTAGCATGTCTGAAAAACCTACTTGTGAAGCAGCATATTCTTAAAGACCTTCTTACCTTTTTCTGGCAAGGTTGGCACTTCTTTCTTGTGTGTCCTGCTTGTCCATTTTAGACATCATACTGTCAGCAGTCAATGCAAGAGCACTTTCTTGCCCATTGACTAACTTTGCCACAAAGAAAGTAAACCATATAGAGTTCCTTCAGTACCTATCATTGTCTCTGAAGTAGATTGATGCTGCCAGGAGCAGACATGTTCATAGTCATAAAAAAACTATGTTATGGGCTGGAGAGATGGCTCAGTGGTTAAGAGCACCGTCTGCTCTTCCAGAGGACCCGGGTTCAATTCCCAGCACCCACATGGCAGCTAACAACTGTCTGTAGTTCCAGTTCCAGGCAAACACCAAGGCAAATAAATAAATAAATAAAGTTTTTAAAAAAAAACTATGTTATTAAAACATCTTAAAAATCATATTCTGTACATCACTGAAGTGTTTGAAGATGTCCCGTTTACCTAAAATATCTCTGTTTGACCTTGAAAATATATATACTATGACTATAAGTTTGATGTAATGACTACTAACTTGCATTTTTTTATATCCTAATTAGTTGGTAATAGTAATTTTCAAGGACTAGCAATTTCCATTGCATTGTTAAATGAGCTATATAGGTACAATGCCTTGAACAAGAATAGGAATGTATATGTACAGTAACAAAATTAGTCTCAACTTTGTATCAATATATACAATTTGTGATATTAAAAAAAATCTAATCTATTGTAAAAATACTTAAAACTAGTAGTTGCCTTTTAAAAGTAGATTCAATAATTTACCTTTTTGTCACATCTATATTCTCCCTTTTTTCTTTTCAGAGTAAACTCAATAATCTAACCTTTTGTCTTATCATATCTGCATCCCTTTTTTCTTTTTCTTTCCTTTTTTTGAAAACAAGGACTGAATCTGATCCCCCTTGTTCAGCTTTTTTCCTGACCATCACCAATATAATTTGTAGCTAACTACCTTAAACAATGACAATTATTAATAACCCATTGAATGACCAAAAAAAAAGACCCCACCCCACCTCATGGGAATATGAACACTATGTTCTTAAATTTTCTTCCTGATCTCTGGGGGCAAAGGCATCTTTAGGGGATCCTGAAAAGAAAAAAATGGGTTAATTGTCAATCCTGGGAGAGGCAGCTGTATCCTTTGTTGGTCCAGTCTCTGCATAATGGGAAAATGCAGGGCTTGTCTTAAGTCCTGACTAAAGTAGTCTGTGAGCTAGAGCATTTCAGCTAGACACCTTGAAACTGTCCTGAGCAGTTTATAGTCAAAATTGATTTTTTAAAATTTATTTTTATTTTATGTGAATTGGTGTTTTGCCTGCATGTATAACTGTGAAAGGGTGTCAAATCTTGGAGTTACAGACAGTTGTTAGCTGCCATGTGAATGCTGGGAATTGAACTCAGGTCCTCTGGAAGAACAGTCAGTGCTTTTAACCATTGAGAAATCTCTCCAGCCCCCACCAATTGGGATTTCCTAAAAAAGGGAATTAGTTTAAAGCAAAGAGAGTTTTTTTCTATATTAAAAAACAGGAAACAGTATTATAATGGAAGGAATTTGGTCTCTGTTTGATAATATACTAGACAGTATAATAATGGAACAATTAAATGAGAGGATAATTAATGTAGATGATATTTTCTTAATGTCTATTAAAATTATTTTTTGACTATTTCTGTTTTATCATTAAAAAACAGGTTAATATAAATACCAAGATGAAAATATTAGAAAAACATGTTAAAATAGAGTTCTTCCTAGTGTCCTCTCCTCTGCCTAACCTCTTTTTGTCTGGCTACCAAACAATCAGCTCTCTTTTTTCTTTAGCACTTTTTTTTTTTAACTTTATTTATTTGCCTTGGTGTTTTGCCTAGAACTGGAACTACAGACAGTTGTTAGCTGCCATGTGGGTGCTGGGAATCGAACCTGGGTCCTCTGGAAGAGCAGACGGTGCTCTTAACCACTGAACCATCTCTCCAGCCCCCACAATCAGCTCTTAATTAACTTAATCAGAAGGTACCTTGACAAAGACCATCTTCACAGTGTGCAAAAAGATTATTCTACAACACCCAGTTCTGTAAAAAGGGACATGGACAGAATCAGGCTCTCGAATTTCATAATCTGATACCAATTCTAAAATTCATTATCAAGCACAGAGACACAGAAGAGCCGAGGTGAGGGAGACACAGAGCACATGGTACTTGCTCAGCTCTTAGTTGACCAGAAACATTTTTGACCTTAACTGCTTAGTATTCACAATGGGGTTTGGGATTCTGACTTGAAGGCTGAGTTCTTTGGAAAGGATAAGTGTTCATGTATGTTACAACGGGCTGAACCTGCTATTGTGGAGGGCTGAGATTCTATACAGCCACCTAGTGGGTGGCTCAGCCTAAACCCCATGGAGTGAACACTGGGGTCTGGGTCCTGAAATGGAGGCTGGAGGGAGTGCAAGGCATTCCATAGGCTGGAAAGAAAGGGGGCTTTGTTGCCTGAAATTGAACCACCCCCAGCCTCTTCGCATGCCAGGCACCCTGCCAACAACAGAGAAGGCCACATGAGGATGCCAAGGCCTCTGCTGAAGCCACAGCCCACCATGGCCTGGGTGTCTCCATCAGCTGTGCTCTTCCAACATCAGAGGCCTGGACTGGTACAACAGAGGGAGCAGGCCCTAGCTAGGAGCCCAGGAGACACGGGAGTTGGGGTAACAATGAACTGGGAAATACCTGCCACCAGCAAGGGGGTAGATTGAGAAGTGCTGGCCTTCTTTCTTCACAAACAGTAAACTGAGGCTTGGAGAAAGGAAGGCCCAAGCACTGAGAAAAAAAGCCAGAGGGCCAAGCTGGAGAGCTTCTCAAGTCCCTCTGGTTTGCTCTGCCCAGCCATAGGGAATGTAAGGATTTCTGGGGGTCACAAGACAAGCCTGGTCCTTCTTTGAGAACTGTCAGGATGCTCATGTCTGGAGCTGGTGATGGCCAGCAACCTCTAAGCTTATGAAGTTAACACCTTTCAGTAGCTCTTTAAAAGAATTAGGCGATGATGACTCACACCTTTAGTCCCCAGCACTTGGGAGGCAGAGGCAGGCGATCTCTGAGTTCCAGGCCAGCCAGAGCTGTTACACAGAGAAACCCTGTCTCAAACTCAAAACAAACAGCAAAGAATTTATTGATGTTCTGGGTAGCAGGGCCCTGATACATTCTCCTGCTGGCCCCTCCTCCACTGTGTCCTAAACCTGGCTCTCTCAGGCCTGGCAGAGACCTCTGCTTTTCCTGGCTCTTGACTATCCCTTTTCTTGACCCAAAGGCTGGGGTTCCCCTGGGCTCCCCATTTCACAGGCAGAGTACTTGGGACTGGTGCTGAGTTCTAGTCTCTGCCTACTTCCTCAACTATGGACCCCAGCTTTGTGGGTGATGTGAGCTGGCAACCTTAAGACAGCCCATAGTGGTGGCAGCCAGCCTTGCCCTGACCTAGAGGCCCAGCTGGGGGTGGGGAGAGCCGGCTTTGGAATGCATAACCCTTGTGTCCACCCTTTCCTCAGACATGGTTAAAACACAAAGTCCCGTCCTTTGTTCAGACCCCTGCTTAATAGGATTGGGCAGGGTGGAGAGTGGGCCTCCGGTGGAGCGGGACCCCCCCTGCATATCCACAATGGGGCTCTGTGACAGCACACTGCCCCCTGCTGTGATGTCAGGGGCTGTTACAATGGCCTTACCCAGACTAGGGGTGGGACAGATGGCTGGAGCCTGGGCCATGGGCGTGGGATAGGACACCTGCACCATAGAGCTAGGCAGCAGGGATAGAAAATAAAGGACAGGCCTAGGGCCCCACAAAGAGGGCCTTCGTCCCAGTTTTGGTCAGAGTCAACACTTCAGACGAGAGGGTGAGATAAAGACGGACAGACAGACGGCTCTGCAGGCCATCCAAGCTGCTGTCATATAAACACGGCTAACAGCAGGGGACTTTGCAAAGGCCTCTTAGAAAAGTGGGTTAGTTGTGGTAGGCTGTGGGAACAGTTTCCAGGGCTAAAGGGGCCTTGAAGGGAGGAGAGCCTGAGGAGTTAGTGTGAGTCAGAGGACAGCAGAGGATGGTTAGTCTGGGAGCAGTAACTATATGCAGACGTTGGGATTGGCCAGAAGCCCCTGGACCTGGTCCCTGATGGAGAAGGGCCTGGCCGTCTAGCAGGAGACCTGGTCCTGGGCTGCTGGGCTCTGCCAGACCAATGTGGAATCTGCATGGCTTGGCCTGGGCTGTGGACTGGGGAATGTGATGAGGCTGCTGAAATGGGGCCTGGGCCCAGGGGGAAGGCAGGGGCCCCCATCCTCAGCAGGGTGCCTGCTTCCCAGAAACAAGGCCAACAGTTCAGAAAGAGGCTAGTGTAGGGCCACACTCCCTGGGTGCTGAGGCTAGGGATGGCTAGTCTAGGGGGGCAGTTATCCTGCCCTTTGTGGAGGGCATCACCCTGCACTTCCTGATGCTGCAACACAGGCACCAAAGACCCAAAAGAGTGCAGCAGGGCCTTCCACTATATCCTCTTCCAGGCTATTTCCACTGTATCCCAAGAGAAACCACGCAGAGCAAGCAATGAGGGCCAGCTGGTGTTTATCACATCTCAAAGTATTTGTCACCTCTTAGCTGTGGCATTTTGTTCTGTAACTTTGCCAACCTTGGTGTTTCCATCTGTAAAATAGAATAACTAAGGGTCTTACAGGGTTGTGATCAGTGGGTGAAGAGAGCTGAGGGTGTAGTCCAGTTGGTTTTTGGGAGGCTGAGGATGTAGTTCAGTGTGGGTAGAGAACACTTAAGCACACAGGAAGCCTGGGTTCAGTCCCCGTTACTGCATAACGCAGGGCAGGGTAAAAGGGTATACAACTCTCAGGCCAGCTCAGGGGGTGCTGGAAGGAAGATCGTATTGTAAGTCATTCCAAGGTAGAGAACAGGACTCTGCTGTGCCCATCAAAGGGTGGCTTCATTCTCATTGTCCCTCTGCGAAGACTGAGATCGGAGATAATGGTTCTTCTCTGGGTGGGGATAAACAGGCTGGTGGCTGGTAACACAGGGCTCTTGGCAGCAGGGTCACCAAGGAGTCAGTGTGGTGATGGAGGTGGAAGAGGCTTATCCTCACCAAAGGAGACCCTGGTGTGGAAAGGGGCTGAAGCCCCACCCACAGATGCTAGGGGGGTCAAGGCAGGCCTATGCTTTTCCGGGGCACACTCTTGTCCCCTCATCTTGAGGGCTCTCTCTACCTTTCTTAGTCTCATCTAGTGGGTCCCCTCTGGCTATTCCAGATTGGGCCGGGTGACCCTCTCTGGTTCTTCTTTCTTGTCTCCTCTCCACGGTCACCTGAAGGTCCTTAAAGTCAGAAAAAGGCCTCGGGGGGCCTGCTTCTTGTCTGGCCTCTGTGTGGGCCTCACACAGCAGGAAGTAACCTGCTTGTGTTACTTGGAGCTTGGAGAGGAACTAAACATCGAGCCATTTGGGTGCCTGGGGTGTAGACAGTGCTCAGGAATGTTCTAGAACTTCAGTCTATCCAGCTTCCAGTAATGGCAAAGAATCTTTGGACACTTGATCCTTTTGCTGAGTTGATAAGTAGGTACCACCAAGTTCAGCCACTTAGACCTTCTCGGGGCCCATGGTGGTGGTGGTGGGGGTTTCTGTCGTGCTGGTCAAAAAAGGTAAAAGGGGGCTGGGCTTGACTTTCCAGAGCTGAGTGGCTCTGGCAGGTTCTATTATCCTAGTCTCAGTGTTCAGACTTCTAAAGTGGGACCTCAACCAGAGCAGTGGGTGGTGGCTGGCAGCCAGGGGGTTCCCTGTTGTGCGTTGTTACATTTCACCCACAGAACTCTTACTGTGGCAATGGTTTGTTTGCTTTAACTGGTTTTAACGGGTGTTGACTTTTGATCCTTGGTTACAGCTTTGCCCCACTGGGAGCTTTTTCTTTGCTTTTCTTTTTATTGTAAGCCTTACTATTCTTCCATACTTCCTTCTCTAAGATTTTGCTTCTAGGCTGGCCAGTGGCGGCACACGCCTTTCACCCCAGCACTCAGGAGGCAGAGGCAGGGGCATCTCTGAGTTCCAGGCCAGTTTGGTCTAAAGTGAGTTCCAGGACAGCCGAGGATATACAGAGAAACGCTGTCTCAGAAAGAAAAATATTTTTTTTGTTTGTTTTTAATTACACATTGTGTGTGTCAATGCACATAAGTGCTGTTGTCTATGGAAGCCAGAAGAGGGCCTTGGAGCTGGGGTTACAGGTGGTTGTGAGATGCCTTATGGGTGCTGATTCTCTGCAAAAACAGTAACACTGAGCCATCTCTACAGACCCAACACTTCCTTTCCTCAGAAAGGCCAATAGTCCACTTGCAAGGGAGCAGGGCCAGGGCCACTACCCAATGTAGAGGGAGAATATGTAGGGATTATTTTGAAATCTATAAATCAGTCTGTCCATCTACCTACCTATCATCTGTTCATCTATTTTTGAAACAAGATCTCTCTGTGTAGCCCAGGCTGGCCTCAAACTCATGATCCTTCTGTTTCAGAAACCCTCCCCAGGCTGGGATTCCAGGGTGTGCCCCCATGCTTGGCTCTTCCCCATTTGTTGGTTAACTCAGCTGTTTATTTGTGCTAGCATGAACTCATATGTGTTTCTTTCGTACTTTGGGTCCCAAGTGACATCACCATATTTATTTTGTTGCTCACTCTGCAGTAGATCGGCCCTCTGGAGGCTGTCACCTTGTTCCTGTGTGTCCTCAACATAGTCTGTCTGATTTTTTTTTTTTTTTTTTGAGTTTTTCCTCACTCTGCAGATGCTCTGAGCTCACCTTGGAGTTTCCTGCCTGAGTCCTAGGGTTTTCCCTGAGAAATTATGATTATTTTTATTGAAGAATGGAGACCTGCCTAAGGTTGGGTTATTAGCGGCTTCAGGGGTATCGCTACAAACAGGCTGCCTGGGAAACACACTTGGGTTTGCTTTTATTTAAGTGAAGTTTGGGGAGTAAGAAAGGGCTGAGTGTGTGAAAGCACATGCCTGGAAGGCTTGATGGTATGAATTCAACTCCTGGATCCTAAGGCTGAAGGGAGAATGTTAGTTAAAGTTGTCCTTTGCTTTTCCCACGTGGACCGTGGTGTATGCACACACCTGTGCTCTTATGCATACTATACAGACATAGGTAATAAAATTAAACGGCATTTCTACTTTTGCTGATTAAAGGTTCATTGCTACATTCAGATGGCCACTTGCTAGCAACAGCTTAGCCTCTGAGTGCTGGACCATCTTCGACCCCCACCTGATGCCACCATCTTACAGGTCCTTAGGGAAGCCTTAGATCCATGAGGAAAAAGCACACAAGGGTGACATTCTTACACTGAACCACCTCCTTTTACATGCTTGCTCACACGAGGACATCAGGGACTTAGGGACAGGACCCATGCTGGATCTTCAAGCTCTGTCAATGGTGGCCCTGGTCCCTAGCCAAAGTGACAGTGGTCACCCTGGCTAGGTCAGGTAAGAGTCGGGCATAGAGATCCTGACTCAGTCACTGTGCCTAGGACACCCGAGTAGCCTAGCTGGGCCTTAACTGGCAGGACCCAGCTTATTTTGAGTTCCCATGTGTCACCCAGGACCAGCCACATCTGACTGTCTCACCAGTGCTCAGTGGGTTAGGACCCAGAAGGGCACTGGCTGGAGTGAGTCAGGACAGAGCCAGTCAGCTTCAACACCTCAGAGCAAGTGAGGAGCTTTTCTCACCCTTGCTGGTCTCTAGTCTCTAAACAGCTCCATGCTGAGAGTCAGGAGGCCTGACTTCCCAGCTTGCCACACCCTGCTTAAAACCTCGTGGCTCCTCTTGCCATTGACTTAAAGCCCTCACTGCCAGACCTGCCTTACAAGGCCCTGGGGATCTCAGGCATCCCACGTCGGTATGCTTTAATAACACCAAATTGCTTGTGGTTCCTTGCACAACTGTGAGGTTTCACACCCCTCACCGGACTCTGCCTGCCCTGTTCCCTCAGCTGCCTCTCTGGTCGATTCTTCCTAGTACCAGAGGCAGCCCAGGGGTGTTCCCTCCTCCAGGAAGCCTTCCTTTGAAAGCTCTGCTCATTAATTACTCTCTGGTCCCTGTACATCTTCGGAAGTCCCTGCTATGAACAACCTGACATGTAAACCCAGTGGTGACAAGTGCTTAGGATCTGAAATGGGGACTAATTTCCTTGGAGGCTTTTGCTGTCATTACTCATCTCCAAGCTTCTGTTTCTTCATGAGAAAACGGGAGGAGAGGGGTTCCTGGCCTCTCAATTCTAGTTCGTCTCTAAAAAGTTATGTGGTCGCAGGCAAGTCTGGTCCCTGGGCACAGCTTCAGCCTTCCTCTCCCATAAAATGGAGATGCTCACAAAATTCACGAATGCTGAGACTACAACATGACAAAACTTGTGGAAGGCTCTGGTAGCTAGCCTTCCAGTTCGTTCTAGCAGGGAAGGAGTCGGGGGAGGCTAACGGCCATTCTCATTGCCTCCCAGGCCTGCAGAAGCCAAGAGAGAAAGGCTGGTGTAGAGAAGCTGGCCATGCTCCCTGGACCCCTGCTCACCCTTGCTTACTCCTTCAAGGGTGACACAACACCATCCCTTGTTGTACAAGCTCTATTTAACCACATCAAGTTAGGGGGTCCCCTTTGCCCCCAACAGGCAGCCACAGACCCCACTGAATATTCAGAATTGAAAGCCAAGGTCAGTTTGAACCATCTGCAGCTTTATTCCAGAGCAGAAATAAGTTGTTTTCTAACAATAAATATAAAAAAAAATAATAATAAGTTAAGGTTCAAAAAAACAGAACAAAAACAACCCAATAAAATCAGTAACACTGACAGCATAGTGACAGTCATCCAAAGGGGCTAGAGATGAGACAGCTGGGCAATGTGTCTCCTGCAAGTCCGGCCAGCCCCCAGCCCAGGAATGTCTACTGCAGGGTATCCTCTGTCCCCAGCCCTGGCAAGGTCCCTGCCACACACTCATTCTTTCCACAAGTACAAAATATGTATTAAAAAAAAAAAAAACCTCAACACAAACAAGCATCCTGAGGGGGCCCCAGGAAAGCAAGAAACTGGGCCTCGAGGGTGGAGGGTGGGGCCCTGGGTCCTGAAGAAGGCACTGGAAGATTGCTGTGGCTCCACCCAGCCAAGTCCATCCATAATCCACCCTCTAACAATGAGAGGAGGGATTTACAGTGCCCTAGTCATCTGGTCTTGGGCTGAGTACCCAGCCTCAGCTCCTGAGGTGGCTTCCTGGGGGAAAAAGGTAGCAAGGAGGTCCATTTGGTAATGTCCCACGTGGGTGTCAACAGTCTTGGTGGCACTCTAGCCCCAGGGGATGCTGGGAATGCAATGGCAACCGCTAAGTGCTTAGCTGGGTCCTTGGCAGCAGAAGAGCTCCAGCCCAGAATCCAGGAGTTTCCCTAGCTCAAGAGGCCCCTGCAGAGTCTTCAGGGTGGCATGGATGTGGAATAAATTAAGTCCTCGTGGCCCAGCAGGGAGACCACTGCGTTTTTTCAAGTATTGTTGATCAAGGTGGGCACAAGGCCCTGTCGGACTCAGATTGGGATCCCCACTGTGTTCACCTGGTCCTTGAGTCCCAGCAGGCTGTAGGCAATGCGCTTCTGGTGGCCAGGAAGACGCACCCCAATCCTCTTGATGTCACTGTGGGGGGAGGGAAAGGGATCGATTAGGAACAGAGCTGTGCAGTGTGACCCAGCGGGGAAGTGGGCAGAGGAGGATCAGGGGCGGAGCTGGGAGGCAGAGAGGAAATCACTCATGGGGGGGCAAGAACTTTGAGGACCTGTGGGGGGGTCCTGTTAGGGGGCATCACGTCCTAACACGGCCTGCCAACTGCCTCCTGCTGAGTCTCTGGTCCAAGAAGCTCTTCACTGGGGGCACGAAGGGGGTGTTCTTTGTGTGTGTATGTATTCATACGTGTATGCAGGTTCAGATACACACGTGTGTAATGCATGGGGAGGTCAAGGGCCACCTCACTTCAGGATCTGCCCACTTTATTCTGAGACAAAGCCTCTCCCTGGCAGGCTCTAAAGATATGCCTTATCCTCTTCAGCACTGGGGTTCCACATGGGTGCCACGGAGGCCAGCTTTTTTGGTATGAGCTCTGGGTTTGAACTCAGGCCCTCAGGCCTGCCCAGCAGGCACTTTATTAGCTGAACAATTTGCCAGGCCCTAGATGTCCTTCTTACCCCTGTCTTGTAGATTAGGGAGTTGAAGACCAGAGAGTCATAGAGACTTTTCTGAGGCCACACAGCTAAGAGGTACCAGAACTGAAAATTATACCAGCAGTGAAGAAACATCTTTCTGTCTGTCTCCCTAAGTGGCAGGGGGCATCTTCAGGTAATGGCTTTTCAGGGGCCCTCTAGGAATGTTGTCCTCCACCGAAGGAAGCCCCACCCCCCACCTCCATCCCCTGCACTCCCCCACCAGAGACTGACAAGGCTGTTAGACTGTAGTAAGAGAGACCTGTGGGTCACCGAGGCAGGCTGCCTTGCCTTGTGGGAATTTGAGGGCTAGGAGTGTTCAACTGAAGGGTTAAGATTTAGTGCCAGGCTGACCTGGCATCCCTTCCCCGCACTGAATCATGTAAGCTTCCAGGGACTGTCAGAAGATGTCTGTTGCTAACTTCAGGGGTTTTCTCTTCTACGGTCCTCACCCACCAGCCCTCACTCATGAAAACACCCGGGTTTTTACAGGCTCTTGGCTGTAATTGGAGTTAATTATATGGTTCAAGCTCCCAGAGTTCGCAATGCTGGAGACATGACTTTCCCACAGGCTCCAAAGAGACAAGCCTTGAGCAGGGATGGGCAGACCCAGGTGGGGAGGGAGGGGCTGTTCCTGCTCCAGCAAGAAGGCTGGAGGTAGATGTGGGGGAAGGGGGCCGCCAAGCCTACCACAAAGGGCTGGGATGTTTTGTACACCCCCTAAGAGCTCAGTGTGGGGACTGGATAAGCGGAGTAACCACCAAGGAAGCGGCTCTAATGGAACAGGCAAGGCCCTAGGCAACCCCAGACTCCTGCCGGATCCTACCCTGAACTGCTGAGTTTACCGGGTGTGGAAAGCACTATAAGGCTGACCCGGCCCCACCTCGAGGCCCGCTCTCCAGCAGAGCAGATCCTTTCCGGAAGTCTAAAGAATCACGGCCCACCTTCATGTCAGGGCCGTGGTGGGTCTGGCTGCATCTCCCAAACCCTCTTTTTACAGAGATGAAAGGCTAGGATGATGTATTCCTCAGAGTATGCTCTTCCCCAAACCCCACAATCAACCAACCAGCCAGCCAGCCTGACTTCCTTCTTCTTGACGGGGTGGACCACCAGGCTGGTCTTGAACTCAGAGACCTACTTGCCTCCACCCACCTCCCCAATGCCGCCATTAAAGGCCACCTTTTCTTGACTACAGATAGAACAATGCACTGGGGTGAGAGTCACAGGCAAGGCAGGGTGCAGGCAGGGTGCAGGCAGGGTGCAGGCTGGTTCCAGGCCCCACCTCATTCCCCTGAGGGATGCAGAACAAGCATCCCATTTACCCGTGTACATTTACAAGCCAAGTCACTTCTGTACCCCCTCTCTTTCCTCTGAGCCAGAAAGCCCATGGATGTGAGTATCCTTGAAGACCTACTGTGTTTGGGGGTGGGTTGGGGTGGAGGTATAGTCTCCAGAGACTCAAGACTTGTATCATTCACAGCCAGCAAGTGGATTCTGAGCCTTAAGAACCATCCAGAGCCTATGACCAGCTTGCCCATAGGATACTACACTCCATAGCTTTAATTCTGGGTAGATCTGGCCATTGGGCTCACTGTTTTGTTCAAGGTACAGTAAAATAAAACACTTTCTGTGCCAGGCTCATGCTTTTAAGCCCAGCACTTGGGAGGAAGAGGTAGGTTGATTTCTGTAAGTTTAAGGCCAGCCTGGTCTACAGAGCAAGTTCCAGGACAGCCAAAGCTGTTAAAAAAGAGAAACCTTGTCTTAAAAAAACGAAAGTCAAACAAAACCACTT
Source organism: Sigmodon hispidus (assembly GCA_004025045.1). NCBI lineage: Eukaryota > Metazoa > Chordata > Mammalia > Rodentia > Cricetidae > Sigmodon > Sigmodon hispidus. The sequence goes on along the minus strand of PVIH01000532.1, from coordinate 94,069 downwards.
TCTATATCAAGTCCTTCAAAAGGCCATTTTGATCTTACCCAGTTCAAAACCCAACCAAGCCCAAAACAACATGGGTGAACATGAGCTGAGACAGGACGGAGGCTATGGGGACAGGAGGCTGGAGGAGGGAGGGACTGGGTACTAAAGCCTAAATCTTGAAGGAAGGGAACTGACTTGTAACCAGCTTCTGTTGGGCTCCACGGTGTCAGCGTTCAGATCCATCCCCACTTCCTCCCAGAGGCAGCGCTATCTATGAGCCGGGGGTCTGAGCACTTCCGGGCTTTATCTAGACACTTTCCTAATAACCCTCGAGCATGCGCACTGCCTGCTTGTGTGCACTGCCTGCTTGTCCAGGAGCCCGTCCCAGCTCGTGGGAAAGGATTTGTCGAGGGGCGCCCCAGGCTATTTTGGGATGTTTCTACGGCCATGTGTTTCCTGTAAACCTGCTCCTCACTCTCAGTGCTGGTCACTAGAAGAAAAGCTGTGTTTTCCTGGGGGAGAGGACCTGAAGAAATCCAGGGGGCTGACCCAGGTTGCCAGGGAAATAGAGAGGGACTCAGGAACCAGGGTACAGAACAGTGATTTACAGGATCATGGGAAAAGCAGAACAGAGGAGATAAGGATCAGGATGTCCTATGTATCCGAATTACTCCCATCCAATCCCCACACCTAGGTCAAAGTTGGATCAAAGTCACTTGCACCTCAGACCTGGAGCGTCTGCAGAGCTGAAGTGTGAGCCCAGCTGCTGGCTGGAAGCAAGAAGTATCCTCTAGGATTTAATACTTTCCCTCCAGATTTTCTCACTTTGCTCTGATCATTTTTTTCTGTCCATTTCCCATGACCCACCATTTTCATGGCCACATTCATGGCCAGCAGGTCAGAAGCCTAGCTGAGAGATTCTCTGGGGTCTCTGACAATCTCTGACAAGAACCCCCAGAGAATGTTTGTGTTTAAGCCCAGGTCCCAGAGCGGCTAGAACCCTGGAACATGGGAGGCCTAGGTCACCTCCTCCAAACAGTTCCCAAAACCTTCCCACCCCAAGGCCTGTTTCTACTATGGCCTTGGACACTTGGATCCTGGGCTGTTGGGACCCACAGCTATTTTTAGAAACACAAAGGCTAAGAGGACAATGTTGTCCCCTCTAGGGACGGGAAGAGATGTCCCTGCCAAGGCTGTTCTGGGAAGGGTCAGTGATGGACATGGGGTGGGGTGCTGAGGCCTGAGTAAGTCGCTAACCCGTACTGACTAGGGCCATATCCAAGGCCAGCAGGGGGTGAGTGGCAGGGCCAAGTTAACCACACAGGGAGAGTGGCCGGGGTGAGGTTGGCAAGGCTCTGGTTCCCAGGCACCAGGAAAAGAACCGAAAGGCTCTGAGTCCTGCTTGATCAAAGCCAGAATCTCTGTTCCTGGTGGCTGTAGGATTCTGGGCCTATGTAAGTGCTGATTCCCTACACTGCAGCCCAGGGTGGGCAAATAGCCTTCCATACACCTCCATACATTGATGACTGTCTCTCCCTATGCCCTCCCAGTCATTCTGGGGGAAGGGAGGGGCATCCAGCAAAGAAAGAGATACAGGGTGGGGTAGAGGGGGAGAGAAAGGGGTGACAGTGAGCCAGAGGCTGTCCCCAGAGGTGAAGAGCAGGTCAAGGGCATCTACTCACTCATTGGTCATCTGTACCACTTTCTCAATGGCCGTGTAGCCAGCCACCATGAAGTGCTCCGTGTACTGTTGCATTTTGATACTTTCTAGCCACTCGGACACTGTTCGGAAGGGGACTCCCTCTGAGCCACTGGTGCTGGGCAACCGGATGGACACTCTGGGGGAAAATCCACAAGTTACAGGTGAGGGGCTGCCAAATACGCCCCCCCAAGTCCTTACCATCCTAACTTGGGGAGGGCATACAGCTGGCTATATCCCTGAGCAAAGAAGAAGCCCAGACAGGAAACAATCCATAAGATGTCCTAGCACCCTGTGCCTCAGTTTCCCCATCTGCACAGAGCCCACCTTGCTGAACCCAGTGTCGGCACATGCACCATTTAAAGTGGTTTCCTGCTGGTGATACTGGACCATACCTGGCTTTTTCCTTTTTCAGTTACAGGGGACTGAACCCAGGGTTTGTGTATTCTGGGCAAAAAATGTACCCCTTGGCTTCATTACTAACACTGACATGTCACTTCTGAGCCCCTCCACACTGCTAACTCCCACCTAACCATCCAGTCAGCCTGAGAAGCCAAGCAGTTCTCATGAGTGAACTTGGACACCAGACAGGAGACTCACCGAGGATCAAAGTCAGCCAGGGTCTTGAGGGAGTCAGGGGCTCGGATGAGCTTGTCCAGGATGCTGACAATGTCAGCAAACTTGGGCCGTCGGGAACGCTCCTGTTGCCAGCATTGCATCATGAGCTGGTAGATGGCAGAGGGGCAGTCCATGGGTGTGGGGAGCCGGAAGCCATCATTGATAGCTTTCATGACCTAGAGGACACAAGCATCAGGGTGTCCTTAGCAGGAAGCCACATAGAACTGTTACACTGTCCCAAGACCCCAACACAGAAATAAGGAGAAAAACCCCAGAAATAGACAAGTACCCTAAGTACATGCATAGTTTCAAAGTCACCCCTGAGGCAAGTGCTAAGGGGCTGTCTCCAGTGATGCAGGCACATAGACCCCTATGTGTGGCCCTACAATCCAGTCTCCTCCCATTTGTACCCACCCCACAGACTGGGGTTCTTCTCCTGCAAGCAGAATCCTGGGCCTCCTGACTAGGCGAGGCACCAGGTACATGTAACATACACACACACACATGTACACATACATATACAAATGTACACACACACACTTGTATATATACAGGCACAGTCATATTATCAACATGCAGACATATGCAAACATGCATGTGCCCCCCCACACCCCATACATTCGCACATGCACACAACTCCTTGTTGCCTTTGTATTAACTACAGAAGCTGGGTCCTCTCCATGATAGGCCACAGAACAAGTATGTGTGTGGTTGCTACTTATGCAGTTGAACTCGGAGCTCTTCCATTAGTGCCCCACAGTTTGGGAGTGAGGGAAATCTCGACAGCAAATCAGTTTGAGAGAAAGAGGGCCCACCTCGTGGTTTGACAGCTCCCAGTATGGCCGCTCTCCGTAAGTCATCACCTCCCACATAACGATTCCATAGCTCCACACGTCACTGGCTGAGGTGAATTTGCGGTAGGAAATGGCCTCTGGGGCTGTCCATCGAATAGGAATCTTGCCGCCCTGCAGGAAACCAGCCTCAGTTACCCGTGTCTCTGCCAGAACTCAGAGCTCCCACTCAGTGGACCTAGAGATAATCATCCCTCACTCCTCAGGCCCCAGATCCAGGGTAAAAGCTACTTCACCATCAAGCCCTCCCCCGCCAGGTATGACAACCCTTTCTCTGACTCACACTAGTGGTGTAGGTGGCCTCAGGGTCATCCTCCAGCACACGGGACAAGCCAAAATCGGACACCTTGCATACCAGGTTGCTGTTGACAAGAATGTTTCTGGCAGCCAGGTCCCGATGCACATAGTTCATGTTGGCCAGGTACTTCATGCCAGATGCAATGCCCCGGAGCATGCCCACCAGCTGCAGCACGCTGAACTCACCATCCTTCTCCTGAAAATTATAGTCCTTTAGTACAGGCTGGCCCCAGAAACCCCAGCTTCCACCGCCACCAGACCAGGGCCTTACCCTAAGGAACTTGTCCAGGGCTCCGTTCTCCATGTACTCTGTGATAATCATCATGGGCTTGTCTGTAGAACATGGACACAGGTGTGAGTGAGGACAATAAGCAGGGTGAGGACACAGCCAGGGTCAGGTGGTCCCTTTCCCTGACTACCTGGGTCCACCCCTGAGCACCTCCCAGGCCTCACATTTAGAGACAACGCCCTCCAGGCGGATGATGTTATGGTGACTGAACTGGCCCATGATGCTGGCCTCACTCAGGAAGTCCACACGCTGCTTCTCCGTGTAGCCAGCTTTTAGTGTCTTGATGGCCACGGGTATCTCCTTCTTTCCTGAAGATGTCTTCAGAGTCCCCTTATACACCTCTCCAAACTCTCCTGTGGGCAGGCAAGGTGTGGAAAGAACATTAAGCCGGCCCTTCTCTGGACCACCTTTATCCTCCAGATGCACAGTACAAGGGTGAGTCTCACCTGCACCAATCACCTTCTGCCTTGCGACACAAGATGGGTGGATCTCGGTTGTAAATTTGAGTACAGCCTGGTTGGGATCTTCATAAGTGTGGGGGTCCACATAGGTCTTCAGGGGTTTCAGTTGTTCTGCAAGGAGGAAGGAGAAGCTGAGTCACAGCCAGCTTGAAAGGCTTTCCTGGGAGGTGAGACTCTAGACAAGGGAGGTCACATGACTAGGGACCTTAGGAAGACTTGGGTCAAAGGGATTCAGCAAGAGATGCTGAGTGAAGCCTCAAAGGTCCTGGGGCATAGACGTAGGAAGGGGTTTCTGCATCTTACCTGACTTGGAAAAATAGACATCCTCAGAGGACTGTCGGGCTCTAAGATTCCTCCTCCTGGAAGAAACCCCCGGGGACCAGACACACATGGTTAGTACAGCCATGTCCTGAACTCACTATCTAGCAATTTCCTAAGCCTTCATTCAGGGCAGAGGATGAGAGGAAGGTACAGAGAGCCAGCCACCAAGTCCAGACTCACAGTTGGGATCACTCTCTGCAAGGGCCACATGAGCAGCCATAATGAGGGCTTCCGGCATTTGAAGTAGCTATCGTATCCCACCCATGTGCAGAGGAAGTTAAGGAGCACAATTGCAATGACCACTATGACCCCAAAACTCAGTTTATCCTCCCATAGGATGGGATTCTACAGGCTTGGATTAAATTAGATTAAATAACCTTGGCCTGCTTGGGGCTCTGTCTTTCTGGGTCCAACCTAGACCCTTGGGGAGCCAGAGAGCTGAGGAGGAGGAGGAGGAGGAGGAGGAGGAGAACAAACCTTCTATGGATGAAGAAGCCAACTCCTGCCAGCACTAGAAGTAGGACCACGCCAACGGCTACACCACCAATCATGGCCATGTTGGCAGATCCTTCCGTGGCTGTTGGGAGAGACCAGCTGATAAGAAAGCCCACCCTGGATCCTACGGCTACACCCTACTGCACTCAAAGCTCCCTTAAAGACATTGTTTTTTTCTGGTTATGCTTTTTCCTCTAGATCCTTCTCTGCTCTACCCCAACTAACTCCACACCTTTCTCTTTAATAAACAAACCCACAAAGAAACAAAACCAAGAAACACACATACAAAACACTCTATAAAAACAACAACAAAAAATGGGAATCAAAAGGCCAATAAGACAAATAGATTTATTTTCAATGATATATATGTGATATCTGTGCAGTTACAGGTGGCTGAGAGCCGTGTGATATGAATGCTGGGAACATGGCTCTTCTCACTGAACCAGCTCTCAGGCTCTCTCCTGGGGATATTAATTACTGTTTCACAGCCAGGCAGAGGAGACCTTTCTGATGGTCTATGAAGGAAAATTTAAGGACCATAAGCTTTAACTGTTTTTTAATTTTGTTTTACATATGTATTTATTTTAATACCTATTTATTTAATGTTTGAGGCAGAATCTCATGTAGCCCAGGCTGGCCTCAACATGTAACTGAGGATGACCTTAAACTTGATTCTTCACAGGCATACACCAGGGATTTATACATGTGTAAGAGTTTGAACCCAAGGCCTTGAAGATGCTAGATAAGTACTCTACACACTGAGCTATACCCCAGTAAACGTGGGGTTTGAAATCAGAAATATCAAGACCAGAGCCACAGCCTCCCTTCACCTCTTAACATTGCCCTGAATGTTGGACTGGAGAGATGGCTCAGAGGTTAAGACTACTGACTATTCTTCCAGAGGTCCTGAGTTCAGTTCCCAGCAACCACATGGTGGCTCACAACCATCTAAAATAACATCTGGTACCTTCTTCAGTATAAATAAATCTTAGAAAACAAAAATTGCCCTGAATGCACACCCTGGTCCTACCTGCCAGTCTAAGCCCCGGCCCACATATGGCTGTTCCATGCCCTGGCTAAAAGGAAGGGGCATTTCTACCTAGACTCCTCTACTTCCTCCTCAGCATTGTCCTATTTAGTTCAGGATCTCTGGACTGGCCCACACCCTGGTCCCCTGACTTACACAGTGTTTGGAACTCATGCACCTTGCTGCCGGCACCCTGGCCCTCCTGCGTCAGGGCCTGCACCTGCACCAGATAGGTGGTGTCAGGAGTCAGATCATCCAGGGTCAGGGAGAAGCCTTCTGTGCGGCGCACATTATAGCTGTTGGCATCACCCTGAGGGTAGAGAATCAGGAAGTGAAGGTAGGGCAGGGCCTCAGCGAAGAGCCAGGACCCCAGCCACAAAAGCGATTTCCTCTGTCTGTTATCCAACCAGGCAGATACTCCTAGCACCAGGAAACTGAGGCACAGAAGTACAAAGACTCACCAGAGGCCACAAAGGGACCATCTGACCCCAGGACTGGATGAATCCCAAACAGCTCAATCTAACTGGCTCTGAGAACCCAAATCATTCTCCCCTATAACCCCCTGCTGTACTGCCTGGGGAGACCTCAGTTTCCCTGGATCCCTCTCCAGCTCGCTGTGCACTGAACATCTCCATGGCCTGTGCTGACCCTCTGAGTTATTACCTTCTTGTGGTAGGTGACTTCGTACTTCCACACACGGCTCTGCTGCGGCACTGGGATGCTCCAGGTGACACTCAGTGAGGTGGTGCTGCGGCTCTCCAGCCTCACCTTGGGGGGCTCTGGGCAGAAGAGGGGCATGAGAAGCCATTAAGGGGTGAAGGGCAGAGAGAAGGAGCCCCAGCTGCCCAACCTCATTGCTCGTAAGGCTGTGCCTTGAGTTCTTGGGTTTCTGCCCTGACCCAACCACAGAGGCTAGCTCATCAGAGGTGTCCTGGGAACATTCACAAACATATATATATAATATATATATACATATTATATATACACTATATATATTATATATATACAAATATATAATATATATATTAACTAGGACATTAGCTGATTGCCACTGAATCTTTCTGGAGACCAGGCAAGGCTCAAAGAACCTTCCTTATATGACATATTCTTTTTTTGTGTGGTATATGTAGGAATGTATTTATGTGGGTGTATGCATATATGCACGTTGATATGTATGCACATGTGTGTGTATACATGTTAAAGACAGAAATTGATGTTGGGCATTGTCCTCAGTTACTCTAACTTTTTTGTTTTTGCTTTTAAGAAAGATTTATTTATTTATTATACATCATACAGAAGAGGGCACCAGATGTTATCATAAATGGTTGTGAGCCACCATGTGGTTGCTGGGAATCGAACTCAGGACCTCTGGAAGAACAATCAGCGCGCTTAGTCTCTGAGCCATCTCTCCAGCCCCTGACCTTTTTGTTTTTTAAGTCAGAGGATCTTACTGAATCTGGAGTTCACTAATTCAGTTAGGCTCGCTAATCAATGAGCTTCAGAGATTTGTCTTGTCCTCACCACCCTAACACTCATACTGTGGTGTCGGGTGTTTCCGTGAGTGCTGAGGAGAAAAGTCCAGTCCCATGCTTGTGCGGCCAGCACTTTACTGACTGAACCCACCTTCCCATCCCCTAACACAATATATTTTCAACAGCCCTCTACTTTCTGAAAGAAAGAAAAAATAAATTTCCAGAGAAATAACTTGAAGTCCCACGGCTAAGTAGTCCAGAGATGTCACATAGGGAGGCAGTATGTACACTGTATGTGTGGGTGTGTGGGCGTGTGTGTGTGTGTGTGTGTGTGTGTGTGTGTGTGTGTGTGTGAACATGTGGAGGTGGAAGGCTGTCCTTCGTTGCTCTCCACCTTACATTTTGAGGTAGAGTCTGTTACTGAACCCCAACCTGGCTTTATCAGCTAGGGAATCCATGTCTACTTGTATGGGTGCTAGGGATCCATGTCTCTATAAGGTGCTGCCCTCATATCTATGCAGCAAATGCTATACTTACTGAACCACTCTCCCTGTTCTTGCTTTGCCTCACATAGGCCTTGAACTCACTATGTAGCTGGGGATGACCTTGAACTCCTGATCTTCCTGCCTCCACCTTCAGAACATGTGTTGGGATTATAGGTATATGTCATCATGCCTGGAAGGAATTTTACTATATCTCTCTGGCTAGCTTGGTCCTCACTACATAGACTAGGCTAGCCTCAAACTCATAGTGATCTCCTGCCTGTCTCCTGAGTGCTGGTATTAAAAGTGTGTGCCGCCACACCCAGGAAGGATGTTAGCCACTCTTAGACACTTACTGTTGCCTCTCTGAACACAGCTGAGTCCTGAATGCCTGTCTTCAAATCCCACCCAGGCAGGTTCCCCTCATAGTCATCATCATGTCTCGGCTCACCTGTCTGGTTAATGCTGACACTGGCAGTACGAAAGCTTCGGCTTGTCACCAGGTCCGAGACACCATTGCGGGCCTCAACGGCAAAGGTATAGTTCATGTGAGGCTCTAGGTCACTGACTGTCACACTTGTGCGGGTCAGGCCTTGTGGAGGTTCTGAATAGCTCACACTGGCCTCACAGGGCCCACACTCGCCAGACTCTGGCCAGCACTGTTCACAGGTGATGCTATAGACAATGTCCTTGCGGCCTCCACTGTCCTGGGGGGGTGTCCAACGTAGTTCTACTTTGGCACCCATGCCGATTGCTGTGAGGTAGTGGGGGGCAGAGGGTGGACCTGTCGAAAGAGTGGAGGTCAGAGGGGATGGGCTGTCCCCTCACTCAGCTACCCCCATCCCCGGATCTCTGCAAGACTCACGTGTACAGGCCATGGACAGTGGGTCCTTCGGTGCCCTGAAATAGCCCTCTTCACACTGGCAGGACTTGGCACCCTCTGCTGATGGCAAGGTATGCTCCGGACACTCCAGGCAAGGGCTCCCAGATTCTTCGGACTTGAAGAATCCTGGCGAGCAGGCTGCGGGGCACAAGGGCAGACGGTTACATATGTCTTCCCCAGATGTGATCTGATATCACACCTATGGCCAGTGCTTGCTGGGTACCAAAATAACCTGTCCCAAGTACCCCAAACCCTGGTACGTCTGATGCCAGCTGCCTAGCAGTAGAAGACTGTAGCTTGCCCTTCAGGGTCCTATAACCTGATTTGTACACACTGGCCTGACAGGATCTCTACTGTGTACAGCAGATGTGAACTGACCAGGGTGGAGACTGTAGCTGTGTACCTCCACCTCTGACTAAACAGCTGGCCTTCCCCAGGCAGGATGTCCCCCTGCCAAGGATCCTCTACCGTAAGACTCCATCTCTTTCCTGTTCCGGGGCTGGCCTCCAAGAGGCAGGAAAGGCCAGGCCCAGCTCTTTTCCACATCACCTCTCCTCTTAGGGGCCGCCAGGAAGTAGCCTTTCCTTCTTCAGTGGTCCATCCTGGCCCAGCTGGCTAGGAACTAGGGCACCTGACTCTGGGGGCTTCCTCACACCACCTTAGCCTGCTCCCTGCCCCAAGCCCTTTCCTGGCCTACAGGCAGGAAGCTGCTCAGACATGAGGTTCACCTCCCAGGGCTCACCAGGACATGGGTGGCTTTGGAAGAGGCCACAGTGCTGTCCCTGGGGACCTCCCCTTTCAACACTGCATGCCCCTTGCTGACCCCTCCTCTGCCTAGCCCTATGGGGTTCATGAACCCCAAGGTGGGACTCTTAAGAACAGACCAGTTTCTGACATGTCTACAGTGAAAAGGCTGCAGAGGTAGAGGGGATATTTCAGCTGGGGTTTAACAGCTGTGTAGAAGTTCAACAAAGCAGAGGTCCTAGAGTAGGGAATTAGGGTGAGCAAGAGCTTGTCATACAGAAGTTATGAGCTGACTTCTAGACTCAAAACAGACGTAACAGTTGCGAAAATGAAGAGGAAAAAGACTTTGCGTGTCAAGCAAAGTTTGGATTTTTTGCTGAGAGCCATAGGGTGCCACCAAAAGTCTGATATAGAAAATAAGAAGCCACACTGCACTGTAGGGCTACAGAAATCCCTGAACAAAGGCTGCCCAATAGGGGAAGCCCTGACCCTAATGGCCTGAGAAACACCACCTCCACCCTGGGAAGTCAATTCAAGTCTCCTACTTTCTACAGACCTTTGACTAAGCCAGGCTGGGGAATATAGCCCAGCTCTCCTTGGGCAATAGGACAGAGGTGAAAGGGAGCTGGGACTGAGGGTACGGCTCTGCCAAGGGCTAGCCTGTGCCCTGCATTTGCTAGAAGTCAGGCAGACAATATCCTAATTCTGTAGCCCCTTGAGGTAGCCCAGGCTGGCCCAGCCACTGGACACACATACATGAACTTGGGCACCTATTTTGAGAAGAAAGCTAACTCAGAACCAAATAACAAGCCAAGGGTACCCAGGACCAGCTCTTAGCCTGTACAGAGCCTGAGTTCCTACAGAGGAGGCATGACCCAGTGTTGGACTTGACAATCTATTTAGCCCTCAAGGTGAGTCTTTATATGAGGATGTGGCTAGTATTCACCCCATTCTGCAGTTAAGAAAACTGAGGCTCTGACGGGCCAATTTGTTCAAGGTCTCCACGCTAAAAGATAAACTGAGGATGCCTGAAGCTAAGCACCTCCCCTGCCATCCCTTTCTGTTCATAGGAACACCTCAATTGGAACAAAGTTCAGAGCTATGCAAGGCTGGTTCAAATCCTGCTGACCTGCTTTACCAACCAGAAATCCCAACTATAGGCAGAGCAGCCTGGACAGGAGAGCCTGGATCTTTCCAAACACCACCCCAATGGGCTATGAGGCTAGCTACAGTCATCTCCTCCAGGCTGCAAAGCCTCCTGGTGGATTTGGAAGAGCTGTGTGCCTCTGGCCTCGCTCCTGTTACATAGCTGTTACAATACAAAAATAGCTCTCTCCTGCCCTTAACTTTCACACAAAAATGAGACACCAGAATGCCGAGCCTCGCCGATACCAGCTCTCATTCCCCCAATGCTCTCACTTAAACCCAGAGATGCCTGCATGTGAGCAAGTGCTGGTTCACTGGGCACTAAGGTCAGGAGACTGGGCCACAGAGGGTCTAACCCCCAAATCACAATTGCTTCTTACCAGTCCCGGTGCTCAGCGTGGTCACAAAGGCCTAAGCCACCTGCCAACGCTTGTGTCCCTTCTCCCCACCATTTCATGCCAGGAGAGGAAGTGGGGGAAGAGATGGGCTCTATTCTTTGGCCCCAAAGCCTGGGGGTGGCCCGCCTGCCAGCAGGAAAAAGGGAATTTGGAGAGATTTCCGCAGCGGATGTGCCAGATAATGCATGAGAGGCGGCGTCCACAGGGCATGCGCTTGCCTGCTGGAAATGCACTGCCCCCCTCCTCCTCCAACCACAGAGCCCTGGGGCACCCCCAGGCCTTGCCTGCCAGAGTTTGCAAACATTTAGGGAGTCCCAGAATACAACAAGAAGACCACCAGAACCCTCAGAATTGTTTGCATTTCCCAACATTCAGGGTAAGTAACAACAAGGGCCTCACACACACAAATACAGCCCCCACGCCAATAACCTACTCTCTGCCGATAGCCAGTCAGCCTAACTCCCCTATAGCCCTCACCAACTGCTCAGTTTCAGGTTCCTTGGTGCTCCAGTAGGCCATCTATTACTCAGGTTCAAGTTTACCAAACAGAAGCAAGTCCAACCTACGTGTCTGGCACAGTGCTGGAAATTGGGATATGGTGGTGTGATTGACAGATTAGCATCTTTTCAGCTCCAGGGGAATTCACAGCCTAGCTTTTATGCCTCATTTGAAATTATGTGCGCACACATGAGGATCCTCTCTCTCTTTCCCCCCCCCTCACTCTGAGATTGGCAGTTTTAAGAGTGACATTGAAGTCTGGTCTCTCTGCCCCACGTGTGGCTCAGCACAGAGCCTGAAGTGAAGGAATTCAACAGATGAGTCTTGAATACAAGGACAGAACAATAAATGGAGGGGTGGATGAAGAAATGAAGGAGTGAACGAATGAATGGTTAAACTCACCGTACACTACAAAACATGCCGAGGCTTGCAGAAGTGAGTAGTGTTCCAGCCCCTCAGGGACACTATCCAGCAGGACACCCACCTGGCTGGCACAAGAACCTAGCTTGGGCACACCTAGGGCACCTATAGAGAGTATCTCTAGCCCCAGTTGCCTGTCAGGCCTGGGCCACTCCAAGCAGAACTGGAGCACAGGTACTCCACTCGGGCTGCACCCCGGTTTTTCCAGTTCTTGATATACCCGCCCCTCGGGTGGCAGTGCAGGGTGACTCAGGGACAGACGCCCTCTGTGTGGCGCTAATCCAGCTCCTTGTCAGAGCCCCTCCTCAGGCCCAGTCACCTCCCAGGCTTCGGGTGGTGAGGTCGTGAGGTCAAGAGGTCAGTCCTGGTGGCAATCGGCCTTCCCAAGCCAGGAAGGGCCAGCGACCAGAACACCATCTCACTACCTTGTTCGTCTGCATGGAACCTGGTCTTTGCACCTGACAGTGAACTTCAGCCTGTGAGTTACTGACCAAAGGCATGGAGGATGTTCCCAGCAGGCCCTGTGGTACCTACAGAAAAGGTGAGCCCCGTACCTGGTTCTCAGGGCTCTGCTCCTTTCATAGATGCCCGGGGAGCTATCTGTGGGCATATCTGCCACCCTGCAGATAAGCTGGGTGCTTTCCTCTGCCGGCCCAGTTCTCTACCTCCAGCCTTTATCATGTTTTGCTTTCTCTGCTGCCTTTTTCCTTCCGTTCAGGAGACCCGCTTACCTCCTTACCTCCGGTAACTAGGGAGGGGCCAAGCCTGCTTGGCAGGGCTACTGGGGCCTAGCCTTGTTCTTGGGAGCACAGAGGTGGTGAGGCTGGGGGATTGCTGCCAGGACCCATACCCCTGAAACCCGCAGAAATAAGATCATCACATACCAGGGAGGGCATAAGCCTGAGAGCCCCCAACCCTATCATGGTCCAAGATCACTGTTGGGGGCCCTGGGCTGGGAGTTCCTTCTCCCCATCCACAATAAATCACATGTAATAGCTCCTATTGGGCTGACTGACCAAGTGGGAGCTTCTAGAATCTGATCACAAGGTCTCAGGGTCCCTTAGAGCTACCTGCAGATATCAAGGGAATAGCCCAAAAGGGATCTGCCATAGCCACTCCACTCCACAGGCAAGAAATGTATGCCATTTCCTCCTGAGCCTTGATCTCTTCATCTGTAAAATGGGAGAGTGCTCACTCTCTCTGGGTGCCATGCAGACTATAAACCTTGCCTGTGAAATGCTTACTCTGGTACCTGGAATAAAGTATCCCTGTGTATGAAAGGGGGCCATGAAACATGAGCTAGGCAGCGACATCGTCCAGAGGCCAGCCTTCCAGCTGCTGGGCTGAGCCTCTGGCACAGACCGCTGGCCACCTGCTCACCTGGCCTCGGTCTCTCTGGGCTGAGGCGAGGCGCCAGTCGGGGGCCCTACAGAAGCCAACACAGGAAACACAGACAAAGCAGCCCCTAGGGAGATGACAGTCAGCCTGAGTGACTCCACTATCCCCTGGACAGGGCTGGGGTGGGCTAGAAAGAGGCTGGCTCATTCCTGACATAACTCTGGGTAGTTGTGGCCAGGCAGCATGCCCACCTGCTCACACTCAGCACCTGGAAGGACCCTCCTTCCCTCTGACCTCATAACTCCCAACTAGTTCCAGCCTTCCTGGGAAGGGAAGCCCCAGGAAGAACAGATATGCAGCCTAATAACTCTGGAAATGACCTTGACAAGGTGCAGGTCAGCCTCCGGCAACCACATCCCCTCTCATTAGTAAAAGCTACATATATCAGAGAAGCACCTGGGGCTACAGCTTGAAGTGAGCCAAGCGGGTCAGAAAGACCCACGTCCCCAGCACGCCCAGCAATGGCCCTCTAGTCACCCCACCCTCCCTCTGATGGATCCCCAGCATCGGTGCCAAGACCTGCCATCCCAAACTGCCCAGTGAGCCCATCTCAGTGCCAAGAGCTGAGTCAGGGATTCCACAGGATCTGGTCATTTCCTGTCCCACTTCCTGACCCATCGCGGCCTGGGTACTGTTGTGTGCCGTGATTTAAACCCTGACATAGCTGTATGATTCCAGGTACACCTCATTTATTCTATGGCACTAACAAACAGTCCCAGCCTCACAGAAAGGAGGTACAGACTCAAGGAAACTTTTCAGAGCACACGATCACCAACTCCCTCAGTGACACAGGCTGCCAAGCAGAATGAAGAAGAAAGAATTTTGAAATTGTGCTCATCGCGATGATTGTGCTCATCGCGATTGAGCGCACACACTCCATCGCACATGCGCAGAAGCCACCTTGGCGGATGGAGCTGGTACTCTCTTCTACCTGTGTTTGGAGACCTGAACGTGGCAGGACCCTTTCCCCTGCTGGGAAGAGGTGCAAAGGTGAGGGAGCCAAGGGCAGTGGATGGCTGGATCTGAGATGGCGGTGCCAGCTAAGTCAAGTGTCTGACTCTCTTGGGAATTGGTCCTCCTGCCGGGCTGACTCTTCCCAGGGCGGGGGTTGGGGGCAGACAGCCTGGGCTCTTACAAAGCTTGCCAAACACTCTGATCCCCAAGAGAGTGGAGCCGCTGCTCCACTGCATGAAGACCCCCTGCCCCTCCCCAGTAGCCTCACTTATCTCTGCAGGGTCTGAATCACCAGGGTGGAAAGTTTTCAACCACCCTCCTCCACCCCCACATTCTTGTGTTAGGATGTCATGGGGGAGGAGCTCCTGGGCCCACTCGTCCTGTTCAGCCCCCCTCCCCCCATACACACCCATGGTCATTGTCTGAAGCTGAGAGTGTGCATCTGAGGTCACCTAAGCGGGGCCAACCTAGGGAAGGGGCTCATTCAGGAAGAGGGAGGAGAGTAAGAGTGTTGGGAAAACTCATAGGAAACCCCTCCCGCAGGGGCTTATGTGCCGCGTTAAAGGGGGGTTCTAACGACTGCCTTGGGAGGCTCACCCACCACCTATTAAAAAGGGGCTTCAGGCTCTTTCAGCCTCTTCTATGGCAAGCTAGGTCTGCAGGGGAAGATGATTTTTTCTTTCCTCTCCACTTTGCTCAAAGGAAAGCTGAAGCCAGAAATGAGAAGGGACCTACCTAGCTAGTGTCATCCAGCAAGGCATAGAGCCCCCAGTTTCTCAACACCCAGCTTATCTCTGCAAAAGCAGTTCCCAGAGACAGGCGACGGGTGGCTTTCCAAAGGTCAGCTACATTCCACACATGCTCTGCCCCAGTCACTTCCAGAGCCATCCATTGCAAACACAAGGTGGTAGTACATTTCCGCTGCGGCAGGCCCTGACTGTCCCCACAGCTTCCCCGGTGTGATCTCACCAGTTCCCAGGCCTGTCCCCAGAAAGTCACCCAAACAGGACCCATTGCAGCCTTAGTATGCCATCAATAAACCCCAACAGAAGATCTGGGCCTGTGGCTCCAGTGAGAACGGAAGCACTCAGTTTCAGAGCTCCTCAAAGGCACTCCAGGTGATCCCAGCAGAGTCTGAAACAACTACTCAACTCTAGTAAAGGAGAAACTGAAGCCCAGTGTGGTTAGGCAAGTTGCCTGAGGCCACACAGCATGAGAATCAGAAATAGTTCCTGGGAACAGACTGCAGAAGCAGGGCAGAACAGGAACTATGAGATGAATCAAAAAATAACAGCCACACTTACAGGTATTTGTGTATCAGGCACTGACCTAAGCACTTTACGAGCATGAGGTCATGTGATTATCACAACTACCCCCCCAAGATAGATACTATGACCCTCTCCACTTTACAGATGACGAAACTCAGGCAGAGCAATGAAGGAAATGGATGAAGCTAGAAGAGCTGGGAACCGAGACCCAGGCCATTGTCAGCCTAGACCCACAGCCCCCACACTGTCCTGGGAGGATCCAGGCAGCTTTCAGGTACAGGGCCTGTCAAAGCAGAGGCATCCCCAATGGAAGATGGTCCAATCCCAGAGCTGTGACCTCCCCACCACCCCAGGAACCCCCACTCACCTTGGCAAGTGTCTTCAACCTTCTCGTAGCCTGCCTGGCACAGGCACTGCCCGATTGGCACCAACCACTCGCCATTCACTGTGCAGTGTAACAAAGGCTCTTCACCCCCATATGGCACCACAGCATTGTCCACGCAGGTACCGGCCACAGTGGCCAGGGGGTGTGCCTCAGAGACAGCCGTAGCGATCGTCTCAGGGAACCTAGCCAGGCTCTGCAGCACCTCAGGACATTTCTTGTAGTAGACACGAACAGAGAGCAATGCCACACAGGCGCCAATGTCCTGGAAAGCCAGGTAGAAGCCTTTCCGGGTGAGCGGCCCAACAATGCGCTCCTCCACATTCAGCTTGACATTGCGAGCCTCGAAGTCGCTGCTGACTGTGATCTCATCGGGGGCTATGGTGTCAATCTTGGTGAACTGGCGCTTCTGGAAGTTGGTGCCATAGTCCACATCCGACTCTGCATAGTAGAGGTTGAAGGTCTCTTTGCAGGAGCTGGCGCCTCCCGGGAAGCTGTTGCAGTCTCGCACGGTGAACTTCAGCTCAATGAAGATGCGCTCAGCCTCCTCCCTATACACCCAGTTGGTACGGAGCCAATTGTCCTGGTCACCAGATACCACGTTGCAGACGGAGTACATGTAGATGGGCATATCATTCATGATGTTCTGCATTAGGTCCCACTGTGTGTGGGTAACAGGTGAAGGTTAGTGGGAGAGGACATGGACTGAGTCCGGGGGGTGGGGGAACAGCCTCACAATGTTTTCCCTTTCCCATATTTTATTTTCGTCATTCTATTGAGGAGACAGTATCTCGTGTAGCCCAAGCTGGCCTTGAACTCACGATGTCATGAGGGATGGCACTGAACATCTGATCTCCTGCCTCTTCTTCTTGAAGTATTAAGGTAACTGATATGTGCCTGACTCTCACTTCTTATACCCTCATTTTACAGCTAAAAAAATAGAACCTAGAAAAATGCGACCACAAAATAGCTGAGCCAAGACCTGCCTATAGGTCTTTCTGGTCCTAATATCTGAGTACTGAGTCTCCCTATCAGTGGGCCTGGGGTAGAGTCTAGGGCACTCTCATCAGTGTATCAACAAATATGGTCAAAGCAATGGATGATCCTCCAAGTCCTGGAGTTGATCAGCTTGTGTTTACAATATAATTCAGGCTCCTCCAGGATGTTTGGATGGGGCTGTATACCCCTATGACCACCGTGTCCCCTTTTATCATCGGAGGACTTGGCATACGGTAACACAAGCCTGGCTCCTGGGGCTGTATCCTGAACTCTTCAGCTTGGGAACAGCGACTGACTCAGCTCTGAACCCCCAGAGCCTCTCTGGCACAGAGTAGGTACCTAGGGGGTCCTAAATAAATGAAATGTGTGAATAAATGAATGAAAAAAAATCAATGAGTAAATATATGAATGCAAGTAAAGGAAAACTTAACAAGAAAAGAGGCTTGCCCTGCCCTGTGTGACACTGGCAAAGACCCACATGCCCCCAGGGCTCAGTTTCCCACTGTATGTAATGACTTGGTTGGATAAGGCTATCTGCCTCCAGCTGGACATTCCAGAGTCCTGGAAGACTGTTCCAAACTCTACTTCAAGCCTCACTGGCGCCATGACTTGGGATAAAGTCAAGTCCCTCAGATCTGGCCAGCTGAAGGAACTGTCCCCAGAGTTCCTAGAGACTGGCTCCCTGGCTCAGAGTCCCAGGACTAAGCACACAAGGGAAACTGAGGCCCAAAGCCCAACAGTATCTTCCCCAAAGTCCTTCAGTTTCGGACTCAGAATCAGGGCTCAGGGCAAGATCACTGTGAGGCAAAAAAGGGAGATGTCTTCAGTGGGAGTAGCACAGGGCAGGGGCCAGGGGAGGGGCCCCTGGGCAGGAAGGGAGTTAGTACCCCTTATCTGCCCTTCACTCTTCACCTCCGGGCTAAGACCTCCAAGGCAGAACAGCTTTTAACCCTTTCTTCCCAAGATGCAGGTAGAGCCATGAGCCCCTCTGGAGCATCCCACTCGGCTGGGGTTGTTAGCTTTCCCCCCAGCTAGGCCCCCTAAGGTCCCTTCCTGCCTGCCTACCTCCAGTCTGCCCTGGCCTGGGGCACTAACTCAGTCCAGTGTGGTAAAGCAGTTTGGAGTTAGGTTGAGCTGTGTGTCTGATCCAGGCTTCCATCCTCCATCTCTCCAGGGACCCGAAGCTGTCCTTCCCTCCCACCCTCAGCCCTGGGACTTTACTTACCCCTTTCCCATAGGGGTGTGTGAGCCAGCCGAGTTCCCCTTTCATTGCCGCAAAATCCAACAAAACAACTGTAGGAAAGACAGGGAAAGGGCCATTGAGCTGGGGTTTTCCCAGGAGCAACACAGCAGGGCCAGCATATATGTGTGTGTGTGTGTGTGTGTGTGTGTGTGTGTGTGTGTGTCCGAGACCCCAACCCCAAGAGACACACATGACTTGACTTGGGAAGAGGCAGGACACAGCTGCCTCTCACTGGGGTTTCAGCTGCGCAGTCAGTTCCATAAGCTCCAAGGTGAGGCAGGGCAAGACAGGCCTCAGCGCTGAGAAACAGCAGCAGCACACCCCAGTGTGCTGGGGTGAACAGAATAAAATGATAGCCCACTGCCCCATCTGCTTCCTCAAACAAAAAACCACTTCATAGGGGTCACAGGACAGGACTCTGTCACATCCTCCTGGTATAGAACACCCTGACCCAAACCAGGCCACCCAGCACACAGTAGCAGTGGGTAGGGTCATTGGCCAGCCTTTCCTGGTGGCACTCATTTAATCTCGGCACTGCAGAGGCAGAGGCAAGTGATGTCTACGAGTCCTCAGCCACTCTGGTTTATATAATGAGTTCCAGTCCAGCAAGGCTACACAGTCAGAAAGAAAAGCAAAAAGCAAGGGATGTTAGAAAGAGGGATGGACACAGATCTGGGGGAAGAGGCAGCCTGGAAATGGATCTTCCCACCACAGTCATTGGCATGAAGGTCTCATAAAGGGGCCCAAAGCCACATTTCTGTCCAGGCCTCCTCCCTGGGGAAGCCATTCTTATCCCTGGCAGAAGTACCTGGGGCCGGGATGTGCGGGATGTGGGGGGTGGGTGGGGTGATGGTTGGAAATCCTCATAGGGGACTTTCCAGGCCCAGAGTGACCAGTGGTGCCAAGAGCACACTGTCCTCCCTCAGGAGGCACCAGAGGGGGCTGGAGAAATAAATGGCTTGGTGGCTAGTTAAAAAGACCAGGTTTAATTCCCAGCACCCACATGGCAGCTCACAACTGTCTGTAACTCCAGTTCCAGGGGATCTGGCTTCCTCACAAAGACAGACATGCAGGCAGAACACCAATGCACATAAAAAATAATATATATATGTATTTTTAATTTAAAAAAGGAGGCATCTGGGCAGAGGGACTTTCTGCCAGGGGTTTCCCTGCATGCACCTGGCCTGGCCCTCGGGCTCCTTTCCCAGCCCAGGCCACTCCTACTTGTGTGCCAGGTGCAGCAACCAAGACTCAAAGTCTGTTTCTCTTCCATTTCCAAGTAAGGGCTAACCCATGCCGCCCTCCCTGGAGAGCAAGGTCTTGGGGAAACTGAGGCTTTGGACCCATGCAAGGTCCTAGATTCTGAAGCCAAGGACCTATGGTTGAGAGAACAGAAACTGTAAAGTAATTATTTTCATGTGCAAGGTACCCTAATCCTGGCCTGAGAAGCTGCATTCCTCCACACTAAGACCTGGGAGATGTGTCCCTGGGAAAAATTGAAACAGCCTAGGGTTCCAGATACAGGAGGTGTGGAGGGTGGAGGAGTCATGGCCCTAAGGATAGTGTAGTTCAGCTGGTGAGTACATGATCAGGGGACAAATCCCCACCACTACCAAAATAAATAAATAAATAAAAATAAACAGTTAGCAGAGTGCTTGCCTAACAGTCAAAGCTCCGGTTTGATCTCAAACACCACATTAACCAGATGTGGTGGCACACACCTTTAATCCCAGCACTTGGGAAACAGAGGCAGGCAGATTTCTGATTTTGAGGGCAGCCTGGTCTACAAAACAAGTTCCAAGCCACCCTGTCTCAAAAACAAACATCTTGAAATAAAATTAAAAAGGACAGGAGGATCTCTGTGAGCTGAGGCCAGTCTAAGCTACCTAGTGAGATTTTGTCTCAAACAAGGAGAATGTTTTCTGAGGTTACATGGTCCCTTTCCTAGGGAAGCCCCAAGGCCTGGTGAGAGGCACTACCACCCCAACCCTGGCCTCAGCCACCCTAGGAAGGAAGGTGTGACAAGAAAGAGAAGATGTGAAGTAGCTCAGGCCCCACATCCCACAGTCGGTGGCAGAGGCTGTAAGTTAGAGACCATGAAAACTGAGGTGGGTATCGGCAGGGTTTGTTCAGACATGCCCAGGGCCTAGCCTTGGGAAACTCACTAACCCCACAGGAATGGTTCTGGAGTTAAGCAGGAGGGTGCAGGGGAGGACCACTCTCAGAAAATCTAATGAATAGCACACACTTCACTATACCCACAAGCAGTGTGGGAACTTCAAGCTGAAGCCCCTTGAAGGGGCTTTTAAGGGTTAACCTGACTGGAGGGCCAGCCCAAGCCTGGATTGAGAAATATCACCAGGTTCAATCTGAGAAGAAAAGAAGACTTCAGTACCCCAAGGGCTGCCAGCCACAGCCCCCTCCCATGCAAATTCCCTAGAACCAACCACCAGGAACGGGGAGAGCCCAGCTGTCCCTCAGCCCTAACAGAGGCCCTGGGCTCCAGTAATCAAAGGTCCTGGCTTTTGGAAGCAGGAAGCTTGGGAGCCCCTCAGCATGACCCTCTCAGGGTTTCACCCTCTCAGGTTGCCCTAGATGGAGTACCCCATTAGCCCTCTGTCCCCTAAGAGACAATGTAAGGGGGGGATCTGCCACCATAAGGCCTACCTTTGTGGGCTACAGTACTTTACAAGCTTTCTCACAGTGAAGTGTCACCCCCCCACACCCCCTGCTAACTCTTCCCTTTTTCCTGAAGATCCAGCTTACAGCTAAAAAGGAGGGTGCGGGGGAGAGACCTGGAGACTCCGGATGCAAACAGGCACGGCCCTTGCTGAGCTAAGAACCCAGGCAGGCCTCTCAAGGCCTCCTGCACCTCTAACCCCCATTCAGCCTAGTCAGTGGCAAGCAGTATTGGCTGGCTGAGACAGCTGGATGCCTGAGTCAGACCCTCTGTGTCAAGTAAGGGTCCTGGATGGCCAGTAGTGAGCCTCCCTCACTCTCTGTGTGGAAAGGATGGGGCAGAGAGGTGACTGTGCAGGTAAAGGCACCTGTCTGTCACCTCAATTCCCATCCCCAAACCCACATGGTGGAGAGAACCAATTCTTCCTGTAAGTTTGAGCTCCACACTTGTGTGTTGGCACACACACACACACACACACACACACACACACACACACACACACACTGTAATAAAAAGGAAATGTTACTGTAGGGAGGCAAATTCAGCAGCCATGGAGACCCTAACTGGTTCCTCTGGGTTTTCATGTTCAGCAAAGAACAGTAGAGGAGAAGCCGCATAACTATGTCGAGGCTAGAAAAGAGACAGCTCAAACCTGCCCGAAGCTCCCCCAACCCGAAATGAAACCATCTGGGTCACAACACCCCCCTCACCTCCCCCCTCCCCCATCACACAGGTGGGAATCCGGAGTCTATACAAGAATTTTCCACAACCACGGGACAACATGCACCCTTTTCTCCGCCATCACATGCAGAACAGGATTAATCACAATGGCTGGGATGAGGAGGGCAGAAGCACCCAGGCACAAGTACAAGATTGTTTAAAGCCTCCCTGCTGGGAGCTGGGGCGTCAGGAGCCCGCACAGCAAAGCAGACGTCTAATCCTTAACTCTGTGGCAGCTCAGGAAAAGCCTGTAGCAGTTCCAGCTGTCTCTCGCTTGTCCCCAACCACAGTTCCCAGCAAGGGAGAGCCAATAACTAGCTGAATCAGGGAGAGGTGGGTGAGGGTCGCAGATTCCCTGCCCAGCAGAGCACACCGTGACAAAAAGAACCTGGGGAGGGGGGGCTCTGTCCGTCCTTGGGATGGGGCCAGGATGTGACACCCGTCCACCTCAAACTCCGCACCCTTCAAGAGCTCCAAACTGGCTTTTTACTCCCCTAATGTGGAAAGTGAAAAGAATAAGAAAACTTCTCATCCACCAGGGTTTCCTCCACGCTTCCCTTGCTGGAGCCGACAGGAGCCGCGCTATGCCCAAAAGCAGGGAAAAGTTTTCGTTGTGGGAATCGGAAGCCAGCTCCGACTGGGTGGACCGGAAGATCCTCGGCCAAGGGCAGGACAGGAATCCCCATCCTGTCGGAGACCCTAGCTGAGGGACAACGCCCCCCAAAAGCACCTCTGACTGCGCCTTCGGCAAAGGCAAAGTCTGCGGCCCCCTCACCTTGCTTGGCTCCGAGACGCTGGGGCGGGGGCAGGTGATTCACTCCCCACCTCCAGGTGCCTGAGCTCCCGGTGGCCCCGAGATGACGGCTCTACACCTAGGGAGGCTGCAACCCCACCTGCCGCATTTCCTCCTTCTGAGTCACCCCTTGCTCAGAACACTTGACTTTGGGACTTCCTGTCCCCGCTCCTGGCCCTTAACCTGTCTACCGAACCTGGGAGTGCGGATTGGCAAAGAGGGAAGGTGTGCGTGGTCAGGGCTGACCACAGGCGCTCCCTATGCTGGCCTCTGGGACCCGAGTGAAAACGAGGGGGAGGCGCAGAGAAATCATCTTGGTTCGGGCCTCTGAGAAGACCCTTCCCCAAAAAGCGGGGCCTACACCCAAATGCCTTCTGCACGAAATCCAGACAGATGAGTTAAGTAAACTAGGATTACTAAGAAGCTGATCTCCCGGAAAAGCCCACTTAGACAACTTCTTTCCTCCGAGGGACCCCGTGCGCTCTGCGGGGGTTGCGTTTCAGAAGCCGCCGCCAGGCTGCAACCGCGTGGCGGGCGCCGCGTCCTATTTTCAGCGGCCTCCGAGCCCTCCGAGCCCCATCCTACATTTCTTAGTTCCAGAGATCCTGGGATCGTAGGAGGGAAGTCCCCAAGATCGTCCCCGACCACAGCTCGCGCGCCCTACCGAACCCAGTGTGCCAAGACCTAGCAGCCAAAAGTCACTTTCCAAAAGTGCGCCCCGGAGAGGGGCGTGGGGCTCCAGCACACGGGGTCCCGTGGCCCGGGGTCCCTGCCGGCTGCTGCCACCGCGCAGACACTCACCTTCCTTTCCCTGTGCCGCCGCGGCCGCCAGCCCGCAACCCCACAACAGCGCGAGGCAGAAGCTGGCTGCCCGGAGCTCCATGCTGCGCCTCTCGTTCCCCGCAATCTCTGCTGCTTGCACGCCGGCTTCGGTGTCCCACTCCTGCCCGCCCGCCCGCCACGGACAACTTCTTCCCCTCCTGCCCCAAGTGCTTAATGGAAGTTGGGTGAGAACCCGCTCCTGTTCATTCATGCCCCGCGCTGACGTCACCGAAACCACTCCCTCAGGAATGTCTTTAAAGGGGCCGGGCTGACACCCCGACGGGAGGGCGGGGGAAGTTGAGGTGGGGGAAGGCAGGGATATGGGGAGGATTATAGGGAGCCTGTGCACGGGCAGGCATCTCCCCAGCCCCAAACCTTGAGGAGTGTGCACGCTTGGAAGTGCCTCCAATGGTTAGTCCCCGGGGATCTGGTCCAAATGTGCCGACTGATTCTGTGCTGAACCGTTTCTACTCTCGCCTTTTGCCCTTGGGCTTCAAGACCTGGGCAGAAAGAAGTTGTAAATCAAAATAGAAGCCTCCTTAGCAACACGCCTGGAGAAAGACTCCTGATAACACACACACACACACACACACACACACACACACACACACACACGTTCCTGAGAACTCCAGAAAATATGCCACACCAAGAAAGGTCCTCCCTCTAAGCTGTGTGCCAAGAGTAGTGCCTCTAGGGAGATGTCAGACACGCAGGTGTCTTCACCTCCTCTTCAGAGTAGAAAATTTAAACTAAGGCTCCAAGGTGTTCTAGGATATGGCCAAAAGTTGCACAATACACCAGCCATAGAGGCAGAGTTTGAATCTGGGTCCGCTGTGTTTGAACTACTGCTCCATTTGGGGACCCACCGCACAGCCTCATGGGTAATTCCTGACCTCTGCCTATGAATTCCAACAGAACATCCTTGTCCCCTGTTCCCTGGATGACAGAATGAGATGGTATGCTTTGATTCTCTGGAGACGCTTGCCTCCCACCTGCCCTTTCTCTGCCAAGGTTCTTCAGATCTGAGTTCATCTTTCCTGTCTTGTCTAGCGTTAGTGAAACGGATGGGACGCGAAATGAACTCAGCAGCCAGCCTGGCCACCCACAACTGCCTGTTGCCCAGTTACCATTTAGCCAGTTGGAAGAGAACAGCTGTAGTTCTCCATGAACCTTTCGACCAGTCACTTCCTAGTCCCTGGCCTTCCTCTCCTTGACTTCGCCGGACCCGTTCATCCTGGCCCATACCAGGTCCTCCTGGGGTCCTACCCATCAGCTTGGCCTTGGCGCCTGTTTTTGAGAAGCGGGTCCAGACATCTCCCCTAGAGGGGGAGAGAAAGGGTTAATTACAGGTGTTGGGGTTAATTAAAGCCTTTGATCAGGATGATGGGAAGAGGAGCCTATGACTTCTGAGAATGTGAGCATGCAAGTGTCCTTGAGAATGGCTGAACATGTCTGAGTGAACATGTTTGAATGTAGAAGTACTAATAACTACAAATGGGGGGGTATAAAAGTTGGTGTTTGGATGTCTGGTGTGGGGAAATTCATGAGTTCATTGTGTACAATACTGAGTGTGAATGTCTGTCAATGCAAGTGTTGATGTGCATGTAAATGTGTGCTGGAGTGTGAGAGGAAGTGTGTGTGCCTGGCTGTGCCACACTTGGAGGCAGTGGAGAACACAGACTGAGGAGGCAGCAATGAAGGTCTAGACAAGTCTTGTCACACCTCTGAGCCTCCCTGTGCTCCTTGGGGACACTAGGAATCTACTTGAGAGATTCATTGTGGAGATCAAATAAGGTCACGCATGGAAACCGCACAGACTGGGATGTGGAACACGCTAGTCAAACCGAAGCTGTTATTACAGCTACATGCGGTTCAGCAAGAGGAAATGGTATCTGGGGAGGCAGGGAATGTGGTATGCCAGAGGCCTGTGGATCCACATGTGCTTGTGTACCTAGATGAGTGGAACATGTGTACAGCACACACATGGTATGGGTAAGTATTCTGTTGGACACGCTAGGCTGGGGACACTGTGGTTTGTATTGAGTTCCTTTAGGTTGCTTTTGCTTTGTTTTGATTTTTTTTTTTTTCTTGATATGTATGTGTTTCAGGTGCCTTGGAAGCCAGAACAGTGGATGAGGTCCCCTGGAGTCGGAGTTACTGGTAGTTCTGAGCCAAAAGTTGTATGTACTTGGAATTGAACTCAGGTCCTTTGAAGAGGGGAACCTTCTTAACCACTGAGCAATCTCTACAGTCCCCTGATGTGACTTTTGAGACAAGCCCAGGCTGCTCTGGAATTTCCTGTGTAGCTGAGGCTGGCCTTGAACTCCTGAGCCTCCCTCTTTACCTCCCACGTGCGCACCAGCATACTTGGCCCTACGAGTTGTTTGTAAGACCCTGTATGTGTGTGACATGACAGTTATAGGCTCTGTATTTTCAGTGTGACACTAGAAAACATATTGTGGGCCAGGAATCATGATGCATACCTTTGATTCCAGGAACAGGGAGCCAGGGACAAACAGATCTCTGGGAATTCAAGGCCAGCCTGGTTTACACAGAGACCTCCAGGCCAGCCAGGGCTACATTCTAAGATCTTTTTTGAAAGAACAAAGAGGAAGAGAAGAGAGAAGGAGGAAGGAGAGAGGAAGGGATGGAGGGAAATAAATGTGGAAGACAGGGGTGTTAGTGGAAAAAAGATAGTGCCCAGCATCCAGGTATTCATCAGAAAACTTCTGAATGAAGGGATCTGTGAGTAAATAGGGCGTTGGCCAGTTCCCCATGGACTGACTAATTTTCTCTTGCGTCACGTCATGTATGTGTTTTATGCATAGCCTCTCCCCACAAATGATCCCTCCACATGCTAAGGTGCTGACAGGCCTCAGTGTTGGGGCCATATGCTGAGAGGTGTGTGCTGGAGTGGGGGGGATTGAGCACAAGGCTGTGTTCTCAGCCATCTACAGCATGTAACATGAGAGGAAGCTGGTAGGAAGAAAGGCACGGTGGCAGGAGGCAGTCACCCATTCGCTGGCACACCCTTCCCTTCTGGCTGGCTCTGTGTGAGTGGATACTAAGGGGGAAAGTTCCCTAGTGAGTCTCATAAATTGGCCCTGGAACATGGTATTTATTGCGGCATAATCAGCCGTAATGAAGATGGAATTACCCTGTAAAGGCCCCAAGGAGCCCTGGGGGCCTGAGTGTCACTGCAGCGGTGGACAAGGCTTCCAGGACAGGCAGGTGGAACCAGAGAGACAGAGAGAACTTGTATGCCCGCTCACCTGTGGCTCAGGTGCCCACTTTTGCTGGGGCCCTGCTTCGAGCTAGGCACAAGCAGACCACCCACAAGAATGTTGATGCCTCAGTTTCCCCACCCAGCTTTGATCTCCATTTGCCTTTGGCCAAGAGCCAGATATAATCAAAAAATGATCATTGGAGCCAACTGTGTATAAAGGTCTTGCTGCCTGCCAGGCTCAATTCTAAGCACTTAGTCAAGCTGACCCCATAAGGTGGACAATCCTGCTCCCATTGTGCGGGAGAAAGAATAACCTCTGGGAAATTGGGATAGTACCTCAGCCAATCTGGACCCAGCACACCTTTCTGTCTCTGAATTTTACAGTCCTCTCCTGGAATGATGTATCTGCAACTAGGATTTCCAGGACAGTGAAGGCTGCCCCTTTAGTGACTTCTGGGGGTTAGTCCTCTCCTAAGTCCTCCTGGAACAATGAGAATCCTTATCTGAGCCAAAGGACCTCTTCCTCAGATTCCCAAGTCTCTAACAGTCTCCTCATCCAGCCTGGTTAACTCTCTGAGGCAGGGGTTGACTATGATGTAGCTGCATTCCTGGAGCCAAGAGAAAGGTGACCTGCATGCAATGCAAGAGTCATTCCACGGATGCTCATGTCTGATGGCAACATTCTGAATCAGTTCCCTTCATTTTCTTTTCATTTTTACACACACACATACTTTCTCTCTCTTTCTCATATATATACATATATGTGTATGTATATATATGTATATATGTGTATGTATATATATGTGTATGTCTCTGTGTAGCCCTGGCTGTCCTGGAACTCACTCTGCAGACCAGGCTAATTTAAGACTCTGAGTTCTGCCTGCCTAGGCTTCCCAAGAGCTGAGATTAAAGACCTGCATCACCTCCTGGCTTTTTTTATTTTTGAGACAGGGAGACTTGCTACATCTCCCAAGCAGGCCTTTAGCCCTTGATTCTTGTGCATCAGTCTCTCTGGGGCTGGCTACACATGTGAGTCAACACACTCAAGGACACCATACACTTTCCTGCCTACAGGTTGACCATATGGGTGTCCTCTCCATCTGGAAATTCCTACTCATTCTTCAAGACTTATCTTGATGCACCAGAGCATCATGTGGGTTGTGACTCCTTGGGGTACCATATCAGATATTTGTGTTTAGGATTCATAACAGTAGCAAAATTACAGTTATGAGGTAGCAACGAAATAGCTTTATAGTTGGGGGTCACCTCAATATGAGGAGCTGTATTAAAGAGTCACAGCATTTGGAAGGTTGAGAATCACTGTGCTAGAGAATGGAGTTCTGAAGTGCAGAGGAAACCTAAGACAGATTTAGTATGTTGGATGGATGGATAAAGAGGGAAAAGTGGATGATAAATGGATGGATTCAGGAAGAGGTGAGTGGGTGGAGAAATGGATGCTTAGATGGAGGTATGGTGGTCCAGCATATCTGCCTTCTGTTTCGAAGCATACATGTAACTTAACTGTATGGGCTATTTTTAAAAAGCTACAATAATGGGTTTGTAACCTCCAGGGCAATGGCTGGGATTCCAAGAGATCACATAGTCAGTGTCCTTGGCAGCTCAAATGAGTCTACAGTCAATGAACCTTAAATTTCAGCTACTCCTCCAGCTACTACAGTCAAGTCACTTCTGAAGGCTGACTGAGCCAACTAGACATCCAAAGGTCAGAAACCCAAGGTCAGGTGTACTATGCCACCTCCCCCTTGAGCAGGGAGGTTCTTGAGGGGCAGGGGCCTCATTCATTCCCTCTTTCTGGCCCCAGTGGTGCCTGGCATAAGGTAGGTGTTCAGCAAATATTTGTGGACCGCACACAGGCTTTCACAGAGCCTCCTTTTCAAAAGAACGCACTTTCCAAGCGCAGAGGAAAAATGAAATTGGCTAATCAGCTTTTATGGTGAGGCTTTGGGGTGATCTAGGTAAAAGCTTTGCTGAGCACCGCTTCCTGCCCCACCCCCAACACACACACACACACACACACACACACACACACACACACACACACACAACGGGAATAAGGCGGTTTGGGGTGAGGGTCTTGGACTCACGTGTGGGCTCTCAGATTTTAAGGGGCAGGCACAAGAGGAAACCCTTGTGTAATTGTGGGGCTTCCCCCACCCACCCCCAGAGCTGGATTAGAGGCTGCACCGCTTCCTCTGGGGCTTGCAAGCGCTTCCTGGGACCCTTTGAAGTGGGTTCTCCGCAAATCCTGCCCGCGGGGACCGGGGCGGGGCCTCCGCTCCGCCCTCCCCCCCCCCAACCCCGGGTCACCGGGGTGCCTTCCGCCCACCTCTAGTCTGGATTCTCGGCCCCTTCCTCCAGCTCCAGCCCCTCATTCCGCGGGGCCTTCCCTCCCCATTTGTCCACATCCTCCTGGCCTTCCAGCTGGTCTTAGATGTCTGATCCGTACCTTACTTCCCTGTCTAGCCTCAGTGTCGGGCCTACAACGTTTTTTTGTTTTTTTGTTTTTTTTTAAAAAAAAAAGCAAAGCAAGCCAGGTGTGGCGGCTCTGATTTGCAAATCCTCGGAAGCAGGAGAGGACTTGCCCCGAGTTCAAGGCCAGCCTGGGTTTCATAATGATAAAACAAAAGGCTCACCACAAGTTTATGAATCCTGCTGTGTGTCAGAGGAACGCAATGTCAGTATGTGGCACCAGAGGCTCTGAGAAGTGAGTTCCATCGCATTTTACACGTTAAAACACGGGTACCCCCTTAAAACTGAGTTCGCACAAACCCTTGTCTGTCTCTGTCTCTGTCTCTGTCTCTCTCTCTCTTTGTTTCTTAGCAAGGGCTTAATATGTAGCAGCTTTTGGCTGGCCTGGAACTTGCTATGCAGACCAGGCTGGTTTCCAACTCCCCTGAGTGCTGGGATTAAAGGTATGGACCAGCACCCACCACAGGCCTCTTCCCTTATTTACTTTTGTGGTGACTGCTTGCTACTGTGCCTGAGTGGAGATTTTAGGAGGTGACTTGGAACGGTCACCAGGTTGGTCACAGGGATGATGGAGCAACTGCCTTTCCCTGCTTAGCCACCTCTTCTGCAGCCCAGTGTTGCCCATGCTGTGTCTTTTCTGTGGAAAAGCCAGGTCCACGGGGGAGGGGGAGGAGGGGGGGAGGTTGGAGAAAATTCCAGAGCCACAGTGAAGACTTAAAACTGACCTGACCTCAGAGCTATGATCTCATCTCGTCAGATCTCCCCAGCGCAGCACCTGAAGGCCATTAGCTCTAGGGAAAGGGTGCCATCGTTACCCTTATGCTGGAACATTTGCAATATAGGTACAAATCAGAGACCCTGCTTCTCACTGACTCTGACACTTCCTATCCTCTCTGCCTGGATCACACACACACACACACACACACACACACTTTCAGGGCTGCTCCCTGGGGTCAGCTCACCTGTGATACCTTTACCAGGCTACCCTGTTCATTCACCCACCCTACCCCTGCAGCCACCCCCCCCAAGCAGTGTGTGGTTCTTTGCTCTTCCCCCACACTTCACCCATGGGGACATGCAGGCTAACCATATAGCTCACCCACTAAGAGACACACGAGTTTGGCACAGGGATGCCTACCACAAAGCCTGGCATCCTGCCTAGAGTCCCAAGGGAAGGCTTCAGAGATTGTAAATAGTGGGGGATTCCCATTGCTACAGAGGTGGGGCAAAGGGGTCTCCAGGAAATGCCCCTACCTGAGTGCCAGAGTCCTCCTCCTCTCTGTCCCTGGGGCCCATTCTAGGTACTTTCCCTACATTGTCTTATTGCATCATCATTATGGCTCCATTTCACAGGCAAGAAAACTGAGGTACATACTAATGAAGTAACCTGCTCCAAGCTGCACCACACTACTGTGGCAAAGATCAAGTCCATCTGATTCTATGGCTCTGGTTCAATTCTACTACCCAAGTGGCCTGTGCCCTCTCTAGTCTGGCTCCCACACTGGCCCCTGCCATGGAACCATGGCTGGCCCTCACTGACTGTGGGGAGGTCAAAGAGATGCATCTGAGCTCCAGCTTGTTTTCTCCTATGTCAAGTGAGGATAAAAATAATGCAATATCCACCTTGTGGGGGTAGACAGGAAGGTGCGAAAAGTTGGCACGATGCCGGGCACATGGCAGGTCCTCGGAACATCAGCTTTGCTTATTTTTATCACTAACACCCTAGTTGGGGGCCCCAGGCTGGCAAGGAACTTGTCAAGTGTCACCCCATTCCTTTCTGACAGCTGGGCCAGTGGCCTGGGTGGAAGGATGCTCACAGGGAGTGAGAGCAGAAGGGTAAGGAAAGCTAAACCATGGGATTGATGCCTCTGGGAACCCCTAAACCTGCCCCCCAACCCCATCTCTCCCCAGTCATAGGTAACCTGCTCCAAGCTCAGTACAGTTACTGGATCCAGCACAGGCGGTATTGGGGATCGCAACGGTATCTAAGGGTACATACATACCCTACCAATGCATACTGAAGGGAGCCTCCACCCGGGAGCATGTGAATGGTGATAAAAACCTATAAGCAGCTTGCATGATGGATGGGCTAGTGGATAGATGGATGGATGGGCTCGGAGACAGATGGATGGATGGGCCGGTGGACAGACAGACAGATGAGAAGCAGGGAGGCGACTACCTGACAGGGAAGGGCTGTCAGTAGGTTGATGGATGGGATACAGGGAGAGTTGAGAGAGATCGGGCTCAGCAGGGAAGGAAGGAAGGAAGGAAGAGTGGATGGGTAGATGTACAGTCAGACAGATTGACATATGAGGGAAACAGATAGGAGGGTGAGGGATGGGTGAGTGGGGGTCTGGATGAGTGATGCGAGGCCCTGCTGAGGAAGACAGAGGGATCTTGCTGGGGTGGGTGTGGCTGCAAAGACAGGACCCTGAGAGGAAAGACTCTCTCCCCTGCAGGGACAGGTTGCCGATAGATGGATTCGCACCTCAACACCTCACACCGGATGAATGAGCCACAGGGGTTCCCCTGAGACCAACGGATGGAGAAAGACAGACAGATGGAGGGAAATGGGACAGAAAGGGGACCAGGGACAGAAGAGGAGTCCAGGGCCCTGACCCGAGTTGGTATGCAGGAAGCCCTAGGGATCCTGCCATTAGGAAAGTATGCTGGGGGGGGGGGTAGTCTCTCTTGGGCACACACAAGTGTGTGTGTGTGTGTGTGTGTGTATGTGTGTGTGTGTTCGTCCAGTTGAAGTGCTCTGCTCTGGCTGAGTACTAGCCACTTCCCAGCATATGTGTGAGCTTGTGAGGAGGCAAGCCTGGTGCTGAGGATTGGAGGGTGAGGAGCCGGTGTGTTTGGAAAGGAGGAACCTCCTGGGGTCTATGCGAATGGCTAGTTTACTCAGTGCACTTCCTGCGTGTTGTTCCCGTGGTTTCTCGCCAGATCCATCAAAAGCTTCTTCAAAACGGCACACATAAATGGAGTGCGGTGGCTCACACCTGGAATCCCAGATGTTGTTGAAACAGGAGAATTGCTGTGAGTTTGAGGCCAGTTTGGGTTGCATAGTGAGGCTGGTCTCAACCCGCACTCATACTTTGGTGTGGTGATTTAGGCCTATATTCCCCGGCTCTAGGGAAATGTAGGCAAAAGGGTGAGTTTTTCAAGGCTAGCCTTGGCTACTTAGCAGAGTAAGCAGCGAGCCTGGGCTACATGAGGACCTTTCTAACGGCAACCATAATTTTGAGATATTAAGCTGGGTCCCAGCAGTGCACAGGCAGGTGTGGGGTTCAGAGAGCCTTGCCCTGGAAGACCAAGGCTAGCCCCAGCCCTGCCCAGGCCACTCACTGTCATCCTCAGGCCTCTGAGTTCTCTCTCCTGTAGCTGAGATATGAGCCAAGCAGCAGCAAGCTGGGGGAGGGGAGGCCACAGACTTTGGGTAGCCCTCCCACCCCACCCCCCGTCTCGCACCGGCTGCCCCAGCTTCCGACCCCGCAGGTGCTGCCTTTGAGGGTCGCTACATGAGGTTTATGGCACTGCCCCGTCTGCATCCCGCAGAGAGGAACCGGCTCTGCGCCTCGTAAAGGGGGGTCGCGGCCTGCCGAGCCTCCGCCTCCGTTGCCTTGGAAACAGGGCTCATCCCCCGCGGTGGGAGAGGCGGGTGGGACTGGCCTGGGGTCAGCGACGCTCCCGCTGCGCTGCGCTTCAGCATATTTCCACCAGCTCCTCCGGGTGGTCCCCGCTCCCTGCCGCCCTTCTCCACCCCTCTCCCCAAGCGCCTTTGAGAATAGTCACCTCCTCCAGGTAGTCTTCAGACACAGCCACCTGCAGGAAGCCGAAGCCGGGGTGGGGGACTGGCGCTTTCTTGCAAAGCCCACCAATGGTCGTAGCTCGCTATGAACCTTGACCTCAAGCCTAGCACCAGGATGTCCTTTGCAAATGACATCTTTTGTTCTCATACCAACTCCTCAAATGAACATGGACCAGCTAGGGAGGAAAAAAAAAATCATCTGACCTCAGTTTCCTCATCTGTGATTTCCTAAGTTCGATGCTTAGAGCCCATGTGGTGAAAGCGGAACAGATTCCCACTCGTTACCCTCCGACCTCCACAAGCCTCCATGGCTCCTCTATGGCTCCTGCCGCAGGCATGCGCAAACATAAAATAACCAAGGGCTAGGCATCTGCTTCTGACCCTAGCACGTGGGAGGCAGATGCAAGGGGATCTCTGTGAGTTTGAAGTCAGCCTGGTCATATAACAAACTCCAGGCTAGTCAAGGTTACAGAATGCGACTCTTGTCTCCAAAATAAAAGTAATTTTTAAGAATTATTTTAAAGGAAAGGGTCCAGTACCGGAGTCATGCAATTCAATACCAAAGCAGGAAGCAGGCCAAGAGTTAGAAGGAAGACTGAGTAGGATAATTTGGATGGAACCCTTCACTGAGCTACATCCCATACCCAACCCCAGCTTTGAACACCGATAGATAGGGAATGAAGACTCCAGCTGACCTTTGCCTCCAGTGCCCACTGCACCACACGATGCCAGTGAGTGCCACCCATGAGGTCCTGAGTGGGGCTCTCCAAGCTGTTGATGAAGCTAGACATCTCTAAGGGACCTCCAACACTCACACCCTGAAGAGTATTAGGTCATCAGGCATGATTTATGACCCAGCCTCCCCACCCCGGCTGAGTGCCCCCACTCACACACAGCATTTTTCTACATATACAATACTAAGGACCAGGCCATCCCTCCCATTTGCCCAGGTCTGTGGTCATTAGGAATGTCCAAAGCCAGGCTAATGATGGTGGCCTTGTCTTGCCATAAATAGGTACATTCAGGAGTCTTTCTCAGCCTCCTCCCTGGCCTTGAGACCTAGTGACTAACTCCAGGGTTAAACACTGCCATGGGAACAGACAGCCTTGGCCATACTCTGTCTGAGACCCTTCCAAACACAGGCTTAGAAGGAGAGAGAGGGACCCAGAGAAGACACCACTCCAGGATGGCAACCACTCACAGCCATCATCCCCTCTGGCTGTGTGCCCATATCTCTTGAATGTAGATAGCAGCCCAATCAGGTGGTAATTGTATGCCCATTTTATAATAAGAAAACTGAGTCAAAGAGGAAAGAAAGTCATTTGACAAACATTACCTCCTGGCAAGTGGCTATTCTGTTTCCTCACAAGCATCCTGCATCTCCAATGTACCTTGCACTGACTCAAAACTGACTACTGATGTATTCCTGATACAGGGTGAGCACCTTCAGGAAAGGGAAGGAACAGAGACTGATTTCCATCTGAGGTTTCTATGCTCAGCTCAGGCCTAGAACATGATAGGCTTGTTGAAGGCACCTGGCTATTATGTCTTCTTGCAGCTCCACAGAGGTCCTGTTTTCCAGAGGACACAGTATGTTGAGCATCTGGCTTTGACCCAGAACTTCACACACACATCACACTATGGGCCCTCCCACAGAGTCCATCCCAAAGACTGTTCACCTCCCTGTCTTACAGGTAGGGAGGCTGAATGACAGCATTCAGAGCCAACTCTGTGGCGCTCACAGAAACTTTGAACCCTCGTGGGGTTTGGCTGACTTGGGGTCTACACTGGAGATAGCAAGCTGCTGATGGAGGAGACTAAGGCTTCTCTCGTAGTGCTGGTCAGTTCTTCTGAATTGTAGACACATGGGTGGGCCCTTGTGTGAAGGCGCATGACATGTGGGCCCTGAGGGCAGGGTTGAGAAAGGCTTGGGGGGGGGGTCAGCTGAAGGTGTGGGGCCACACATGCATATATATCTGAATGTTTAAAGAAAGTAAGTCATTGGGACACACAGAAGCTGCATCAGACTTAGCACTGTGCACATAACCAGGCCCTGAGAAATGAAAGGTTTCCTCAGTCATATAACCAAGGCTGGGGATGTACCTCAGTGACCCACCCGATTGTTTGCCTAACATGAAAAAGCCCTGGGTTCGCTGGACCAAAACTGGGTGTGTGTGATGATGGGGGTCTGTGGTCCCAGCATTCAGAAGGTAAGAGTGAGAGGATTCTTGTGAGTTAGGGTTAGCCTGAACTACATAGTAAGTTCCAAGCCAGCCTGGGCTACAGAGTGAGACCCTATCTCAATAAACCAAAAGGAAAAAAAAAAAAACAGATGTGACAGACACATTCTTGGTCTTTTGGTTATGTTTTTTGAGACAGGGTTTCTTTGGGTAGTATTGGAGCCTGTCCTGGAACTCACTCTGTAGACTAGGCTGGCCTCGAACTCACAGAAATCAGCCTGTTTCTGTTTTCCAAGTACTAAGATTAAAGGCATACACCACCACTGCCCAGTGACAGACATTCTCTTGTAATCTTACTCACTTGAGAAGCAGAGAAAGGAGGGTCCTTAGCCAGAGGTCATTCTTGGCTACATGAGTGCCCTTCTTTCTTTAGATTTATGTATTTTATTTTTATATGTATAGATCATTAGCCTACATGAAAGTATGTGTACCACGAGTGTGTCTGGTGCCCTCAGAAGCCAAAAGAGGGCACGGATCCCACAGAACTAGAGTTACAGATGGTAGTATGTAGGTGCCTATGTAGGTGCCGTGAACAGAACCTGGGCCCTCCGGAAGAACAGCTAATGATCCTAACCCCTGAGCCACTTCTTTAGCCCCGAGATCCTGTCTCTAAAATAATAATGATAATGGTAATGGGTGTGTGTGAAGAAATAGATCAGTTAACAGAACACTTGCCTTGCAAACATGAGAATCTGAATTCAATCTCCAGAGCCCCCACAAAAAGCCAGTTGTGGTGGAAGACATTTACAATCCAGCACTGGGGAAGGGAGGCAAGGGCTAGCTTAGGCTACTTGCAAAACTCCAGGCCAGTGAGTAACCCTATCTTAAACAAAAGGGTAGAAACCTGAGGAAGGACATCCCAGGTTGTCCTTTCTCTCCACACATAAGCATCTGCACATTCATGAATACACACACACAGAGAACGATACAAGTGTCTTCCTGTGGGTGCATGCACAGGGCAGTGTGTTTGTGTAGGAGGTGTGTGGTGAGGAGCTGGGGATGGAGGGAGGCTGTCTGCTGCTGCTGCCCTATAATAGACATTCTGTCTTGACCCCCCTCTCCTCAGAGAGCAATGCTAAGAATTGTTTTTGCAAGAGCATCTGCCTCGTGTTTGTGTGTGTGTGTGTGTGTGTGTGTGTGTGTGATAACCTGAACAGAGGCCTCAGATCCACCTGAGGGGACTCCCCTCCTGTCAACATGTCCTCATCCAGGCCTGACCTAGGATCCCCACCCTGCCTTCTTCACCTCCAGACTGGCCTACCACCCACTGCCTGTGAACTCCCCAAGGGGAGGGCCGTATCCCTTCTGCAGAGCACAGGCATTTCCAGTGATGGAGCTTTTGGTGCCCCTGGAGCCCAGGGATGTCCCCAGGGCTGAGGCAAGCCTTATCAGACACTGCCCCACTATCAACCTCTGAGAGAAGGGGGCATCATCTTCTCTGAGACAGACTTTGCCACCTGTGGCTTTGACTCAAGCCAATGTTACCTGTTCTGAGAGGGCAACAGGGGTGAGAGGCAGCAGGATCTCAGAACTGGATTGGACAATGGAGTAAGGACTGCTTGGCTACCTTCGAGTTACCTCTACCCTACCCACCCCATCTCCCAACGACTCTACTAATCCATTCTTATCAAAAGTCACCAAAACCAGCCATCGAAAGAAAATCCCGGCCTCGTGACCCCTCCGCACCTCATTCTGCCTGCCCCGCCCTGGCACTCAGTGCCCATACCCTGCCCATTCTGCTGTCAGCAGGGCCCAGAGGGACAAGGTCTGACCCTGAAAGCCAGTGTCCCAGACTTCCGATGGCTCTTGCCCCATGGCTCTGACCTTCTGCTCCATCCACACTCTGTTTTTCCGGAGGGAGTCCTGTCTTACCCTCAGGATGCCAGGCTGGGGTGGAGAGGCAGCAGGCCAAGGTGCTGCCCATAAAGATAAGGAGAATCAGGCTGCCGGGTGTTTCTGAACGATCAAAGCCGGCCTGGGGAGAGGCCAGTGAAGGATATCATCTGTCCTCTGGACACCTCAGGCATTTTTGTTTCTGTCTTTTGGGATTTAAGAGCCCTTCTGTGAACCCCAGCCAGCTTGGGAAACTGAGGACCAGAGGGAGAGGGGCTAGTCCAGGTTCTCATTGCCAGTCCTGGGATACATCTCAGTTTTCCCATGTGTAAAATCAAGGATAAGGAATGACTGAGTCAGTTTTATTACATGAGATAAGAGTGGGTCACAGCAGCCTGTTCGGCGCCGATCATGGTCATCTGCAGGTGCACAACAAAGTAATCCCTTTTCTCTGGGTCCAAAATCCTCAGCTTGGTCCCTGAAACACACATAGTGACCCCCAAGTTCTTACCACCCAGATCTGTGGGTCCAGCTTCAGCTGCTGATGTCCCCACATTTGAGCTTCGGGGCGCCCCTCCCTCCCTCCTCCAGGGAAGCCGAGAGCTGAGTCGCCTCCAGCCACTACCTAACTGGTGACTGCGTTTCCAGAGAATGATGGGCACCCAGCTTGCTGACTCAGCACCTGGAACTATAGCAACCAGGCCAGGCCTTGGGCAAACAGGGCTGTGGGCAGCCACACCCCACCACAGGAATGCACTAGCATTCCTGGGGGCTGCCACAGTGGTAGGGTTGGGACCTGGGGGGCAGGTAAGCCACCTCACCTTCCTTTCTCTGCCACCCTGGCACTGGGCAGGGGGGGCCTCACGTTAGAACCCAGAGCTGTGCGGCAGCCTTGGTTCTGGGTCCAGTCTCAATAGACCAATAGTAGGCCTCAGGGGAGGGGCGGAAGTGGAGGTCAAGAGACTCAGAAATCTTGACAGTCTATGTGGTTTTGGACAAGGCCCGCCTAAGCTGAAAGCAGACCAAGCATGAAAGCCTGCTTCTCCGGAGGAGGGGACCTTCAGTTATGGATTCCACACTCCCATGAGGGGATGAGGGGAGATTTGAGGTTTTTGAGAGCCTGGAAGGAGGGGCTTCAGCTTAGAGAGCGATTTATAGCCCCCTGAGGCAGCACAGCACAGCAGAAGTCCAGGACTAGGCCGCCTGTGACAACCTTCCTCCATCTCCTCACCTACCAGAGCCCCAGCACACCACACCCCTCAGTCCTTTCTGCTTTAGGCAAATTGGAGCCCTTAGCCACGCCCCCACCCCCGCCCCCGGACTGTTGCGGGATTTAAGTAAAGAAATCCTGGCTTTCTTTTTTTTTTTTTTTTTTTTTTTTTTTTTTTTTTTTTTTTTTTTTTTTTTTTTTTTTTTTTTTTTTTTTTTTTTTTTTTTTTTTTTTTTTTTTTTATTTATGTGACTTGGTGTTGTGCCTGCATGTATAACTGTGTAAGGATGTCAGATCTTGGAATTACAGACAGTTGTGAGCCGCCATGTGGATGCTGGGAATTGAACTCAGGTCCTCCAGAACAGTCAGTGCTCTTAACCACTGAGCCATCTCTCCAGCCTGAAATCCTGGTTTTCATATCCTATTTTCCAGGAACTCTGTCCCAGTGAGGACCCATCTCCTTCCACTAGAGAAGCCTCCCTTTCCGCCTCCTGTGGGTCAGACCCTCTCATGCCTCCTCTTCCTCAGACTGCCTTTGTCCTTTGCTGAGAGGGGACAGCTCTTTCAGGAATAGAAGCCTTGACTCTGGGCGGGGCCTCCTGGACTTGCTGGCTGATTCTGTCCCTGTCTTGCTCTGTGTTACTGAGTAGATCTCTCACCCTCTCTGGACCAGAACTATTTCAGATTTTTAGACTATTTGTCTAGAATTTTTATCAAGGCTGAGCATCCTTCTTCTGAAAATCTAACATTTGAACTTGACTGGGCATCCTGTGTATTCCCAGATACTGAGGTTTCAATGTCTCAATGAGGGGTACTTGAGATGTGTTACCAATACTGCAGCAGAGGATGTACCCAGCTCATTGTCCTTGGAAAAGCAGAGTCCATCCAGATGTGCACCCCAGCCCCTCACTGCCTCTGGTCTGTGCACCTTTGCTTCCCCTTAGGGTTCTGAGCCAGATTCTGTTAGGTAAGCTAGGCCTTTCAGGCTCTGGAGAAGTGACCAGACCAGCCAATGGAGAGAGACCTCGACCTCCATATCATTCACTGCTAAGCCCGGATCCACGGGCCTTTAACCCAAGGAGCAGCTGTTATCTGAGAAGTTCCCTCTCAGAAGCTGAGGGGATGCTGTGCCCCTTCTGGGCCCTGCAATAGAGAACCATACTCTGGACACCACCCCCTTCCCTGCCCGTGGGGCTGCGGTGGTCAAGTAACTAGAATCTGACTCCTTTCATCCTCAAGAGACTGAGACATGGGCTTGACCGTGACATCAAACTTGAGAGTCACAACCTGTAGCCCAAATCAAGTCCTGCCACCATCCTTAATAGGCCAATTAAAAGTGAAAAGCAGGCTGGGTAGTGGTAGCATATGCCTTTAATCCCAGCGCTGGGGAGACAGAGGCAGGCGGATCTCTGAGTTCGAGGCTAGCCTGGTCTACAGAACCAGCAGGACAGTCAGGGCTACACAGAAAAACCCTGTATTGAAAAACAGCAACAAAAAAGTGGAAGGCAGAAAAAGAAGGTTTGTTCAGTGTGGTCACACTGGGAATAGGGACAAAGAGCTCACAGATAACCCACATCTGGCCTGCGGAGACTAACGGTAAACAAAAGGGTATGCACATCTAAGCAGTCTGGTGCAGGTGCCGTCTGGCCCACCATCAGCCCATTCTCATCTCAGGTTTAGCCTCATCCTATAAGGTGTTCCAACAAGTTGTTAGAACTATGTGGAATCTCTCTCCAGGAGACAAGTTCTGTCCCAGCCCGGGTGGGCCTTTTCCTTCTCCCATTATGAGATTCCTGGGGAAATTCCTATTTATTTGGACTCTACTGTTCCAACAGTCTCATAAGCACATTGAAAGACACAGGCATCTCTTTGGATTATTGTCATTTCTGCCCGGCTGGTTTTAATGCCACCGAGTCCCTGTCTCACTTCCTACTGAAATGGGGCATGGCAGACTGGTGAGATGGTTCACTGGGTGAAGTTTCTGCTGCTGAAGCCTGGTGACTGAGTCACATGAGGGGCTATGGGCCCCTCGTGGTGGATGGCAGGGGACAACTGACACCATTCACAAAGCAGTGCACACCTACACGTGTGAGCTTAATGAGGACAACACACACACACACACACACACACACACACACACACGCACACACGCACACACACACACCCCGTAAATACAACGGATGGAGTCATGGTGATGGGTGCCACCAAGAGCAGGCAGAGGATTCTCTGAGGTTCAGTGTGTGGGAGTTAGACCAAAGCAAAGGCTGGGTCTGAATGCAGGACATATATTCGTGCTCTGTGTGGAAGTGTGATGGTGTCTCAGATCAAGCAGATCCACTCAGAGCCAACCTGCTATCATCCCTCTGCTTCCGCTAACACCTCCACAACCTGGGAACAGGCACCTCACTTCCAGCTGAGGATTCCGTGTTGTCATGGTGCTGGAGGCTGTGTTCCCAGGAAGAAATGGAGACCTTGCCTGCTTGAGTTGCCCAAGCCCTGTTGATCAGACCCCAAGTTAAAGCAGAGACCCCAGCCTGTGCCTCTCAAGGCGTCCAGCTGCAGCCCTTGCCTGGCTTTGGCCCCAGGCTGTCTGTGGGCTGGTTCTCTCAGTCAAGAATGATCAACAGGTTCAACTGTGGATCACCCTGGGGGGCATCTGAGAACATCAGAGTCTTCTCTGTTGGGGGGGGTCTCTCTCCAGGAGCACTCAGGCCAGAGTCAGTATCAGGGGACAAGGTTCCCAAGTAGAAGGGACTAAGGCAGACAACATGACTTCATTTCCAGACAAGGGGACAGGAGCCCCAAGGACACGCTCCTGGGCTACCGCCAGCTATCAATAGCAGAGACTTTAGGGTCAGCGGTATTTAACAAAAAACCCTGAGTGGAAGCATATGCTTTTCCTCCCCTCTTCTCTCTCTCTCTCTACCATAGTCTCCTCTGCTGACCTCCCTCCCTTTCTTTGTCTGTCTCTTCTCTCTCTCTATCTCATTCTGTCTCTCAATTTTTCTGTCTTTCTCCCTGTCTTTGGTTTTTGCCTCCAGGAGGTGAATGTGACAACCTCCCTAGCTCAGGCATCTGTGCTGCAGCAGCCCAGACTTCAGCCCCAGGAGGGTGTCCTGCCCTCACTGGAGGGGGTATCTGAGAAGCCTAAGGCCCCATCTCCCAGTCAGATCTGCTCCTTCATGTCTCTTTTCGACATCAAGCATCTAGAATGTAGTTCTGAAGCTGGAAATAAGTTTTAAAACAAAATGGAGCGCTTGCCTATCATGGAGGAAGCGAGGGCCCTGTGCATCATTCCGACACCAGACAAATGCAGCGTCTGGCTTGGTTTTCCCATCTGCAATCAAAGAGGGTACCAGGGACCCATGGCTGCTCATAGCTGCATGAAAGTGAGAGGCAAAATCAGGCAGACTCAGCCTCTCATCACCAAGGGGAAGGCATCTCCAGTGAGAACTCAGAGATACATCTGTCTCTGTGCTTCTTGGGTCCCTGGGTCTTCCAACAGGGAGGTGTGCTTCCTAAGAAGCTGTCACCCCCTTCCTGAGGTAGTCACTTAGTACAAGGAAATGCCAGGCCTTGGCTGGGCACTCTGCTCCCCCCGCCCAGGACAATCACATTGTAGCCTCTCCCTCAGCTCCCTGTTTCTTGTGCCAGGCAGTGGCAAGAGAGCTGGACGGTTCAGAGGATGAGTCACAGGTCCTCCTGACCCTTGTCCTTCCTGAGTTCATCTTTCCATCTATGTAAGGAAGGCTCGCCTCTGCACAGAGTACCACCTTCCTGTTCTAACACTTTGTGTTCCCATCTCCTTCTGTGGAAGGAAATTCTGAAACCTCTGGTCAGGAATGCAGCCTGCCTCCCAAAGTGAAGAGGCACCCCCTCAGCCTGACCTCAGGCCCTAGATTTGAGGTATTTGCCCTGCTGGGTTTGCAAAGGACCTTGGATGCCATCATCAAGAGGAGGTGGGCACATTGTGTGGGGGAGCCCTGTAAATGAACACTCTACCAACAAGGCTGAACTCCCTGGGAACCCTGGAGTCATGCCAGGGCTCAGGGCAAGCGGGGAGGGGTGCCTGGTGGTGGAGGGGGCTCCTCCCTCCCGAGCCAAGGTAAAGGGAGATTGGTTCAGGGCCCCAACACAGCCTGTGCCTGCTCTCTGCTTGGCTCCTGAACAAGACAGAGAGAAGGCATGGGGCCACATGGACACCTCTGATAGATGTCCCCTCCCTCCCGCCCTCCTTCCTTCCTTCCTTCCTCCCTCCCTTCCTTCCTTCCTTCCTTCCTCTCCTGTCCCTCTCTTCTTCCTCCTCCCTCCCTCCCT
Organism: Sigmodon hispidus; assembly: GCA_004025045.1. Taxonomy (NCBI): domain Eukaryota; kingdom Metazoa; phylum Chordata; class Mammalia; order Rodentia; family Cricetidae; genus Sigmodon; species Sigmodon hispidus. The sequence continues at coordinate 51,603 of PVIH01000532.1, read as the reverse complement.
GCTTCTCTTCTGGAGGGCCTGGTGTTAAACATTTACCAGCTCCTGGCTAGAGGCTGTGTCCCAGAGGGATCCCTGCCTTAGAAAGTCCATGCTCAGACACAGGCCGGGTGACAGATCGGAGCCTGTGGCCTAAAAATGAAGGGGATGCCTTCCTTGTCCTTGTCACTAAGAATTAACTTCTCTGTTGACTCCATCATAACAATTTCCTGTCCAGGGCTAGAAACGGTCCTGACTGTTGCTTTGGGACAGAGATGAAAGGGTTTACAGGTTTAGAGCCCCTGGACAGGACAGCAAGCCCTGCCCTATGACACTGTGTCATCAACTAGGTAAATATTTGCCAAGTACCTCACTTAACCTCTGGGGTCTGTTTCTTCATCTGCTAGGTGGGGCTCATCTGACTATGTCAGTGCTCATTCATTCATTCATTCATTCATTCCCCAGGTAGCTCCTAAGTGTCTAGGAGGATATTATTGTCTGGATTTATGCTTTGAGTCCTGATTCAGTTCTGGCCCCGCCTTCCTGTGTTCCCTAGACCTCAGTCTTTCTGCCTGTATAATGGCATCATGCAAGAGAGAGTTCCAGTTTCTCTCCCCATCTCCCGGGTGTAACAAGGCCGTAGCCTAGTCAATCCAGCCAGAACTCCATAGGTCAGCAGTTCACATCCCGGGAACAAAGCATGTGATCCCCACCAGCAGTACTTCTCTTCTGACACATGGAAAACCACAACTGTCCGCTTAACCGTGGCTAAAATGAATGGGTATGGTGGCTCATGCTGTAATCTTAACCCTTAGGAGGCTGAAGCAGGGGGGCTGGTGAGTTCAAGACCATTCTAGGCTACGTAGCGAGACCCTGTCTCCAAAGAGAAAAACTAAACCAAAGAAGGAAAATGGTCAGTTTCCTACACTGTTTATTTTACCACAATAAAGACCCAAACTGAACTGGTAAATGGCTCACTGAGTAATGGAGGGTTCTGCCAAGCCTGATGAGCGGGCTCTCCAGGCCCCACACAGCAGAAGGAGAGAGCTGTTTCCCTCAAATGGTCCTCTGACCACACATGCATGGCTTGCACACACTCATAGACATGAACACAGAGATACATACACACATACATGTAATAAAAGGATTCTTTTTAAAAAAATTAAGAAATGGGGGCTGGAGAGATGGCTCAGTGGTTGAGAGCACCCTCTGCTCTTCCAGAGGACCCGGGTTCGATTCCCAGCACCCACATGGCAGCTAACAACTGTCTGTGGTTCCAGTTCCAGGCAAACACCAAGGCAAATAAATAAATAAATAATAAATAAAGTTTAAAAAAAAAAAAAGGAAAGCAACCAATGTTTTTAAAAAAAAATTAAGAAATGTAGCTAAGCAGTGGTAGTGCATGCCTTTAGTCCCAGCACTCAGAAGGTAGGGGCAGGCAGATCTCTGTTTCTAGACCAGCCTGATCTACAAAGCAAGAACTGTTATACAGAGAAACCCTGTCTCAAAATAAATAGACAAATAAATAAATGGAGAAATGTACAGCTAGGTATGGTGGTATACACCTTTAATTCCCACACTTGGAGAGGTAGAGGCAGAAAGATCTCTGTGAGTTCAAGGTCAGCCTGGTCTACACAATAAGTTCTCGTTTTTATAACTAGTTCCACACAGTAAGACCTTGTGACCTACCCTGCCTCCCCCTCAAAAAAAAGAGAGAAAGAAAAAAGAACTGTTAACTGATTTCTAACTTGATTTCGAGTGCTTTCCTAGATGCCAAAACACAGCAATGATGAAATCAGGCAGACATCCCTGGCTTTGTTGACATTCTGGAACAGACGTACAGCATTCTGAGTGGAAGGCCAGGTGGGTGGTGTGCTCTGTAACTGCTTTGTACAACCCCCTGGCCACTCACTTCCAGCATCCGTTACCACTCAAAGGCAGCTACCGCAAACAAAGAAAAACTACCTTCAATTTTGTCCACTTCAATAGATTTAAACAGAAACGGGATGTGTTAGGACATGCCTGTAATCCCAGCACTCAGGAGGCAGGAGCAGGAGAATGATCATAAGGGGCTGGCTAGCCAGAGCCACACAGCAAGACCTTGTTATTAAATCAGTAAACAATAAATAAATGTTGAGGCACTGAGCTGTAGCTTGGTTGGTAGAATAACTGCCCAGGAGACATAAGCCATGGATTCCATCCCCAATGATACATAAACTGAGTGTGATGGCACACACTTGCCACTCCAGCACTCAGAAGCTCGAGGCCAGGGTATCAGGAGTTCAAGGTCATTCTCAACTACATAGCATTTATACATATATATACACACATATGAATATATACATATATGTATATATGTGTGCATATACACACATATATATGAGACAGGGTTCTTCTGCTGCTTCTCTCTGGCTGGCCTGGAATTTACTCTGCAGACCAGGCTGTCCTCAAACTCACAAACAGCCACCTGTTTCTGCCTCCTGAGTCCTGGGATTAAAGACCTGTGCATTTGCCTTTTCAAGCTTCCAGTTCCTCTTCTTAGACATCCTACATCAAAGTCTCCTGGTAAAATGCAGATTGCCAGGCATGACTTGGACCCATAGAGTCAGCATCTGGGACACTAGGTTCCTGATTCTGTTTTTGTCTGTCTCCCCCAGTGACTCTGACATGAGAGGTCTGCTCCCAGACCCACCACCCAGCTGCTCCCAGATTTCCTGCTGGGAAGAAATTGTGTATACTTTTTCTTAATACTGGGGCTCCAGGTCATGCTTAGAGGCTGGGGGACATGTCCCCCCCAAAGGGCTTTCCCAGCCCAGTACACAGAGGCTTGAAGACAGGTATTTCTGGCCACCAGCCCACAGCTCCCTGCAAGCCTAACCATTCCCACAGAGCAAATGAGTTGACATTACTATGCTGTCTCCAGGGGGCTTAAATGGCTGCTGGGGGTTCCTCTCCCCTGTCCCACCAGCCTCCCATCGCCCCAATTCATGAGCTCAAGACTCTCTGGCCCTAACTGTTGGACGGTAAAAGGGAGAGGCTTGGCCTGGTGCCCCACCCTACAGACCAGCCTGGTCAAGCAAATGAAGGAAGGAAGTGAAGGCAGGCCCTGGGCCAGCGGACTCCACTCCTGCTAGGGCTGACACAGGCCTCAGGAATTTGAAAACAAACAGTGGGCCAGGGAAGGAAGAGGCTGCCCCTGGCTGCTGAGCCAGGGCCGGGCAACAGTGAATTTCAGCCTTGCTGACTGTGGCCCAGGGCAGGAGATTGTGTCTGGGGAGTTTCCACCCCACAGATCATGGCATGGCGGTGGTAGGGGACAGTAGAGGTCACCTCCTCTTCTACCAAATCTAAGACATCCGGCTGGAGTGAGGAAAGAGAAAGGCTAGGGGAGCCAGGACCAAAAGATCTGGAGGCCCAGTACCAAGGGGATGCCCATTAAACACTGACTGATTACCTATCGTGTCCCAAGAACTCACGGCTTGGGAGGGCGGGCAAGGAAGGCAGAGGGGAACCAGGCATGGGGGCTGTCTTCAGAATCTGCACAAGGCTTCCCAGAGCGGGCAGCATCTAAGATAAACCCTGAAGGGCTAACTCTAGCCAAGCAGGATGGAATTTTATTAACGTCACCCTCCATAGTCCCACAGCCAAAATAGCGGGCAGGTGACTTAGCAGGTGCCTGGAGACATGTGGAGGGGATGGAGGAGTGAGTGACTGAATTCTGAATATACATCCAGTGTCCCATCTCTTTTGTGTGTGTGTGTGTGTGTGTGTGTGTGTTCCTCAGGGTCCCACTTGTAGACTCTGGAGCCAGCCTTCCCCGGGTCCAGTCCTCACTCAGATACATCCAAACTGTGTAGCTGTGGGCCAATTACTTAACCTCCCCGAAATGAAAGCAGTGATAGGTCTTTCTCCAGCTCAGTAAATTCACACAAGAGCTTGGGACAAGCCCAGGTGCTTAGTAAGAACTGTAAAAGCCTCCGCTGATGTCATCATTGAAGCGACAGCTCACACATTCACATTCATTCATTCCCTCATTCACTGATTCACTTCCTCATTCGGTCTACCACTCCCACAGTCCTCTGTCCTTACCAGTCATACATTGGGTAATCCCCAGGTACCCAGCCGGTTCCCGCCTCCCAGGCCCTCTCCCATTCCCGACTGTGCCAGCACACTGCTAATGACTATTACAAGTTTTTAATTCCTCCAAACCTTAAACTGTAAGGAGCTGCCTGCATCAGGATAACATGCTGAGACCGGAACTAGGGTGTGGGCTCTAAGCCCCTTGACGGATCCTTGGCCAGGGCCAACACAGGCACTGTGAGTGATGGCTAAAGCCAGAGTCATACTGGATAGGCACTTTACCACTGAGTTACATCCACATCTCTCTTTTCACTTTTAGACTGGGACTGGGCCTCACTACGTTGCCCAGGCTAGCCTCAGATCATCCTGCCTCAGGTTCCTAGTAGCTAAAACCATAAGCCTTTACCATCCGGTCCAGTTTCACCACCACCACCACCAACAAATTTATATCATTATTATGGGATCTCATGTAGCCCAGGCTGACCCTGAACTCTAGATGTAGCTGAGACCACTGAACTTATTTTGTTGTTGGTTTTTCCAGGCAGGGTTTCTCTGTGTAGCTCTGGCTGTGCTGGAATTCTTTCTGTAGACCAGGCTGGCCTCAAACTCAGAGATACACCTGCCTCTGTCTCCTGGGTGTTGAGGTTAAAGACATTTAAACTCTTGGTCCTTCTGATTTCACCTCCCTCATGCAGCTGTTGTTGGGTCTCTTCCTAACTCTCTCTCTCTCTCTCTCTTTCTCTTCCTCTCTCTCTCTCTCCCTCTCTCTCTCCCTCAAGATTTATTTATTTGGTATACAGTATACAGAAGAGGGTACCAGATGTCATTATAGATGGTTGTGAGCCACCATGTGGTTGCTGGGAATTGAACTCAGGACCTCTGGAAGAACAGTCAGTGCTCTTAATCTCTGAGCCATCTCTCCAGACCCCCTAACTCTCTTGACACTCTCTTCTCTGGCCCCTCTCCCTTCTTTTACTGCAGCCAAGATGCTCTGGGGTTTGGTGGGAGAGGTCCCCTCCTGCCCCACATCCATGATCTCTTGGGTGGAAATTCTCCTAGGCACTGGTTTATGCCCTGGACCACAGTCAGCACCATTTCATGATGTCCTGAGAACTGAACTTGAGACTTTGTGTATGCCAGACCAACTGAGCCACACCCCACCCTTCTCTTCTCCTCTGGACTCTCTGAAGCTCCAAGCCTATTTACTGCACTTCAGACTCTAGAATGCAGAAGCCCCAACCAGACCTGGTACTGAAGCCAGCTCTCCCTCAGCTGGACAAGCACCTGCCGAGGAAGAGCCCAGAACACTTGGGAGAGAGCTGATTGACAGCCAGCAGCACTGGGCAGAAAGTCCCACGGTCTGCTTCCTCCTTCCTCACAGGCCCTTGGAGAACAGGTTTGGTTGGGGAAGAAATGGATTCTGTAAGAGCCATTTCCTGAGTCCCATCCTCATGCCCAGCGCCATATGGGACACTTAATATACTTTCAATGACGTTGCACAGTGGTTATCATCTCATTCCCATGGAAACTGGCTCAGAGAAGACAAGGGACTAACCCAAGACTTGTTCAGCAAGGAAGCATAGTCCTGCATTCAAATCCAAGTTGGACACCCGCGTCCACCCAGAGATAGCAGGATGCTATCTGGAGCTGGAGAGAAGCTGGGCTGGGCATGAGGTGATGTTGGGGACACAGGGTGGGGACTGGGGACAAGAAGAGTGAGGGAGGCAGGGCCAGGCACCTTCAGGAGTCACGGTACAGGGCGGGTAACGGGAATCTGGCCAGGCCAGGGCCCCTGGCAGATCCTGGAAGCAGCAGGTTTATCCTGTGGGGCCACCGGGGCAATACCAAGTGTATGTGCTGACTCAGTGATTGCATTGGCTTTTTCCTGGAAAACAGTGCAGCCAGCGGGGGGCTGGGGGGCGGTGCTGGGGAGGGAGGCACCTGTTAGGGGAGGAGGAGGTGTAGACACTCCTCCTGCCCTGCTAAATTGGTGAGTTCTTGCCTGGCAAACACACAGCCCAGAGTTCAGTTCCCCTTACTTTCTCACACACCGAGTGCCTTGGCACCTTGGTTGCATACCTAGGTCCAGAACAACTGTGAACCTATGATGCTTGGTGGGGCCTGAATGCCCACCTTAGTCACACACCACAGCCTCTGAGGCATGCACCCACTTGCCTTCTGCAGAGACTCATCTGGCCCTACCCTGAGGGGCAGTGTGGAAGGAATCTGTATGACAGTCCTCCGGACCAACTCCTTAGGGACCTCAGATCTACTCTGCAGTGGGAACCAACATTAGGGACAGAAAGCCTCACAGGACTGATCCCTGAGACATCGCACTGCCCCGCTGGCTCCAAGGAACAGGGATGGAGGTCAAGAGCATCCCAGGACTCAGGCACCTGGAGAGCCAGTCACAGCCATTTGTCACACTCTGGAGGGGATAATGAGATCAGAGACTATGGCCTGCTGCAAATTACATTGGTCCTCACACCCTGTTGGGGCCTGGGCAGAGGGGAGGCAAAGGCATTCATGAAGGCCAGCTGAGGGACTGAAGCAAGGAGGGGCTGGGCTTCCCTGAACTATTCACTTGTCGCTCTCAGCCTCAGCGGACATGCACAGCATGGGGCGTGTGATGAAAATCTCGGGAACAGGGCTGGGGCAGCATAGGAGGCTGATTTCCCTGGCATAATATTCCCACCGTGGCCAGTCTGCAGCATCATGTAACTCCCCAGCAAATGATACTGGGGGGAGCTACTCTTGAGAGCCCATCTTTGGGGGTGCCTCAGCTCAGCACTGGCAGGTCACCGCCATCCCCAGCTGCCAGCCTTCCAAAGCTTTGAGAATTAGGATTTAGGGAGGTGGAGGTGAGCTCATTATAGGAGAGGGCTTTGGGCTAGGAGATGGCTCACTGGGTAAGAGTGCTTGCTGTGTAGGCATGAAGACCTGTGGAGGCTTGGGTGCCTGGGACTCACCACATAAAAAGCTGGCTGTGGCGGAACTCATACCTGCAAAACCCTAGACCTATGAGGGTCAGAGACAGAAGACTCTCGGGGGTCTAGCTGAAAGGGGGGTTCCAGGTTCAGTGAGAGACCCTGTATCAAGGGAATAATGTGAAGAACAATAGCTCAGGATATCTGTGCCCACTCAACTCCCTGTAACATACACACACACACACACCCTGTATCCTATATACACACCATACACACATGCACACAAAAGGCTTCACATGGAGACTATTGGTCAGGTAGGAGTCGCTTGCTGTGTGAGCTCAGGCTAGTTGCAGCGCCTTCTGAGATTTGGTTTGCTCCTGGGGCTGCTGCTAAAGGAGGCGCTTTGGTAACAGCCTGATATGCTGGTAAACCACTGTCCATGTTGGCAACTGTTCTGCCAAGAACTTGGGCAAGCTGCTGGGGCAGCCCAGGCCATGGATCATGGGCCTTCCTTCAGGAAAAGCTTCTTCCAGACTTGGAGCTGAGACCAGTGTTGAGTACACGTTCCTCATCTCAGAGGCTGTGCTTTCCCTATCCAGCTGCCTCTACCCTACCCCAGGACACAATTTAGCATTGAGCTCCAACTCCACCAGCACAGCACCACAGGGTGTGGTGCTCAGGTTCCTCCAGCCCAGCCTCAGCCTCTGCTACCCCCTGGTGGTTTCCTGGAAGAACTGCTGCTTCTAAAGAGATGCGAACCTTTGTGGCCCGGGAAATTGTCTTACCATTTGTGAAATGCTTCCTCTATTGGTCTTAGGATGCATAGAGCAGAGGGCAGAATTCCGTCTGAAACCAGATGAGATCACCTTTATATTATTTTGTGGCAGGGGTAGCATACTTGTGGAGGTTAGATGGCAATTTTGGTAGTTGATTCTCTCCTTCCACGTGGGTCCCAGGGATCGAACTCAGGTGTTAGACTTGACAGCAAGCCTCTCTATGTGCTGAGCCATCCCTTCACCCCTCAGAAGGGATATAATCAGAGAAAAATGTGGCTTGTCATTGTCATGTCTCAGAGCCTCAGTTCAGTTAGCTGTAGAAAGGGAAGGTGGAAACAGGGTATAGGAAGCATGAAGAACCCCATGCCTGGAGCTGAGAGGTTGAGAGTCAGAAAATATGGTACCTAAGAATTCCTGCTGTGACTCCCTGAGACACATCTCACTTGCAGATGACTTTCTCAAGATCTTATCCACATATTGTACAGGCACAGGTGTGCCACTGACTGTCCTGCCAGCCAAGTTCCAAATAATGAAAAAGGTGATGTGTGACACACTAAAGCAACTTGCTTGTCAAAGTCAGGGCTCAGGGTTGGAGATCAACCCTAGCTCATTTCCCATGCCCCACAGCAGCCATTTTACACCCCAGCCTAGAATACCTCCTCACTGCTACCCAGAGCCCTGGCCTTGCTCCCATGCCCACACCAGCCCTGGACTACCAGACCCCGCCCATGACCATTCTCAGCTCAGGGGCCAACAGCAGTCAACATCTTGCAATGGCCATCCCGCTCACTCCTCTGCACCCAGCCCGAGCAGATGACTGTACATCCTAATTCTTCTCCATGTGGTGAGAATTCCGTAACTCCACTTCCTCCACCCACCCAGTTGTTTGTGACAGTCCCCACAGTAGGTAAACTTTGCTGGTGTCAGACTAGGGTCCCTCCCGCTGCCATGACACCATTTCCTTTTGTTCTTCATCACAGGAGTGTCAGAAATATGACCTGGGGAGGACACTTGAGACCAGTACCTCGGAACAGGAAAGAGACACTCAGGAACAGGAAGTGAGTGCTCAGCCCAAGTTCAGACCCAGGTCAAAGTGGCAAGAGTGGTCAAGCTGGTCTCAGTGACCAGAGATGGAACAGCCTCCCCCACAGTGTAGATATGTATTACATATTTAATAAAACCTCAATATTGGGGAAAGAGCACAGTCAAATCCTAGACAGACAGCTCAAAAAATTCTTAAACCTTAAGTACAAAGATAAACAGCTAAATCAGTCACACACACCTTTAATCCCAAAAATGGAAAACAAAGGAGTGGTGACCTCCACCCTTGAGCCCACAACTCCAGAGACAAAACTTCTGTTTCTGTGATTTCAAGGCTACACGCCTTTAATCCTAACCTAGATGAGATAGGGTATATAAGGGCTTGTAAAAACCCAGAGAGGACAGAAGCGACTGGGAGAAGCAACTGGTACAGCATGAGGACACTTGCCATACTGGTACCACAGTGCTCCTTGGGCAGTAGAGGCTGCATCAGGAAGTGGGGGGCAGAGGCCCTGAGGGCTGGTGAGAGACTCAGACTCAGGACTCTGCAGGTTTGGATGTAACTCCTGGCCAGCCAGCCCTGGCCCGCAGTTTCTTCTCTATGGAAGCCACAGCACTAGAAAGCAGCCGAAGTCCATGTCCTTATGAATCTCACAGCCCAACAGGGGAAATGATAGTAAATAAACCCACAAATGAACCAACAGGGGGCCTGTGATGCTGAGGGGAAGTGGAGAATGCTCATGTGCCCAGCCATCACAGGTGAACAGGTGGTACTTGGTGCCTGAACTGTGAGATGTCTATGAAAGTCTGCAGAGAGGTTTATAGAAAGCATTTTTATTTATTTAATTTATTTATTTTTAACTTTTTGAAATTGGGTTTCTCATGTAGTCTTGGCTGTCTTGGAACTCACTCTGTAAACCAGGCTGGCCTCAAACTCATAGAGACCTGCCTGCCTCTGCCTTGTAAGTGTTGGAATTAACGATGTGTGCCTCCAAATGCAGATTCCCCCTCCCGCCTCAACTAAAAGCCAAAAACTTTAAACAATGTTTAACAGCACAGCTCAACAGCTAATGGTTCCATCTGCAAGCCTGTTGACGTGACTCTAATCTCTAGGCTCCCACAATCCTTTGCTCTCCAGACGTGCTGTAGCTTGAGCACGCAGGAATGAACACCAGAACTGGAGAGATGGCTCAGTGGTTAAGAGAACTGGCCACTCTTCCAGGAGACTGGGTTCAATTCCCAGCACCCATATGGCAACTAACAACTGTCTCTAAGCCCAAGATGTGACACCTTACACAGACATTCACGCAGGCAAAATACCAAGGCAAATAAAATAAAAGTAAGTAAATCATGAAAAATGCCTACACACTTGGGGGCTGGAGAGGTGGCTCAGTGGTTAAGAGCATTAACTGTTCTTTCAGAGGTCCTGAGTTCAATTCCCAGCAACCACATGGTGGCTCACAACCATCTATGATGACATCTGGTGCCCTATTCTGTACACTGTATACATAATAAATAAATCTTTAAAAAAAAAAAAACAACCAACAGTTATGATATTGAGCATTTTTAAAAAAAGAAAAAAGCACACACCAACTAAATGAATGTAAAATATAGTAATAATAATAATAGTAATAAAAATAAAAGGTATTGGAGAGATAGCTCAGCAGTTACAAGCACTTGTTACTCTTTCAGAGGGACCTAAGCTAATTCGGTTCCCAGCTCTCACACTAGGTGGGACACTCCTGACTGTCGGTAACTACAGCTCCAGGACTTCTGATGTTTTCTACTGCCCAGGGGCACCTACACACAGGGCACATAAGTACATGTATACATAAATAAAAGTAAAAATGAAGCTGGGTAGTGGTGGCACATGCCTTTGATCCCAGCACTTGGGAGGTAGAGGCAGGCAGATCTCTGAGTTCAAAGCCAGCCTGGTCCACAAAGTGAGTTTCAGTATAGCCAGGGCTACACAGACAAACTCTGTCTCAAGAAAACCAAACTAAATAAATAAATAAAATAAAATAAAAATAAATCTTGAGAAGAAGAGAGACCAGCATCCTAGTGCCTTATTGCAGCTGGTAAGCACAGAAAAGAGAAGAGGGCAGGGTCACTGTATCTTCCTCAGGAGATGCCACCAATGACTTATCAATGACAACTCCCTCCCAGCTGGCTCCATCTCCCTGTAATGCAGCAGGTTGGACAAAGGCCATTAGGAAACATTTAAGAGCCAAAACATGGCAATCAGGAATTGATTTTACTTACTTTTTTTTAAATCCTTTTCCTGCATGTATGTGTATGTACCATGTGTGTACAGTACCCATGGCAGCCAGAAAAGGGCATCAGACCTGCTGGAACCAGAGCGACACGGTTGTGGACTACCTCGTGGATGCTGGGAATTGAACCTGGGGTCTCTGCGAGAGCAGCCAATGCTGTTCACGGCAGAGCTGCCTTTATGCCCTGTTTATCTTCTCTTGAGAGAGGATTTGCTGCGTTGCTCAAGCAGTTCTTTGAACTTCTGAGAATGCCTCTCTGTGGTCTGGGCTCTCTTGTGTCCCATCCATGTCCTCATGGATTGCTGTTTTATTCTCATCTCTGTGTTTTTCCTGTGTGACACCATAATTATCATTTCAGCATTGACAAGCATCTGGTAGTTTCTGCTATTTTGACAGTCAGTGGTTAGTATTGTGAACAAGAGTGTGGGGACATCCAGACCCTTTTCTGTTGGGAGTGTGCCAAGGAGGGCAGCAGACGCTGACTCATGGGGACGCCCAGCCCAGAAGATGCAGTCAGCTGTTCTCTGAGCAGTCCGTTATAGCTTCTCACAGGCCGCTTAGGAATATCCCCACTGCCTCCCAATCTTCAGGACAGTCTGGAGCCCCTGCACTTCCCTGTGTTCCCAGCAGGGGGAGCCACAAAGACTGAGCTTAAGAACTGAGTTTCCTGCGCTTAGAAGACACAAGTGGATAGAGACAGAGACAGAGAGAGATAGACAGAGACACAGAGACAGGCAGAGATAGAAATAGAGACAGAGAGAGAGAGGAAGAGAGAAGGAGAGAGAGAGCATGACAGAGAGAATAAGGGGATTGGAAAGACAGGAAGAGAGGAAGGCAGTACACAGGGGCCTATGCTGCCTGTTGCTTTAGGACAGTGGTTCTCAATCTTCCTAATGCTGTGGTCCTTTAATATAATTCCTCATGTTGCATTGACCCTTCCAACCATACAGTCTTTTTTTTTTTTTTTTTTTATATTTATTTATTTATTATGTATACAGTATACCGAAGAAGGCACTAGATCTCATTATAGATGGTTGTGAGCCACCATGTGGTTGCTGGGAATTGAACTCAGGACCTCTGGAAGAACTCAGAGCAATCAGTGCTCTTAACCTCTGAGCCATCTCTCCAGCCCCCATACAGTCTTTTATTGCTTCTTCAGAACTGTAAATTTGCTACTGTTGTAAATTATAATGTAAGTAAACATACAGCCTCAAAGGGGTCATGACCCACAGGTTGAGAACCATTGGTCTAGAGCCTCTAATGGCTAATGCTGGACTTGTTGATTCTCAGAGGAGCCACAGGGTACTATGGAAATGGGCTAGGATTTTTGTTACTGTTTTATTTTAGTTTTTCTTTTTAAAATTTATTTATTGATTATGTATACAATGTTCTGTCTGCATGTATGTCTCCATGCCAGAAAAAGGCAGCATATCTCTTCATAGATGATTGTGAGCCACCATGTGGTTACTGGGAATTGAACTCAGGGCCTCTGGAAGAGCAGCCAGTGCACTTAACCTCAGAGCCATCTCTCCATCTCCTTAATTTATTTGTGTGTGTGTGTGTGTGTGTGTGTGTGTGTGTACATGTATGGAGGACAGGATGACTTACAGGAGTCACTTTTTCTTTCTATCAGTGGATCCTGGACACAGAACTTGTTATCAGACTTGGCAGAAAGTGCCTTTACTAATGGAGCCATCTTGCTGGCCCTGCTTTTCACAAAGATTAGTTTAATCATTTTAACTTGTTTATGTGTGCATGTGTATGAGTATGTGCACATGAGTGCAGGTACCAACAAAGGCCAGAAGAGGGCATCGAATCCACTGGAGCTGGAGATGCCGGTCACTACTTCAGCTACTATAGCTGTGACCAAAGCACCTTAGAGAAGGAAGAATTTGCTTGGGGCTTATGGCTCCATAGAGTCGAGTCCATGATAATGGAGCAGAGGCAGCAGGCATGGTGGCTAGAGCAGATGCTGAACACCTCAAGCACCAGAGTGTACAGGCAATGGTGAATGGCTTGCAACCTCAAAGTCCATCCCAGTGACACACTTCCTCAGGCAAAGCCACACCCCCTAAACCTACCCAAACTGTAGCACAAACGTGGGACCAAGCATTCCAGTATCAGAGTCTATGGGAGACATACTCATTCAAACCAATGCACAGATGATTGTGAGTCACAGGACATGGGGGCTGAGGCCCAGACAGGTCCCCTCCTGTCACTGAGCTGTCTATCTCCCTAGCCCCCTTAGTGTATTTTGATTTTTGAGGTGGGATCTGTGTAGTCTTGGCTGACACGGAACTCACTAGAGCGACAATCTTCTTCCCTTTACCCCCTGAGTGCTGGGATTACAGGCAGGCTCTATCATGCCCGGCCCAAATGGACAGTTTTTATGTGCCCCCTACTCCCTTTGTTTGGGTGTGAAGCAGAGATGGAATCCAGGACCTCTTGAGTGCTCAATGTGTGAGCTCTAATGTGAGCAGTAAGGGTCTTTCCTAACAGCCTCACTTCAGGACGAAGCCTTCTGAACAATGGGCTGAGTTTGGTGACCAAGGAAAGAGACAGGGCAGCAGATCCTTGGGCAAAGGTGAGAATGAACGACGGTAGTTAAAAAAAAAAAAGTGCCAGCAACCTTCCAAGCCATCTCCTCAGGGCCAAGGCCTGGAGACCAGCTGGACAGACAGAGATGGAGACAGACCTCTGTCCCCCAACCTGCCCTTCTCATGTCCTGTCCTGCAGACAGCCTGTGTGCCTCCTGTGGCAAGCAGAGGCAGGGCTCTGAATCTGTAGCCAAGGCTGGTTTTGAGGTCAGGGCTTCCTGGGAACCTCAGAGAGAGGTGTATCCCGTGATTTTGCCTGGAGGGGACAGGTGGAAAGAGGAGAGATCTATTGGTTGCTGCCTGGCTGCATGTACCAGATCAGCCCAGGCTCCCAGTGTGTAGCCTGGACCCTCTGCCAGCTGAGTCCAGATGTGCCAGGCAAGCCAGATGCCAGGCAGCTTCCCTCCTCTATTTTTTTTTTTTCCTCCAGAGACAGGGTTTCTCTGTGTAACAGCCTTAGCTGTCCTGGAACTTACTTTGTAGACCAGGCTAGCCTCGAACTCACAGATCCACCTGCCTCTGTTCTGCCTCCCCAATGTTGGGACTAAAGGCATGTGCCCCCCACACCCCCACATCCTCCTTTGCCTTTTGAAGACAGGATCTCACTGTATGGTTTTGGCTGGTATGGTACTCACTATGTAGACCAGGCTGATTGAGAAGTCCCAGAGCTCTGCTGCCTGTGCTGGGACTGTTCATACAGCACCATGTGCAGCTTCTCCTGCTCTGAGAGTGGGGCCAGCCTTGGCTGCCTCTGTGCAGTGAGGCTCAGCACAGGAGGGTCTCAGAGTCCTGTCCACACTTCACTAGGACTCCTGCCCTTGGCCCGAGTGTCTGGAGTCCTCAGGAGCTAGAGGGAAGGAAGCCCCATGCTTTGACCAGAAGCTCCAACAGCAAAACCACCATTGTCTGTGTGGTCTTCACAGCCTGCCACACGGACCAACTTTATCCCTCTGGGCTCTGTCATCATCATCGCTGTTTACAGCTGAAGGAGAAAGCATTACAGGGGCTTGATGCCTTCCTAGATTCATGGAATGATGTGAATATGAAATATATGATTTGGGTCAGCAAGTTGGCTCAGCAGATAGGAGTGCCTGTCACCAAGCCTGATGAGCTGAGCTCAGTTCCCAGAACCCACAGGTAGGAGGGAATCTGCTCCTTGCAGTTGCCCTCTGACCCACTAACAAGCACTGTGGCACACGCACAAGGCCCCCCCATAAATAAATTAACATATAATAAATATGTGTAATGTATAATTAATTTCCTCTCTCTGTGTGAGGACCAGAGACTGTAATAAACACATTTTGCTTTTTAAATTTATTGTCCAAATTTTGAAAAGAGCCACACTCCTTAACCAAGTCTCCACTGGACAGGACTTGAGCCTGGAGCATCCTGTAGTGTGAGCTCTGAGTGAATGCTGCACCTATGAAACAGGATGAACCCCTGACAGCTCATGGTTACGGTCTCTCATACAGTCCATGGCTGGCCTTAAATCAGAATGTGGTCTAAATGACCATCAATCCCTTGTCCCCTCTCTCTCTTGAATGTTGGTGTTGCGGGTGCCATCCCAACTGCTCTGTGCAGTACAGGAATCCAGCTCAGGGCCACTTCCAAGTAGGCCAGCACTCAGCTATGTCCTACCCCAGCCCCAACACTCCCCCTTTTCAGACAGAAGAGTCCACTATGTAGCTCAGGCTGGCCTCCTCACTGACATCCTCCCAAGGGAATGCTGGGATTACAGGTGTGCATCACCTCACCCAGCTAGAACAAGGTGAGCGAAAGTAAAGCCTTTGATAATGGACAGCAATCCAAAGAAGGAGTCCACACCCAACAGACCTGACAGGCTGACAGACTGAATGAGGTGAAGGGTGCGTCTACACGGAAGAACAGAAATGACACATGGAGACACTCGATCCAGGAGGGGCTTTGGGTCTAGGCCAGTGCTACAGGTTTTGTGTGGCTTGTGTGGGGCTCTGGGTTCCATCTCCAGCCCTAGAAAGGAAGGAAGGAACGAAGGGAAGGAGGGAAGAAGGGGGAGAAGGAACAGAGGAGGGAGGAAAGGGGGAGGGAGGGAGGAAAGGGGGAGGGAGGGAGAAAGGGGGAGGGAGGGAGGAAGGGGGAGGGAGGGAGGAAGGGGGGAGGGAGGGAGGACCAAACATCTCCAGCATCTTCCCCCCCGAAATGGTTTTTGAACGTGGGCTGTGACTGCATAAGTCTGTTATCCCAGTGCTTGGGAAGCGGAGGCAGGAGGATTAGGTTACTTGAGCTCCTCTCTAAAACCTCTAAAACCTCTTTTTTTTCTCCTCGAATCAACTTCATCTGGTCTTGGAGGCTCATCTCTGGCCTGAGAGCACTTGGAAGTGAAGGAGAAGTCTGAGGATTGTCTTGACTTTGAGGCTAGCCTGGGCTACCATGCTAAAAAAAAGGGGGGTTAGGAGGAAAGAAAACAAACCCCAGTGGTGAGCCATGTGGCCGTCACGTGCCTCCTGACTTCATGAGCTGAGGACTCTGTTTACCTCTGCGGTGTTCTTGCCCAAAGCCACAGTAACTTCTGCTTCGTCATGAGAAAAACATCGGATACACCCAAATTGCAGGATCGTCTACAAAATACCGACCAGAATGTCTCAAAATTGCCCAGGTCAGGAAAAAGAAGGGAAAACCGAGAAGCTGAGTCCGACAGACAGGGAAGTGAGAGGGTGGACAGGAGATGGCTGTGTGGAAAACGTGAAACCCGGTCTGTGGGCACCAGGCACCCCGCAGTCACGTGGGCGCTGTGGGAGAGGAGGGGAGCCCACCTGGGCTGCGGGGAGGGGCCCAAAACCTAAACACAAAACCAGTTCTGGGGCCAAACGCAGCTCACCTCAGTTGGGAGGGTTTGCCTCTTGCACCCCCCACCCCGCACCCCATGAACCTGATGTGGTAAGTACACATCTGTAATCCCAACACAGGGATGAGTTCATCCTCATCCTGGGCTATGTAAGGAGCAAGTCTGAGCCGGTAACCTTGCCCCCACCCCCGCAAAAAATAAAAAATAAAAAACCTGAGGAAGGAAAGGAACGTGAGGGAGGTGTAGGCAAGAGAAAACAGGACTCCTGTCCAGGGCCATCCTCGTTACACTGAGTTTGAACCACCCTGGACTACATGGTCCTGTCTAAAAACCCTAATGAAACCAAGGAGAGACTGGCGTGTGGGCTCAGAGTAGAGTGGATCTTTCGGAAACAGGATAAGCAGAAGGACAAAGAACGACATTATCCCACATCATCCTAAAGCCATGCACTCTTCCCTGGCCACCCACGGCTAGAGTCACCAACCCCTTCTGTTCCTCCCCTCTCTCCTTTTTTGGGGAAACAGTCTCACTATGTAGCTCTGGCTGTCCCAGAACCCACAGAGATCCACTTGCCTCTGTCCCTCTAGCGCTAGGGTTGGTTACAGGTGTACACCACCATGCCCCGGGGCCTCTCTTTCTAAGCCCAGACTCCAACTGTTCACAGCTGATTTCTCCAGGTACTCCATCCTCTGGGTCAGCAGGGGTGCCCCAGCAGCAGGCTATATTCAGAGACCCATGGGTCTCCAGGGTAGACCCTGCACGGTGTGGCTCTCAGGACTCCACTATTGGGGTCATACCCTTGGAGGGCATATAGAGAACTCCCCCTCTTTGTCTGCCAGGCAGTCCCACCATGAACTACTGGGCTGCCACAGGCCCAAAGCACCAGAGCCAGGTGACTCTGGACTGAAATCTCTTGGGACTCGAAATAGAATTTTCTACATAGGTTGATTATCTCAGGCATTTTTTTTTTTTTCTTTCAGTGACAGAGAGCTACCACATTTGGTTGGACCTATCACCACACACTACTAGGCCTGGATCAGTTCAGAAGAAACCATCGGACCCAAGCTGGTCCAATCAGAGAATCCTAGGAAATTCTGGAAATTTCCACCTGGAAATTCTGACAGTTTTGCTCCATGCGGGGTCTGTAGAAGCCTGTGGAGAGAGCTAATAGAGCTAGAATAGAGAGACAGGAAGAGATGGGTCTTCAGAGAGACTGACGAGTCATAACAGACCAGCTTTGCCTGAAGCTGTTTTCTCCCTCACGTCTGCTGAAATCAGTGATGGGCTGAAAAATATCTGCAATGTATGTGTATGTCCTTATTCCAGGGACATATGAATGCTACATCTTTTCGTTTTTGTGTTTTCGTTTGAGACAGGGTTTTTCTCTGGAGCCCTGGCTGTCCTGGAACTCAGATTGCTGCCTCTGCTTCTCCAGTGCTGGAATTAAAGGCTTGTGCTGCCACCTCCTGGCAAATGCTACATACTTTAAAGTGGAGGTTGGGGGCTGAGAGGTGCCTCAGGGGTTAAGTGCACTGGCTGGGACCTGGGTTGGGTACCCAGCACTCACATGGTGGCTCCTAACTATCTGTAACTACAGTTTCAAGAGCTCTGCTGCCCTCTTCTGGCCGTCTCGGGTACTGTGCGCACATGGTGCACATAATTATAGGCAGGCAAAACATCTGTACACATAAAATAAAACAAATCACACAACTTTAATCCCAGTACTAGGGCATCAGAGGCAGGTGGATCTCTGAGTTCAAGGCCAGCCTGGTCTATAGAGCAAGTTCCAGGACAGCCAGAGCTATACAGAGAAACCTTGTCTCTAAATAAATAAATAAATAAATAAATAATATTAATTTCTAAAAAAAGTTTTTAAACAGGAAAACATGGGAGAAGTGTGTCAGTAGATGGTTTTGCCAAGACTGTGATGGAAAGGTGGTCATAAGTTCACCGTAGGAGGCAGGCATGGGTTGGGCTATGGCTTCAGGTGCAGCGCACTGGCAGCCACCAAGCACAGAGAGGCTTGTGTAATTCTTTCCCGAGACACTGATGGGCCCCTTCATGACCTCCACCAGGAGCTCAGAGCAAGAGGCTGATCTTAGAGCCTGGCCCCTGAGCTGCAGTGGAAGAGTTTCAAGACACCCCCCCTTAGCGGTGCTTTCTTAGCATAAGCCACAAGAGGCAACTACAAAAACTCATGGACACTTTAATATTCAAGCCTGACATTTGCTACTTGGAGGGGAAGTAGCAGGTTGACACACAGCCCCTCTGCCCTCAGGGCACCTGGATACAGGTAAGAGCGAGAACAGCCAGCACCCTCCCAATGGGGCAGGACTCTCCAGACAGAGTAGCCTGTGCAAAGGCCCTGGGGTCAGACTACAAGCAGAGGCACCAGCGTGTATTGACAGAACTGTTACCACCCAGCCACTGCAGAGAAAACCCCAGATACACAGACCCCCCACAGCACAGGAGTGGACCCAGCAGGGTCCCAGCAGAGCATCAGGCAGGCAGGTCCCCCAGCTTGCTGCTGGCATTGGTGACTCTCTTATTCTCTCGGAGGTTACGAAGTCGAGCACTGAGGCTGCTGATCTCCTCCACGTGGGCCTGTGGTACCCACCCCTTCTCACCATCAGCTAGACGCACGCCCTCCAGCCAACCTAGGGACACAGCAATCAGTATCAGTGGCATGGAAGGGCTTTGGGCCTGGGAAGGAACAACTGGGCACAGTGCCAGTCTGGGGCCAGGTGACATTATCATAGAAAGGGTCACCGGCTCCCAGAAGGACTTTCTCTTTGAGAACGGTATTTCCCACTCTCCTCCATCACTCTCCATTCTTAAGCAGGAAGTTCCTCCTTGGGTCTAACCAGATTCCCAAATGCTGTGTGGTTGATTACCACTTGTATAACCCTCCCCTGTGACAGGTTGGGCACCCAACTCTCCTCCTTCTGCCCCTCAGAAGGGCTGTGAGGAAGAGCTGCCTCTCACCATCACTGGTCCGGGTCTTTACTGCCAGGATGTCTGTTTTCTCCAAGGTCAACTCATCTGGCTGCAGGGCCTTGTAGGTTCTCACACATTGGACCTGGGGGCGGTCTGAGAGACGAGAGGGTCCAGGAGACCCCAGGTCAGAGGTGGGGGGCAGCAGGAAGAAGAATATAAAATAGAGGAGGGGCCTCAGTTGCTTCCTTGTTCATCCTGAGCATGAGCCTCCCTAACCTGAGGCTCTCGGCCAAGGACAGTGACCTCCACATCTCACTGCAGCACCTGGCGTTGACCTCTAGACCCACACACGAACCCCAGATGCCCACCACACACCCCTTGATAGCCCTCGGGGTGTCTAAAGTTCCAAAGTACACAGGAAACTGAGGCAGGAAGTTTTCTACAAATCCAAGGCCAGCCTAGGCTACACAGCAAGAGCCTGTCTCAAAAACAGAGGGAGGGAGGGAGGGAGGGAAGGAGGGGGGAGAGAGGGAGGGAGGGGGACCAGACCTGGCCTCATTCCTAGCTCTTTCAGCTACTGGCAGTGTGACCTTGTGTGACCTTGTGTGACCTTGGGCAAATTACTTAACTTTTCTGATTCTCAGTTTTCAGAGGTATTAAATGAAGCCTGAATCTAGCTAACAGGATCACTATAAGGATTAAATAAAATGAGTGAAATTACAGAGTTGAAGGCCCTGGCCTGACCCACAGCAAGTACTTGCTGGAATATGCCTTCCAGCCCCCTCTCAGACCTATAACTAACCCTGTGCCTCTGCTCAGACACCTACTACCTACTGCCAGGATTCCCTCCAACTAGACATAGCCAGCTTGCAGGCCTCGAATCACATCCAAGGGAGCTGCGTCCATCTGAACTTAGCACCCACTTTCACCCTGCTGCTACCCATTCTGACTGTCCCTACACACACACACACACACACACACACACACACACACATGCTCTGTACACACCAGGCCTGTCTGCTTTTCATCTGATACAGACACACAGACACGGCTGTGGGCTGCAGACCCAGCTCTGTCTAGCCAGCAGGACCTGGTCAAAGTACTTGACCTCTCTAAATCTCTTGTTCATAGTCTGTAAGATGGGTTGCCTAGTTAAATGGGGTGGGCCTGTGCACCCTGCCTAGCCCCCAGTGGTCTTCAGAGTCACCCCAGAGGTTTCTAGGTCCTACCTTCTCCATCACAGGTGACCTCCTTGTCCTCCTGGGGGTTGGATGGGCGCAAGGCTGATATCCATCGTTGCTTTTCACTTCTATAGATGGGGAGATGTGATCATAACAGTTAAGGTACGGTGGCCCATGGCGGGGTTGGGAACCCAGGCTGGGAGAGCTAGGGTTAGCTCTAGACATTGTAGGCTACATGCAAGGCTCCTGTGTCGCCACCCCCACTGTTTATACATGCCAACTTTGGCCACTCCGGCCTCATGCCACCTCCCTGATGAAGGAGCACAGTGGCTGGTGCCACCTGCTAGAATTCAGGCACTGCTCTGGCCATCCAGCCTCCCTCTCTGGCCCACCAGTTCTACAGGACCCTTGCTCGGGGTTCGGAATGCTTACTCAGTACGTGCTCTCAGCAACAGTTGGTGCCTGGCACGCTGCCCATGTAGCAGCCGGAGCAGGAACACGTGCCCTGGAATGCCCTGCAGCTTCAGGCTCAGGTCTCGAACCTGCAGTTCAGCCATATTGGCATGGACAAAAACAGCAAACTTCCCGAGCCTGAATGACAGACAGCAACAGGACAAGGAGGGTCAACAGAGCCTGGGTCCTGCCCTCAGAGCCACCCCGGGACCAGGTGAGCTGATGGAAAGGGGAGGAAGGATCGTTTGCTCTTCTGGGCCTGGCTTTCCTGGGTGCCATTTCACAATAATGAAGGCTCCCATCAGGGCTTAGAGTGCTAAGGTGGAGGACTGCTGTGAGTTTAATTGCCTGGGTTTCTCTTGGCAGAATATAACAGAAGACAAGCCCCTACTCCAGGTACACTCTCAGTTTCTTTCCGCATCCTTCCCTGTCTCCAGCTGGACTCCCAAATGGCTTATACCAAGATGACCTGCTTCTCAGCCCTGAAGTCAGAACCAGGGGCTACTGAGGTGCAGGAGAAGAGGCTGGAAGGTGGGGCGGGGCCCATGGCTTTAGCACAGAAAGAGGGTCCAGGTCTCCTACTGCAACACTACACTATGCAGGAGGACTCCACTGCATCATGTCCACCTCCCCCTATACACACTAGAGTAAGCAGGTCATTCTTCTGCCTTCCCGTTCTCACATCTGCCTGTACTGAAGCACCTGCCACTTCTTGGCTATCTGTGTTCACCTGGATAAGAGCTTCTGAATACTGTGAATACGCTTGTTACTATTGGTTAATAAAGAAGCTGTTTTGGCCTATGGCAAGGTAGCTTAGAGGCAGATGAGAAATCCAAGCATAGATAAAAGAAAAGGACAGAGTCAAGAGAAGCTTTTGTCTTTACAGAAAAATAGAAATACCCATCTTCAAGAAGTCAAAAGATCTTAGACATCTAGACTTCTAATGCAGAAGAAATGGTTATGTTGAAAAAATTTATAAGCAAAGAAACATCTGACCTATTGGTACCAATATACTCTACCTACTAAAATCTCACTGCCTACCATTTATATCTCTTTATTTCTAAGAAAAGTTGAAGTCCCAGTTCATTTATAAATTAAAGCTGACTTTGGAGCTGGAGTGTGGCTCTCTCCTTCTCTAAACGCAAGCATGCTGTGTTAAAGGAAATTCAAGCATTGTGTTTGTGTTTTGTTAAAGGAAAATGTAAAATCTCTGTTTCATATCAAACACTTCAAATACCTACAGAATATGGCATCTAAAATGTTTTAAGAACTTAGACTTTTCTGGCTTCCCATCATCCCTTGCGCACCACCACCACCCCTTCCTTCTTCTTTGGCACTATCTGTAAGGTGGCTGCCATCTCATCTGCGGCATCATGGCTGCCCTCCGGCCTCTGGTGAAGCCCAAGATCATCAAAAAGAGGAGCAAGAAGTTCATCAGGCACCAGTCAGATCGATATGTCAAAATTAAGCGAAACTGGTGGAAACCCAGATGTAACAACAACAGGGCCAGATCCTAATGCCCAACATTGGTTATGGGAGCAGCAAGAAAACTAAGCACATGCTGCCTAGTGGCTTCCAGAAGTTTCTGGTCCACAATGTCAGGGAGCTGGAAGTGCTGCTGATGTGCAACCAATCTTACTGTGCTGAGATTGCTCACAACGTTTCCTCAGAGAACCGAAAAGCCATTGTAGAAAGAGCAGCACAGCTGGCCATCAGAGTCACCAATCCCAACGCCAGGCTACACAGTGAAGAAAATGAGTAGATGGCTTAGTGCATGTTTTATTTGTGTTTAAATAAAACCACAAAAACTGCTGTCAAAAAAAAAATAAATAACTTGGACTTTTCTGGATGGTGAGACATGTCTGCTCCTGGCAGCACCAATCTACTTCAAGAGCATCAAGAGCATGATGGTTATCAAAGAAACTCCACCTCCACGTGGAGTTTACTTTCTTTGTGACAGAAGTTGGCCACTGGGCAAGAAAGTGTTCTTGTCTCTACTGCAGACAGTATAAGATCAAAACTAGACATCAGGACTCATAAGAAAGTGACCACTGAACTTTGCCAGAACAAGCCAAGATGGTCCTTCAGGTTCCTGCTTCTCAGAAGAAACTGCCAGACATTCTGCAGGACACCGAGAGAAGCGACTGACAACCTTGCCAAAGTGGATGGAACAGTCCTTCAAATCTGCCTCACTAAAAAGTCAGCCAGAGACTCTAGGTCTGTAGGCTGAAGATGGATGCCCCAATGTTACAGAGAAACTTTGGGTGACTGTTCAGGCAGCCAGTTGTCTCTGTCATTTCTAGAATTTTGGAAATTGCTTACAATGTACTTCCTGTTTACTCAGATAATATTGTATCCTTCTGTGGTCTTCTATGGGGTTGAAGACTAGATAGTTATAATTATAGTTTTCCTTAGTAATAATAGAAGGTAAGTTAGATATAAAACTCTAGACTCATAACAGTGAGATAGATGATATAATATTTTCTTTAATTTTGCTAAATACAAAGACTAGATATTGTAACTGTAATTCTTGCTTGATAGTTGTTTTGTTATATGTAATTTTACTATGTTAAAATTGAAACCTTCCTCTTTTGATTAGATAGAAAAAGGAAAGTAATGTGGGATGTCTTTTTGTGACATGCCTGTGAATGTGCTTTGTTACCATTGGTTAATAAAGAAGCTGTTTTGGCCTATGGCAAGGCTGCTTAGAGGCAGGCAGGGAATCCAAGTAGAGATTTAAAGAAAGAAGGGCAGAGTCAAGGAGACGGTATAGGCTGCCTCTCAGAAAGCAAGATGTAATGGAACACAGGTAAAGCCACAGAGCCATGTGGCAATACATAGATTAATAAAAATGGGTTAAGCTATAAGGGCTAGTTGCTAATGAGCTTGAGCCATAGGCCAAACAATTTGTAATTAATATAAGCCTCTGAATAATTATTTTATAGGCGGCTGTAGGACCATGAGTGAGAAAGATTCTTCCAGACCGCGGGCCCGGACAGGTCAGAAAAACTTCAGGCTACACTCCACCCTCCAAACTGGCCAGAAGCAGAATACCGCTCCTCTGCATATCCCCACAGTACCCTCAGAACAAGCCTAAACCTCCGCCATGCCTTTCAAATCTCCACTCCCTTCTCTTGCCCTTTTCTTTGATTTGCTTGTTTATTTATTTATGTGGAGACAGCATCTCACAATAGAGCCCTTGTTCCCTGGAACTTGCTATGTACCGGCTGCCCCATCTCTGTCTCTGCCCCCTGAGCTCCAAGAATAAAGGCACGTGCCACCATCCTGGCATTCTGACCTCTCTCCTCCAGTCCACAACTGGCTTCACCATCCCTCAGACACACTCTGTTCTGTCACAACTTTTCTGTCTTTTCTAAACCACTTCTCAACACAAAACTCTTTAAAACCCAGCTCAAGGGCTGGAGAGATGGCTCAGTGGTTAAGGGCACCAACCATTGCTCTTCCAGAGGAAATGGGTTTAGAACCCAGGACCCACGTGGCAGCTCACAATTGTCTGTAACTCCAGTTCTAGGGGATCTGATGCCCTCTTCTGGACTTTTTGAGCATTGCATACTGCACATGGTAGTGCACAGACATACCTATAGGCACAACACCCTTACACATAAAATAATTAGTAATTAAAGAAACAAGGTTCAGCACTCTGGAGGCAGAGGCAGGTGATTCTCTGAGTTTGAGGTTAGCCTTGTCTACAGAGTGAGTTCCAGTACAGACAGGGCTACAGAGAAAAACTGTCTCGAAAACAAAACAAAAAAACCCAAACAAACCAGCCCCAATATCTCTTTCCTTGATAAGTTTACTCATTCTACCTTAGCTTATCTTTCCATTAAAAACCAGACCAGCTGGTGGAGGGGCGGGGAGGCTCCTAGGAGCATGGCCCAGTAGTTAAGAATACATATTGCTCCGTCAGATGACCCAAGTTCAGGTCCCAATACCTATACTGGATGCTTACAACCATCTGTAACTCCAGCTCCAGGGAAATCCTACCCCTTTAGCCCCTGAGGACATCTGCACATATCCACACACAGACATGTAATTAAAACAAAACAATGACATGATAGCCCAGGCTTGTAATCACAACACTCAGGAGGCAGAGGCAGGCAGATCTGTATGAGTTTAAAACAAACCTGGATTATGTAGGGGGTTTCAGGTCAGTTTGGAATACAGAATGAAGCCCTGTTTTATAAACAACAAATGACCCAGACAGGGCTTGATGATACACATCTTAATGCTTAGGAGGCGGAGGTAGGCAGAGCTCTGTGTGCCCTAAGCAAGCCTGCTCTACATAGTGAGTTCTATGCCAGCCAAGAGTAACTTAGTAAAACCCTATCTCAAAACTAAAACATTCGGGGCTGGAGAGATGGCTCAGCGGTTAAGAGCACCGTCTGCTCTTCCAGAGGACCCGGGTTTGATTCCCAGCACCCACATGGCAGCTAACAACTGTCTGTAGTTCCAGTTCCAGGCAAACACCAAGGCAAATAAATAAATAAATAAAGTTTTTTTTTAAAACAAACAAACAAACAAACAAACAAAAAACTAAAACATTCAACAACAACAACAACAAAGAAAACAAAATAGGCAGTGGCATGTTATAAAGATGTATGTCAACTGGCCTCGGGTTCCTATGCACAGGGAGCATTTTATCAGCTTAAGCTAACTTGGGCTAGCAAGACCACTCAGTGGGTAAAGGCACTTGCTACAACCCTGGTGACCTAAGTTTGATTCTTCAAGCCCCACATGATAGAAAAGAAGTGACACTACTATTTGCCCTCTGCCCCCCATATGTGCACCATGGTGTCACACATACGCACACAAAATAAGCTTGAAAAAAATTAAAAAGATATCTGCCTTTCATCCCAATTACAAACTCTCTCTCTCTTTATCCTGCTCACTAGTAAAATTATAGCTGCGGGGGGAGCTCTCCATACAGAGAAAGGCAGGACATAGCAAGGCAGTGGGTAACAAGCTAGTGTCTGGACAGCTCCCAGCCCTGACCTTGAGACTGACAAGGGGACCTGCTTGCCAGGATGGTGCCTTCTGTTCAGAAGGGAAGCTGCCGGGGACTGGGGGCAGAGATGGGCCTGGCTGTGTGTCTCATCTCTACCCTAGGCTCAGAGCAGTGGCAAGCCCCCAGGACACAGCTCACTCTTCAACTCTGCCTGCTAGCTGGACCTGCATCACTGCTTTTGTTGCAGAGTCTCCAAGGCCCAGGACAGCCTGCATTTCAGTCTGGCAGCAGCAGAGGCTCTGAGGCCCTCTGCACAGGGGATGAGAGATGGCGTCTGCTCTCCCAGCTTCTTCCTCCCCACTCACTCTTTCCTCCGGGACAGCAGCAAGCAATCATTGAAGAGATGAAGGTACACAGCCTTGCTGGACAGCTTCAGCTTGGCAGGGGGTGCGGCAGGCACGGGAGCCAACTCCACCAGCTCCCCATGCCGCACCAGCCAGCGGGCCTGGGAGATCAGTGGAAAGATCTGAAGAAAAGGTAGACAGTGGGGAGGGCAGGTGAGGCAGGGGTGCTGGGTGAGCCTAGAGAAGGGAAGGGAGACACGGGCAGTGACTACTGGTCCCCTGCTCCAGGGAAAGGGGAAGCAAGGACTTTCCCTTACCTTGCCCTCAAAGTGGATCTTCTTACTCAAGTGAATGAGTTCCTCAGTCCTCTTCATGGACTGCACACTGGCATTGCATTCCTGCACCAGCTGGGGATGGGATAAGGAGTTTTGGGCTCTCACTAGAAGAAGAGGAGGCCCTCAGGAGCCCACAGCTCTGGCCCCTGAGCTCACCTCCTTGAGTGCACTGAAGGCCTTGGTGGCCATATCCTCATCTTGGGAGCCCGGCGCTGTCCGCTTCAAGATGTTCTGGTGAGAGACAAAGACATGGTTTTTTTTTATTATTTTATTTATCTATTATTATTATTATTATTTAGTTTGGTTTGGTTTGGTTTTGAGGTAGTGTTTCTCTGGGTAGCATTGGAGCTTGTCCTGGAACTCCCTCTGTAGATCAGGCTGGCCTTGAACTCACAGAGATTGGTCTGTCTCTGCATCCCAAGTACTGGGATTAAAAGAGTGTACTACCACCGCCCCAAAAGAGACATTGCTGAGTGCTATAAGCACTAGTAAAAGCACCCATGTTTCTGTAAATAGCCCCTTACTCTATTTCCTATAAGCCATCCTACTGAAACACACTGGGTCACAAACAAAGCACCATGAGAGTAGAAGGAGGGGCCACCTAGTGGGAGGGGACCTCAGAGAAAAGGGGGTTGAATAAGACCTATGTATGAATGGGAATGTCACAATGAAACCTATTATGCATAATTAATATATATGCTAATAAAAAGGAATACAAACAATATAACAACAAAAACAGCCTCTGGTGGCAGGCCCTCTCTGCCCTTCCGGGAGTGACCTACCTCCACCAGCATCTTGAGGCGGGTGACCCTCTGGAAGGGTAGGATGAGGAAGGAGGTGAGAGGCAGCCGCTGGCACACAGGAGACTCTTCTAGGCGAGCCAAGATGCTAGGGAACTTGGGATTCTCTAGGCTAGACAGCGGGCAGGAACATGCCGTCACAGATGGGTGACAGCACACCTGTCCCACGAGGTGGTTCTCACTTATCCCACACATAGAACTTTGTCCAGGAAGCCTTCACCTCACAGATGGACCCTGCTTCACCCAATCCTCTGCACCTACTCTTGCCCAAGCCCAGTGATCCCCCGCCCCACCCCAGAGCTCCTCCTACAGCAGGCGCTGGTAGGTGCGCTCCTGATAGGCCTGGTTGGTGACATAGGGTAGGTAGACCCGGCGGAAGGCAGGGCAATGGTGCAGAACGACATCGCACACGCTGAAGCGCAGCACGTCGGCCTCGAGACGCTGTTCCAGATCGTGAAGAAACCTGCCAGGTGAGTCAAGGTCAAGGACAGCGCCACTGTAGACCTCTGTTCCCACTCTAAGCCAGGTAAGGTCACTCTCTTACCTCTCACTGGTGCTCTTGACCTCGGGCAGTTTGGAAAATAGCCACTGCTTGTCCTGAGTTCCCAGACATTCGCTAAGCTCCACGGAGCCTAAGAAGTGGCCCACAGCCACTGACAGGCTATGGATGTAGGAGGCTTCCGAGGTGATCAGCTCGAATTTGGCCTGCGGGAAGGTGGGAACCAGATGGTAAGAACAAAGTCAGGCCACCAGGGACCAGGGTCTCAAATTTTCCAACAGGATGAGGCCTCTGTAGACACCACTTTCCTGCCTCTTCTCAGCCCTAAGGATAATCTGGCGCCAGGTGGGGCCTGGGCGCACCCAAAGCCGCCAGCTGACAAGCTCCGCTACTTTAAATCTTTCCTAAGATCCTGCACCGCCCTTGGCGCTCGCTCGACTAAGCTTTGCACCTGCCTTTGGCCCCGCCCCTAACCGGGGAGGGTGCTCTCAATGGCCCAGTCCCTATGTTGTCCCGCCCTGTTCTTGACCTTGCCCTCCCCCCAGGCTTCCCCTTCTAGGGCTTCCAAGACCCATACTTTCCCAGATCCTCCCACCCACTCTCCAATGCCTCACCCCAAGTAAGTCCCCATCACTTTCCTTTGGCCCCGCCCCTTACTAGACTCCGCCCCTTACATCCCACTTCTAGGAGCCTCACCTTCCCAGGTCTTCTCCCCACACTTCACTGAGACGGTCCCTAACTCCAATTGAGTCACCTGATCAACTACTTCTGGCCCAGCCCCTGTCATAGGCTCCTCCCTCCGTTTTAGCCTCTCATGGCTCTTCTTCGGACTTTGCAGGTCCCGCCATCACCCTACAAGTTGACAACCCTTCATCTCCCTAATGTCCCCCATCACCTGCTTCTGGCCTCGCCCTATTCGAGGCTCCACTCCGCCCGCCCCACTCCCTGGCTTTCCCGCTTCCCCGGTCCACCCACCCTTTTCCACGTGGACAACCCCTAACCCCCCGTGGGTTCTCATCTCCTTCCTCCAGCCCCGCCCCTCACCTCCTGCAGTTTGCAGTCTGCGCGGCTCAGCGTGGCCAGGACGCCGCTGCCGCGCACGTCGGGGATGTCCTGCCACAGCGAGAAGGTGGAGCCTCGGGCCGAGCGTTGTGCGCGGAAGGAGCTGCTCGGGGAAAGGTTGGCGCGCGGTGGCCCGGGCCCCTCCTCCGCGCCCTCCGCCCCGTCCCCAGGGCCCTCCTCTTCTCGCTGCTGCCGCCGTAAT
Source organism: Sigmodon hispidus (assembly GCA_004025045.1). Taxonomy (NCBI): domain Eukaryota; kingdom Metazoa; phylum Chordata; class Mammalia; order Rodentia; family Cricetidae; genus Sigmodon; species Sigmodon hispidus. The sequence goes on along the minus strand of PVIH01000532.1, from coordinate 22,330 downwards.
TCACGCGCGCTGGCCACGTCGCTGTACTCCTGGTAGAGGACAGCTGGGCGGGGCGGGGGGCGGGAGCTCATCTATCCATGCCAGAAACACTAGTTGGGCACCAACTGCATGCCAGCCCACCTGCTAGACCCTGGTACTGTAATTCTCTCCCTCGCACACTGTCTTTACTTCCCAAGTCCCCCAAAAGCAGGCTCCCCAGATTCCAACGCCCCGGCCCCATCTCTCCCAACCCCCTCGCGGCGACTCTGCACGTACAGTTAAGGAGGAAGCGGGACTGGCGCCGCTCGGTGGCGCTACTGGGATCCTGAGAGGGCTTTTCGTGTGTCTCCAGCCTAGGAAAGAGTGTCAGGACCTTTCTGCATCCCTCCCCAAGCCGAGCCCCCCAGAGAGAGGTGGGTACCTGGGCTCCAGGAGACCACCATGGACCTCATTTGGGTCTACAGGTACTGGAAGTGACACACTGTCCACCCTCATCTCCGCTCTTCGGGATTCCCTTCCAGGCAGTTTCCCTAGAGAGCGAGAGGTGGAAGAACCACGCGCGTGGGGTACCCAGCTGATCACCTGAAGATGCTAACCCGGGTGGGTAGGCAGTGCCCTACCCGCCTGGCTCAGGCTGCCCTCGGTGTCCAGGAGAATAGCTGGGTACCTTCCCGGGTGATTCCAGCTCCTGACCCTGAGGTAGGAGCTCTGGTGGCCGCGCGCCCCAGGCGTAGAGATGAGTGCAACCTTGTCATCAGTTCTGAGGCTGAGAAGCGCCTTCGCTCCTGAGCCTCAAGGCCCCCTCTGGAGTTTCTGGAAAGCTCCTGTGGCCTGGGCTCTTCCGCACACAGAGCCTGCTCCTGCGCAGCCTGGCCAGTTTCCAGAAGGCCCATGGGGGTCTCAGTGCCACCAATGCCCTCCTCATTATGATACACTTGCATCTTGCGCCCTAGGGGTGGGGGTAAAATAACAGCTGTCACCCACGGTAGTCTGTCCCATCTCCCTCCTAGTTGTGGTGGCATGACCCTGAGCATCAAAATCAGACCCGCGGGGCAAAGGGACAGCAGAATTCCCAAATGCAGAGAGCGAGGAACGGAAACCGGGAGCAGAGGCTGCCAAATTGATTATGTAATGTTGGCAAGTCATTGGACCCTATGAGCCATCTTTCCCTTGTCGTTAAAATTTGTCCTGTCTTTTGGGACATTCTGCAGTTTAAAGAGTTCAAAAAGAGTCACCCAGTCCCTCCCCTCGCTGCTCCAAAAGGCCCAGCCCCCACCAGGGTGACTCACAGACAGACTTCTTCTCTGAGCCACCATGGCTGGCCCTGCGCTGGGGCTGCATGTGTTGAGAGCTCCAGGGTCCCACCAGAGTTGGGGGCTGGGCCCCAGGACAGTGGGGCCAGCTGCCAGCCCTGCTGGGTCTCATTCCTCCACTGGTGGAGATATGGGTATCTGGGCTTCCTGGGGATGACGGCCATAACAATCCTTGGAGAGGGTCAGGGGTTGCCAGGGACCAACGGCTACCAGGAGCTTGTAGCTCTTCTGAAGGAATGGGGAAAAGATCCACGCACACTGGGCTTGGAGGCTGCAGGGTGGGCAGTTCCACAAAGGACAGGCTTTCCTGCTGGCACACTGCTACTGGGCGGCGGGCAGTGCCAGGTGGTCCTGCCAGGTGAGGCTGCAGGGTTGCAGGTGGGCCACAGTCCATTCCCTTTGCTCTGCCACCCTCCTGGGCCTGTAGGGGAGAAGGGGTCAGACCCAGGTATAGTACAATAGGGAGGGCCAGTGAGCTGTCATGTCCTGGAGGCCAGGACAAACCCTCTTGTATACATATACACAGTTACACAAATACACTCACATGCCCATTTAGTCATCATCAGTATTAGTTAGTACTATTAAATGAGAAAAAGCACCCACATAGCACCTCATGTAAGTTCCACTGGCCTTCAGAACTGATACCATTCCCCCACTATGTATGTGAGGAGAGTGAAGCACAGTGGTTACACAGTACAGCCATGATTCCCACATAGCATCCCCACTTTCACATCTACATTTTTGGCCAGACATACGGATAACATTTGTTGTCACACAAATTTATGTTGCAGCATATAGCCACACATTTTCTCCTGGCACATGTACTTTCATAGATAATGTGAGACAATTCAAATGCAGATACACACTCACATACTTTTGTTTTGTTTTTTAAACAGGCTTAGAAACTTTCTCTCGGTGATATATGCCGACCCATCGCCTTACACACACACACACACACACACACACACACACACACACACAAGCTTCCTCACACTGTTCCAAACACATACACACACACCCCAGGATGCAGATACATACGGGCCCCAATGTCCTTGTTCTGAAGTTATCCACCCACTTCCATACCCAGACTTGAGGCCTTCATGCTGAGTGATGCCTACACCCTTGCCAGGCTGGCTGGGAGGGTCACAGGCTGGCAAGCGGGCCACCACCCAGATTAGTCCCTCCTAGAGAAGAGCAAGCAGATGCCCAATCCCCAGTTTGGGATGACAGAGGGGCTTATCCCCATCCCAGGTCCCAGACACTAGATTAAGCCAAGCAGAATGTGCCGTTTCCGGGCAGGACGCCATCCCCAGGCAGTCTGCCAGCACCCCAGGACAGGATGATGCGCCCAGAGGTCCAAGCCCCTTCAGCCTCTGCCCTGGGGCCCTCCGTGGCCTCCCTCTTGCCCCTCACCTCTTCGGCAGAGACCAAAGCCTGTTGCTGCTGCTGCTGCTTGCCCGCTCCGGCAGGGGAAGCCCTCTCTCTGCCCAGCTGGCTGGGGGAGATCCCACCCAGACAAAGGGTTTGATTCATCAAACCCTGTGGTAAGGCAAGGAGAGGGAGGGAGCAGGCAGCGGGCTGGGGCTGGGCGGGGGCCTACACTTGCCTGGCTGCGTTGTGGGAAGTCTGGGCATTGAGGACCCCTGCCGAGGCCCCTCGGGCCAAAGGGGCAGTGCCCAGTCTGACAGAAGCAAGAGGGAGACCCAGAGAAATAGCGGCCTTGGAGACAACAGCTGAAGAACCTAGCTAGAGAAACACTGAAGAAGAGAAACCACAGAGACTGAGATGCTCGGGGGCCAGAGCCTGAGATAACTGAGGCACTGAGGATTTCCGAGGAGGGTCCAGATGCTCAGGCAGATGGAAATCCGGGAAACAAACAAACAAAAACCAGGAAGACAGATGAAGATAGTAGCTCATGCCCAGGAGGGATGCCAGTCTGGTGGGACAGCCAAAAAACAAAAGCGGTTATAATCGGAGTTGGCAAGAAACAAGCCCCAGGCACTAACACAGTAGGGGGCTGGGCCCAGCCCAATCTGAGTATGCCAGGAAGGCTTCCTGGAGGAGGTCCCAGCTCACTGTTGCAAAGTTAGAACCCTGAAGGGCCCAATACAAAGAGATGAGGCAGTAATCCTGGCCCTGAACAAGAGACAGCATCTGGGTATAGCTAGTAGAGGACAGTTGAGTCTCCGCGCACACACACATGCTTCTTTCTCCCAGTACTCTTGACTTTGGAGGCCTGGGGGAAAGGCTAGTTGTTCCTCGGGAACCCTCCCCAAAACAAAAACAACAGCTGTACCTCACTCACTCGCTCAAATCTATAGTGCCCATCGAGATAAGTTACTCTGAATCTCCTTTCCTCAAAGTAGGAGAGCGGGGATCAACTTCCTAACTGCTAATACAAGAATTAAGGCAGTGCACAGTAAGTGCCTCAGGCACAGGGAGCCTCATCAGTGTAAGTGGTCCCCCTGAGTGTTGTTATTTTCTGTCTTTGGCAGGGGATGGATGGCCTGGGCCAGCAGCCAGTGGTAGTAGCAAGTGAAGGGACAGCTTTTATCCACCACATAGGTCTCTTTTAGGTATCTAAAGGCCCCTCTCCTGTGATTTATAAGACTCAATAAACAAAACATTGAAACTTAAGGCAGGAACATCTTTAATTAAATCCTCAGAGGAGAAGGCTGGGGAGCAGGAGATGTGCAGGGCTTTCTGGAATACAGAATGAAAATGGGTGGCGGGCAGTGATGGGGTGTCACCTCCACTGTGCTCAGGCTCAGGGGCCATGGGAATAGTCCATCAAGCTGAAATGCCAGTCCAGTAGCTTTTCAGGCCTCATCCCCACCCAGCCTTGATGTTTGGGATTGGGGTCCAGAGCTGGGTTTAATACTGTGCAGCACTCAGGCTCCAGATGTGACCCCAACTCAAGACTAGTGTTGATGAGGCAAGGGCCACTCTAGAAACCAGGTTCAAGGTCCTGTGTTGACACTGATCAGCCCCTGTGAGGTTTTAGGTAAATCATAAACCCTTCCTTGGGCCTTGGTATCCTGGTGTGTCAAGTGATCCCAGAAGCCTCCTCTATGAAACCTGGGTCATAGTTGTCCCTGCAGGCTGACAAGGATCGGTAGAGGCCAGGGAATGGTCTGTAAAGGAACACTACTACTTAGAGAGGGCAGCAGGTCTGTCTAGCGACTGTCAGAGCATCCCTAAGTACTGCTGTTGTCTGGAGCAGCAACTTTGGCCCCGGTACCCAGCCTTTCTCTCCCTCCTTAGTTCCCCTTGGCTCCCTGCTCAGAGGAACAGAGAACCTACCAGAATCCCTTGCTCCTTAAGAGACAAAATCTAGTTGGAGGTTAAGCCTGGAAAGAAGGTTCCAAGTCAAGCAGAGCCCCAGGAGGCCAAAAACGGGTTGAAGCCAGTAGCAGTGGGCAGGAAGCATAGCACAAAGGATTCCCTCGGGACACCACAAGGGAAGGACGGGCTGCTGACCCAGGGCCCTACCTCAGCCAGGGAGCTCCTCCGTCCAGCGGCTGGTACAGTCCAGGGCTTCAGGCCACCCTGGGGGCAATGGGGTTGTAGCCAAGTCCTCAGAGGACCATGCCAGCATGGCTCCAATGCTGGGCAATGCAAGCTCCTGGGTATTGTGTGGGGCAGGGAGGGGGGAGGCGAGGGTGAGGGAGCCTCGAAGAGGCAGGCGGCTGTCTCGACGTGCCTGCTCCCCGCCCCCCTTCCTCAGAACCGGTTTGGCCAGTCGGGTACAAGAGGGGGCTGGAACAATGGGAGTCCTATGCCTCCCAGAGGCTCTGAAGGACCCCAGACAACTGCCTCAAGACGGGGTTAGCAGAGTTCTGCTCCCAAGAGGTGGGCCATCTCTCTTTGGAGCTTCCCAAATACCTGGGGTAGGCGGGGACTTTGTACAGTGGAGGACACCCTGGAAGCTTTGCAAAGGAACTTCCAAACCTGGGATCCCCCTCAGGGCTCCTGAGACCTCCTCTGCCACTCTCTGAACCTGTCTCACATCTGTAAATTGGGAACACTCAACCAACCATAGCTGGGAGACAGAAGTCAATTTTGAAAGTGAATCATCTTCTGGATGGCCCCTCCAACTGTCCATTTCTCACCAGAGACTCCTGCCTGCTAGAATGACCAGTCTCTAGGTCTCCAGCAGCTGCCTCCCCAGTGAAATCTTCCTGGAGTCTAGCCTACCTGGAGGGAATTCTCAGTAAGGTCAATGAAACAGTTGAAGTCAAAGGAGGTGGGTGGGGGGGCATGCTCTGCATCAGGCACACAACTTTCCAAGCCTGGGGAAAAAGTAAAGCTGCTCCCTCCCAATGTATCTGCCTTGTGTGTGAGCACCTTGCGATTGCCAAGTGGTGCTATTCACAGGAGTGTTTAGGGTGGGTACAAAGATACTGCACACGGGGTTAATAACCCGTAGACTTCCTGCATGCAGAGCACTTCACATGCATGAGTTTTCTTACTGTCCATCACAACCCTGTGAGGCCCCTACTGTGACTGCTACACAAGGCCTGTGCCCCTAAACATGAGCACTATCCATCTGTGAGCTTCCCCTCATCTTTTACAGATGGTGGCATTGAGGTTCTAAGGGTGTCCGTCAACATGAACAACCAGGGGCTGGAGAGACTGCTTGCTGCTCTGCAGAGGGGTCAGACTCAATCCCCAGTATCCTCGTGGTGCCTGACAGCCTGTGAAACTCCAGTTTCAGATTATCTGGCTCCTTCTGGCTTTCATAGGCACTAGATGTGTACCTGGTACATATACTTCCATACATGCAGGCAAGACACTCATATGCATAAAAAACAAAAATGAATAAATCTTAAAGAAAAAAAAGAAAGCCAGTATTGAGACCCAGGTCTGTGTTATTCCACTACATGCCTACATCCTTAACTACTGACTGCGTACTGGTACTGGGGGATGCCCAGCATCCTTTATTTGTTTTGGATTTGTTTTGGATTTTGGGATGTTGAGTTTCCTGCCCCTACATTTTGAGTTCTGGGACTACAGTGAGCATCCAGCTTACACAGTGCAGTGGGTTGAACTCAGACCCCACTGCATGCCAGGCTTGTATTTCCAGGCCCCTGGCTAAGACCGTGTATGCTCTTTTTCCAAGCTCTGCTGCGCTTCATGCCCAGACCCCAATGAACTCTCCCCTGGAGTGGGTCCCTTAGCCTCTTATTGATGAGTTTAAATTCAGAGTGGAACCCTCCACTCCTGTCTGCTTTGCCCTCCCTTAACACTGTGAGAAGACACTGACCAAAGTGGATGGGGGCAGATAGGGTTATGTCAACATTGCACAGAGCGGGAAGAAGGGGATGTGGAGAAAAACTTCAACCGTCTCATCCTCCAAAAAGACATGGCCCTGTCCCCTCGCAGGAAACTAGAGAGCTCCAGCCTTTGGGTGGGGTAGGGCGGGAATTCTAGAAAAGTTTATGGGACTGAGCTTCTGTTGCACCAGGTCGGGGGTGAAGCGAGCAAACTCTGCAGAGCAAGAGAACCTTCCCCCGCCCTCTGAAAGGTCAAGGTAAAAAGGGGGCGTGCTGTGGGCAGGACCAAGCGGAAACTATTATCGGGAATCTGGCCAATCCCTGCTCCACTCCAGAAGGCGGGGCTTCAAAGGGCAGAGGCCCGTTAAGGGGCGTGGTCAGTCCGGTGCGGACCCAGCCTGGGTCCGTGCGCCTGTCTTACTATTTAGCGCCCTTTGGTGGACCGCCAGGAGCTCACTAGAACTTGGTTAAGTATCACTGCAGGCACATTCCACAGGCGCCAGACTAACAGACCCGAGGAGATCAGAAGGGGCTGGGAAAAGGAGACCAGAGAACAATTACCGTAACAATCTTTTTTTCAGTTTTTCAGATTCTCTTAGGTGGCTCAGGCTGGCCTCAAAATGACTACATAGCCCCAAATAGCCTTGAACTCCATATGTTTTAAGGATACTTCCATCTTCTTCGAGAGCTTGATGATAAGCATGCAGCTTGACAGTTAATGTTTTGAAAAATATTTATTTGGGGCTCAGTGGTTAAGAGAATAGGCCGCTCTTGCACGGACCTAGGCTAGGTTCAAAGGACCCATATGATGCCTCACAACTAACTGTCTGTATCTCCAAATCTAGGGGATCTGACACCCTCATTTGGCTCCAGCGGGCACCAGGCACACATGTGTTACACATTCAGGCAAAAACAAACAAAAACTCATACTCATAAAAAATAATAAAATAAAAATTTATTTTTATTTAACTCACGTGAAATGAGTGCTTTCTCGCATGCATGACTGCACCATATGCATGCTTGGTGCTCACAGAAGCCTGATGAGGGTGTCAGATCCCCTGGAAAACTGTAGTTACTGAGGCTTATATGTCACCATGTGGGTACCGGGAACCTAACTCGGATCCTTACAAGAGCTCCCTGCGTTCTAAACTGCTGAGCCATCTCTCCAATTCCTTAACAGTGGATGTTCACAACGACCTTGTTGTATACTGTATCTCTTTTTACAGCAGGTTGGCTAGTGTCAGAGTCTGAACTCAATCATGTTTGCAGATCCTAGATCCGGGCTCAGCTTTCCTCCAAGGTTAAGATGAAGCCAGATATATGGCCAGCATTTTCCTGTAGTTGAGGGTAAGTTCTCTCGCTGGTGCGCGTGGTGAAAGGCCTTGGATCTAGGGGGCCCAAGAGCCTCTCGGATGTGGACTCGGAGCTCTGTTCCTACCCGCCGCTTCAACCCAGAAGACTCTGAACCGCTGTGCACTTGACCGACCCGGCTCCCTGCGGATCCAGTTAGGTCCCTCTCTAGTCCTCAAAGCCTCACCCCAGCCAAGCTTATCGCTCCTCCTCTCCAGGCTCATTCACCCCACTCCCTGCCACCCAGGCTCAGCACCCCCGCCCCTTCAGACCCCGCCCCCTAGACTGAGCACCCTCCCAAGGAGGCCCTGCCCCACCCAGGCAGGCTTCATCCCTCCCCTCCCGGACTCAGCATACTGCCCCCTCCCAGACAGGTCTGGTCCCACCCAGGTTTAGTGCAGCGCCTGTGCAGTCGTTCCCCACCCTCCACCGTGCCTGATGGGTCTTCCACCTGCAGGGTGTGTGTGTGCTTGCCCTGGATCAGGGCCAGGTGAAGAGCACAGGCACCAGCGTGAAGTTGGCAAAGCCACTCTGCTGGCTTTCCTGGCTTCGGTATTCTAAATGGTACAGAGGTGCGGCAAACAGTTGGAGGGAAAGCCTTTAAGGACCAATCCTACTTATCTCATTACCACCCCACCCCACCCCTGTCCCGTTTCAGGTACAAACCTATGCTTATACTAAGTTGTGCTTGACCTGACATTTGGTAGGTCATGGGGCCTAGGGGAAAAGAAACTATTCCTCTGCTCTAATGAATATAGCAATAAAATGACTCCTAAAGACACTGCTATACCCACAGATCAGCACATGGCTCAACCTCCATCCAAGAAGCTTCTAGTAGTAGTAGATAGAAATTAATAGAGACCCACAGCTCTCTGTAAGACTGCAGCACAGCGGGCTGGAGAGATGGCTCAGTGGTTAAGAGCACCGTCTGCTCTTCCAGAGGACCCGGGTTCGATTCCCAGCACCCACATGGCAGCTCACAACTGTCTGTAGTTTCAGTTCCAGGCAAACACCAAGGCAAATAAATAAATAAAGGAGTTTTTAAAAAAAAAAAAAAAAAAAAAAAAATGTCAAGACTGCAGCACAGCCCTAAATGAGATGTTTATCATACCTGCAGGCTCAGGGATCTATTCCAGAGAGGGTGTAGAGAGGCCATAAGAGCTAGAGGTGGGGGCTGGAGAGATGGCTCAGAGGTTAAGAGCACTGACAGCTCTTCCAGAGGTCCTGAGTTCAATTCCCAGCAATCACATGAGGGCTCACAACCATCTATGATGACATCTGGTACACTGTATACATAATAAATAAAGTAAAATAAAAAAAGAGCTAGAGGTGGTAGATGAATCCAAAGGAAACTGCATTTTTCAGACTCAACAAGACAGATGCATGTGTGAACTCACAGAGACTGTGACAGCATGATGCATAAGACCTGCACAAACTCAAGACAAAAATCCCAGCATGCAGACGGCAAAGTGGGTACAAACTCCCGCCCCTAACCAAGAGGCTATCTACAGTTGGTGCTGGCTAGGAAAGAGAAGATCCCTGTTCTTCAGTGGAGTGACATGGGGTAGATTAACCGCACTCAAGAGCCTCATGCTCAGGAGTAGCTGACCTATGCAAATCTGACTGCAAGGTTTTTGACTTGTGCTCTGTGACAGGGTGTTGGTTTCACTCGTGAGAAGAGACACACACTCACACAACTAAGGCCACAGAAGGGTTTATTTAAGAGAGTTCCCAGGCAGGTACAGAAACAGAAAAGCAGGACAGGAGAAGAGAGTGACCAAAACATGGGTCTCTTTTTAAGAGAAGGGGTGTGCATGGGTTTACAAAGCCACGCCCAGGGGCGTGCCTCTGTACAAGGAACATCCCACCGGAGCCATGTTGGCTCAACCACTCAGTGCCAGGAATACTTATACAGGGGATGTCTTTCTGTACACTGTAAATTATCATTAGACAATAATAATAATAATAATAATAATAATAAACTGTTTTGGCTTATGGCAGGCCAGCTTACAGTCAGGGTGGAGTCAGTCAGAAACAAAATCCAGCCGCTCAAGAAGCAAAATATAACAGATAAGCCATGAGCCACGTGGCAAAACAAATTAATAAAAATGAGTTAAGATACAAGAGTTGCTAACAATAAGCCTGAGCCATAGGCCAAACAGCATGTAATTAATATAAGCCTTTGTGTGATTATTTGGGACCAAGTGGGGCTGCAGGTCCAAACCTCAGACTAGTCCAGGCCATGGGCAGGAGAGATTCATTTAGACTGCGGGGCTAGGCTGGGCCAAAAACTTCTACCTACAGTTTTGTTTTAGTTTTTGCATCTTTTCAAGACAGACTTTTCTCTGTGTAGCTCTGGATGTCCTGGAAGTCATTCTGTAGACCAGGCTGGCCTCGAACTCAGAGATCTGCCTGCCTCTGCCTTCTTAGTGCTGGGATTAAAGGTGTGCACCACCACTGCCCAAGATCGATTAATTGAGAAATTGATTTTTTTCTTCTTTAAATAACTAATTTATTTTTATTTTATGTGCATTGGTGTTTTGCCTGAGTGTACGTGAGGCTGTCAGATCTTGAAGTTAAAAGCAATTGTGAGCTGCCATGTGGTTGCTGGGAATTGAACTCAGGTCCTCTGGAAGACCAATCAGTGCTCTTAACCACCGAGACAGCTCTCCAGCTTCCTTGTTTTGTTTTTTAAGAGAGAGAAAGAACAGGAAGTTTGGTAGGTGGGGAGGGGAGAGGATGTGAACAAAATATACTGTATAAGATTCTCCAAGAATGAATAAAGTAGCTCTTAAAAATTACCTAGTGTTTGTAGTATACATGTGCTTAGAGACTCCATCATGTTTACTTGTTTACTAACGTATGTGTTGATATATTGTATATTTAATAAAATCAGTGTGGAGGGGGCTGGAGAGATGGTTCAGAGGTTAAGAGCACTGACTGCTCTTCCAGAGGTCCTTAGTTCAATTCCCAGTAACCACATGGTGGATCACAACCATCTATGATGACATCTGGTACTCTCTTCTGTACACTGTATCCATAATAAATAAATAAATATTTTTAAAAATCAGTCTGGAATATCAGAGGGCAGAGTCACCCACAGCCAAGCCATGAAGGTCAGGGAGTGGTGATCCACAGCTTTAATCCCATCACTCGGGAGACAGAGATTCACCTGGATCTCTGTGAGTTCACGGCCTACCAGCCAGGCAGTAATGGCACACGCCACGTTAGTCCCAGCACTTGGGTGGCAGAGGCAGGAGGATCTCTGTGAGTTTGAAAGCAAGTTCCAGGACAGCTAGAGCTAGAGCTGTTACACTGTCTGAAAAAATAAAAAGCCTGGACTATCAGAAGGCAAAGCCATCTCTCCAGCCTTTTTTTTTTTTTCCAAACAAACAAAAAGGCTGGAGAGATGGCTCTGTCCTCTGATATTTCAGATTAATTTTATTAAATATACAATGTATCAACACAAATGTATACTACGCACACAAACAGAACTAAAAATATTTAAATAACTAAACAACATTTTAAGGAAAAACAAAAAAGGGAAGCTTGTGGCAGGCCAATCTAACTCAGATTTTCCAGATCAATAACCTGAATTTTTTTTTCTTTTAATCCCCATTTTCTTTTTTTTTTTTTTTTTTTTTTTTTTTTTTAAACACTTTTATTTATTTATTTGCCTTGGTGTTTTGCCTGGAACTGGAACTACAGACAGTTGTTAGCTGCCATGTGGGTGCTGGGAATCGAACCCAGGTCCTCTGGAAGAGCAGACGGTGCTCTTAACCGCTGAGCCATCTCTCCAGCCCTAATCCCCATTTTCATAATATACATATATATTTAAATTCATGTGTATGGGTGTTTTGCCTGCATGTATGTGTATGCATCACATGTATGTCTATGCATCACATGTGTGCAGTGCCTGTGGAGTTCAGAAAAGAGTGGCAGATCTCCTTGGAACTAGAGTTACAGTAGGTTGTTGGGAGCTATGTGGATGCAGAGAATCCAATGTGAGTGCTCTGGCAGAGGTCAGGAACATGGCGTTGCCAACTCAGAAAAGGACACTGTTGATGCACAAATCCTAATTGGTCTCTTAATAAAAACCTGGAGCCAAATATTGGGGAAAAGCTGAAAGATCAGAGAGACAGAGGAACAAGCCACAGCCACTTCTCACCACTATTGACTCCTCAGGCTGAAAGGGGAAGATTCTGTCTCCACAATGCTCAGACTGAAAAGAGAACCGTGAGGGGAGAACTCCTGTCTTCTCCTGCCCTATATCCCCTATATCCCCTTCTCTACCCAGCCACACCACTTTCTGTTTCAACCTTCCTAGTGATGAGATTAAAGGTGTGTGATCCCAAGTGCTGGAATTAAAGGTGTGTGCCACCACTGCCTGGCTCTGTTTCTCCTTTGGACTGGATTAGTCTCATGTAGTTCAAGCTGGCCTTGAACTCACAGCTGTCCAGATGAATCTCTACTTCCCAGCTGCTGAGATTAAAGATGTGTGCCACCACTGCCTGACTTCTATGTGAAGTTTTTCTGTCCCACATGGCTGGTCCCAAAGCCATTTAGTCTCAAATAATCACACAAAGACTTATATTAATTATAAACTGTTTGGCCCACGGCTGAGGCTTATTACTTGCTAACTCTTACTCTTAAACTAACCCATGACTCTTATTCATGTTTAGACATGTGGTTTGGTACCTTTTGCTCAGTATAGCATTCAAGTCTTGTTTCCTCTGCATCTTCTGGTGTCTTCTCTGTCCTTCCTCTTCCCAGAATTCTTCTTGTCTGGTTGCCCCGCCTATACTTCCTGTCTGCCTAGCTTCTGGCCAATCAGCATTTATTAAACTAATATTTGTGAAAGACCCTTGGAGGAGACCCCAGCCCCAAGAACCGACACAGATCACTGGCTGTAAATAGCAAGAGGTTTTTTAATGCTCACACAGGCGTCTGTGGGCGATCAGCAGCTTCAGCTAACTGAGCGCGCCCACACAAAGAACAGTCTCCTTTTATATGGAAAAAGGGGGTCTCATTGGCTACTTTGATCTACATACAAAGTTCCACTAAAGAGTAATGCTGCAGGGGCTGGAGAGATGGCTCAGCGGTGAAGAGCACCGTCTGCTCTTCCAGAGGACCCGGGTTCGATTCCCAGCACCCACATGGCAGCTAACAACTGTCTGTAGTTCCAGTTCCAGGCAAACACCAAGACAAATAAATAAATAAAGTTTTTTTTTTTTTTTTTTTTTTTTTAAAAAAAAAAAGAGAGTAATGCTGCAAATCATATACAAGGTTCAGCTATGGGGCAAGGTTGTAAAGGTTTTGATCCTGGAGGTGCTGTGAACATCTGATTTGTGTTAAGATTAGACACTCCCGGTCTCTTCACCCTCCCGTGGCCTTTCTTATCTTTTTTAAAGGACTCCTAACTGCTGGTTTCTTGACTTACTGAAGCTTGCCCGCAATTGGCCAAATAGCCTTCAGCTGATAACTCATGGGTCTAATGAGGCTTGCCCTCATGTTGACCTCTTGCTAGCTGGCCTTGTGGAAAATTTGTGCTGTTTTGGGTTTGGGGTCTTTCATTTGCAGTGTACAAGAATATAGTCCCATAGCATCTCCCTCTCCCCTTTTTAAAAAGAACACCAAATCTAATCTTTGTACAGCTTTTATCCTCACCATTATCTATAACAACTTGTAACCAACACAATAAACAAAGGCAAACATCCACAATCCATTTTGGGGGAATGTGGCTATAGTTCTCTAGGCTACTTCCTATTGATTGGGGGTGCTGGTAATCTTATAGAGACTCCCCCAAAATTCAGGATTCTGAGCTGCTATATGGATACTGAGAACCAAACCTGAGTCCTTTGGTTGTTCTTGACCACTGAGCATGAAGAGACTCCATCCCTGACGAGATTCCACTTCTCTTCTGCCTGTAACGTGCACATAGGTTCAGCGCCTACCAGAACCCTAGCAGTCCCCATGGCAAGGTCAGAGCATCACTTAGCTATGTTCCTGGGGAAGCTGGACCAGGTCCTGCAGGACTAACCACTCCAAGAAGTGGGAACAGAGGTGCTGCAGTGTTCTTGGGGGGAGAGAAAGCTCAAGGGAGACTGTCTCTCCTTGGTAGAGTGTGGGGGAGTGTCTCTCACCACTGGGGAATGGGACATGAGTACTCCTGTGGTACCCAGAGACTGAAGTTTCGTTTGCAGGCCATCATCGCCACAAGATGTGAGAGGATGGGCGAGCAGAGAAGGCAGATCTGCAGGACCCAGGAGCTGCTCAAGTAGCCCAGCTGGACCACCCCTCCCTCCTCCTATTCACCGTCACTTATCTGAGCTAAAGATGGAATAAGGAAGCTCTCCTGGCAGACTCTAGTCCCTTCTTCCTCCCTCCATGCTCTCAGCCTAATAGTCACCTCCATGGTAAGAATGACCTCTACGCTGGTGCAATAGTGGCATAAACATTTTGGAGTAATCTGGTAACCAATTGCTTTCTGGTTGGATTGGAGGTCTGCCCCAGAGGAGGAGGGATTCATGACTGGTACTGTAAGCCTGCTCAAGGGCTCTGGGGGTCACAGGCTCGAGCTGGAAGTCTTAGACTGCTGTTTTGTCAAATGGACATGTTGTCAAACTACTTTGTAAACATTTGTTTTCACCTACAGGTTAATGTTGCTCTCAACCTTTCTGCAGTGAGTGGCAGTTAGTGCAGAGTGTCATAACTAATCAAACTACAGAGGACGGGGGACAGGGATGGCATTGAGTGCTCAGGACCCCAACCCTAGCCCAAGGCTCCAAGAGCAACACAGAAGAGGAAACAGAAATAATGTAAGAACCAAAGGGTGAGGAAGAGGACTGTGAGACTCTGTCTTCTGGGCATGCATGGCTGTTGCCTTCAGGGACTCACTGTACTAGATGAAGCCAATGAGATCAGTGAACATTCCAGCAGGCAGCCCTGGTTGGACTCAGTGGTTACAAAAAGAAAAGAATGTGAAGGTGAGGTAGAGATGTATTGGGGGCCATCAGGGGAAGTTAGGGGCAGGTAAGATCAAGATACGTTCCATACATGTGTCAAAATGTCAACAAACAGAAGATACTCTAAAAAAAAAAAATTGGGGCTGGAGAGATGGCTCAGAGGTTAAGAGCACTGATTGTTCTTCCAGAGGTCCTGAGTTCAATTCCCAGCAATCACATGGTGGCTCACAACCATCTATGATGACATCTGGTACCCTCTTGTGTATACTGTATAAATAAATCTTTAAAAAAAAATTAAGACAGTTGACATCATGGCACCTATCTGGGTGTTGGGCAGGGCTGAACCTTCACTTGGGTAGAGCACATGCTGCTGTTACCTCCCTGGACAGCATGTCAGCTGAGCACATACAAGGTGACCACTGCAATATCCAGTTCTTCTTCTCCTGCTGGACCACCCCTTAGGTGAGCCTCAGCCTCTTCTGTACTTTATTTAGGAGTTTAGCACTCACTTCCCTAACACTGTCCTAGCCCCATCCTCCACCTCATCCCTCTGGTTTAGCCCTCTGTTGATTTGCCCTGACCCTTAGCCCCTAACTCTGTACCTTCCTCCCTCTCTCCAGTCTGGACCTGACTTATGAGTGTTAGGAAGTACAGGCTGGCCAGTGAGTAAGATCTAAAGCTGGACAGAAAACTCAGGCCTCAGCCAGGACTCAGCCATGGTCTCTTGTGGAATAATGCTCTTGTACACTGTAAAGATTTGTTACTTGTATTGGTTTGATAAAGGACTGATTGGCCAGTAGCTAAGCAGGAGATAGAGGCA
Organism: Sigmodon hispidus; assembly: GCA_004025045.1. Classification (NCBI taxonomy): domain Eukaryota; kingdom Metazoa; phylum Chordata; class Mammalia; order Rodentia; family Cricetidae; genus Sigmodon; species Sigmodon hispidus. The sequence goes on along the minus strand of PVIH01000532.1, from coordinate 6,627 downwards.
GGGCAACCAGAGTAGGAGAATTCTGAGAAAAAAAAAAAAGGCAGAGAAGCAGATGCCAGCCAGACATAGAGAAAGGGAGAAAAGGTACCAAGCCATGTGGCTAAACATAGATAGATATATGGGTCAACTTAACATGTTAAGAGCTAGTTAGTAACATGCTTGAGCTACTGGCCCAGCAGTTACTATAGTATAGAGCCTCTGAGTAATTATTTAATAATTGGCTGCAGTCCCAGCCGGATGGGAGAGAGAAGTGTCCAACCATAGTCTCCTGAGGCCCACTCAGCAGCATAATCTGGTCCTGTATCCCAGTACCTTGCTGTGGATCCTCCCTGACATCCTAAGGCCAGACTGCTCAACTGGTAAGAACTTGATTAGTGGTTCAGTATGGCCAAGGAAGGAATGGAGACAGGGGAGGAAGGAGCACGGGCAGAGGAAGAGCACAGGGACTGGGGTCAGGGTCGGGGGGGTGGTGGTGGTGGTGGATCAACAGGGGATGAGGATGGGGATGGGGCAGGAGCGAGCATGGGTAGAGGAAGAGCCCAGGGACTGGGGGAGGAAAAGAGGAGGAGAGAAAGATGGGGGCAGGAGAGGTAAGGGGAGGGAGGGAGTCCCCAGAAAGGCATCTCCCCTCCTGCAGGGTAGAAGCAAGGTGAGCAAGAGAAGCCTGACCCATCAGCATAAGGGCTGTTTGCATCTCTGAAACATTGGCTGCAGGTTCCTCTTTGGGCTCCAGCCTCACTGTATCTGCAGGATGTGAGGAGGTGTGAGAAGGGAGTCCTGGGTCTGGGAGAAAAAGTGGGTCTGGACCTGGATGTGCAGGCATCCCCACCCTCAAGTTCAAGGGAAGACTGCCCCACTCACTACTGGCTCTCTCCAGGGCTCCAAAGCTCCAGCCGTGGTTCTTTTTCTGCTAATCCTTCTAAGTCCAGGCCAACCTCTGATGCCACCTGGGGTGTGACCTCCACTTTTGTTCTCCAGAGAACCTCAGTGCAATGTACAAGAGCTCACCTAATGGTGGGAACCTGAGAGAGAGGTTCTGAGGGCTTGCCGCAACATGGTGCTGTGGAGCTGGGCAATCCCAGAGGGCATCTCATGACACCTGAAAAAGGACAAGGAGCCTTGGGACTAACATCCTGGCTTTTAACTCTGCCTCTCTCTCCCTGATCCTTCCTTTTGGAATGGAATTGTTGACTTGGTGCCATTGTAAGTTAGATGCATTCTGGGACTGTTTGGACTACTAGACCTCTTGAAACTGCACAAAATGCAGCTTTTCAGTAGGAGATAGCCATGAGCCTACGGGGTGTAAGACACAGGGTGTAACGACTCAGGTCTGCATTGTTTCCCGCAGGCCCAGCTGTCTGAATACCTTCTAAACAGAGATGGTGTTCTGGGGCCTTGTGAACCTTTACTTTAGAAGCTGAGCTCTGGGTGTTTTTGTTTGAGACAGGGTCTCACTATGTAGCTCTAGCTGTCCTAGAACTCACTATGTAGACCAGGCTGACCTTGAACTCCCAGAGATCCACCTGCCTCTGCCTCCAGACTAAAGGATTGCCCCACCACACCTGGCTGAATGGGGTTTTATGATATAGCACAACTCTGTTCTCATTGCCTCCTCCCTGTCACAGTGTGACAGGAACCTCGTGCTTCCATCAACACAGACTGAGCTCCTCACCCTCCATGGCCTCTTCACCACCTCGGGCTAATGTCTCCTAAACCACAAGTCCAAATAAATCCTTCCTTGACCAAGCTGCTTGTGTCTCTTTGTTACACTAATATAAAGGTTACTAAAATCCAGTGGGCAGTGGTGGCGCAGGCCTTTAATCCCAGCACTCAGGAGGCGGAGGTGGGTGGATGCCTAAAACCTTGTTTCTAAAACCAACCAAACAAAAGCTACTAAAATCCACCCACATCCCCCTTCATTCAGTGTCTGTGACTGAGGAAGCTTAGTGACAGGAAACTGAGTCTGCTCTGTTAGGGTCAAAGCAGCCTGAAAATGGAGGTGCTGGTGACAATGTCCTAAACAGAAGGACTGACTGGGTAAACAGAAACCTAAATTGGGTTTCTGCTAGCTAGGACCTCCCTTCATTTGCCCCAAAGGTCAGCTACCTTGGATATCTAGTTCCCAATTATTTTATCAGCTTGAAAATCCTGCCCTGATGACTCTTGTATAAAACCTGCTTGTTTTCATCACATTGCTACTTCCCTGCCCACCCCTCCACCGAGAGATAGCCTTGGTATTCTGATCCCAGTAACCCTTTCTTTCTACCATGAACTGGTCTAGGTCAGTGGTTTCATTGTGCTCTTGCTGAAGCTCACCCTCCTCCCATACAGGAGAGCTAGCTCAGGCTACCTCATATCCTACCCCCTACTAGGTAGGGAAGGTCCTTGGCTCTGCCCAGAGGTATTCTCTAACTCCTAGGCAAAGCCCTTGTCTGATGGCCGGTTACAGCTTCATAGTAGTCGAGGTCAAGAGTCACCAGAGAGAAGGGCTAGTTTCCTGGATGTGCAGGTGAACACTTTTCTCAGGCTCCTTTTTAGCACCATGTGACTGGGGGCTGGTCAATGAAGTGTGTCCACAGAAGTGTGTCCTCTGGTACCCTTCTACACATCCTCATTCCATAGCTGCTAATGGGATGCTAATAAACTAGGAACACGCCTCTGAGTAAGTGCAGGGAGAAAACAAACCAAACCAAACAAACAAACAAACAAACAAACAAACAAACAACCACTTCTACAGAGTTCAGCCACTGAGACGTCAGAGTTTATCTGTTAAAGCAAAATGGTGTTTCTTCAACCAATAATGTTCCTGGCTGAAGCCAAGAGAGGTCCAGGGTTCTTCTGAGGTGCCCTCAGTGGGTGCTGCAGAAGGGTGAAGTATAGTGGGGCGTGGAGATCTTCCAGCTCTGGGGCCCTGTGTCCCCATTTTACCACAGGTGAGGCCCCTCCCCAGCCAGTCCTGAGGACAAAACAGTGCTCTTGCCCTAGGTGCCACCATCTGTCCTGGGTCACACAGGAGATGGGAGCGGTGATCATCAGTCCCTGTCCCTACTCAGGATGCCATTGGCCCTCAGCCAGGAGCATTCTCTGGGGAGCTGGGGAGCAGGCCGGCTGCCACCTGGTCCTGGTGCCACAACTGTTCTGCAAGGCCATTGAGCACATGAGCAGTGTCAGCCAGCCCAGCCCGCCCATCCAGCGTACGCCCATCTGCCAGCCGCCGCCCTGGCACACTCTTTACCCGTAACAAGGGCAGTTCCCAGGTCTGCCTGAAAGCTGTGAGGTCTCGCTCTGGCACATCTGTGTGCATGTACTGGTCAAACCTGAGGGTGAGTTAAGGCTCCTAGCCAAGAGGCGCTGCTTACCACCCCATCAGACCCAGCCTTGGCCTCCTCTCTAGAGGCCACATCTGGGGGCTGGTGTAGGTCCTGGACACCTTGAAAGGAAAAACCTATGGGTCAGAGCTCACAGGGTGACAGGTATCTTACCAGGAGTGCATCCTAGGAGCTACTCAAAGGATACTTGGAGCCAATAACTACCTTCACCACCCCAGGGGCTTCGCTGGCTATGCGGGTCAACTGTCCAGGAAGGTCTTCGAAGGAGGCACGGTCAGTGAAAGAAAAGAGGAAGAGGAAGGCATCTGCATTCTCTTTGCAAGCCTGAGGACAAAGAAGCTGCCTTGTGGCCCACAAACACGTGACCAGGTAACCCCATGGGACTAGAGGCCCCCAAGAAGGCTCAGTAGCATCGCTTCTGTTTCACAGACTAAAACTGAGAAACTAAGGCCAGAGCAGAGAGTGACTGAGATACAGCCCTCAGTGCCAGGCAGAACCCTGCAGCTCAGTATGCTGCCCTTGGGTAACTAACGTTCAAATCAGGCTCCGGAGACAGAGTGAGTCTCTGACAACCTCCACCCACAACCTGCCTAGGCCCACCTGCCCAGCTCACCGGCAGCATGTGATCAAACTTCTTGAGGGCAGACTCCCCACAGTCCCAGAATTCAAAGCGGAACATGACTACACGGTCACTGGCCTTTAGCTTGGCTGGCCAAAACACCACAGTGGTCTGAATACCTGAGAAGAATTGGGATCAGCCATTCAGAAGTGGGATGGGGAAGGTGGGGCTTGGAAGAGGTATGAAGAAGAGACACAGCTCCATTGTGTGGGTCACCACCCTGACGTGGAAGGCATGCTCCCTGACCTGGGAGAATCCTCAGATCAGAAAGGAACAGGGCTATTTTGTAGGAGTCCTTGGTAGACCATGTAGAGTTGACCCACACCACAAGAAAGTGGTCTCATTGCTTATATAGGGAGACCTCAAAGGTCCTGGGATATGATGGATCAGAAATAAACCATGACTGGGAGATGGGCTGGTCTTGAGCATCTCCCTTTATACCAAGCAGACACAAGGCACTTAGCCAACACAGTCCCTAGTGCCAATCAGAGTAACCTGACTTCCCAAGGTCAGAGAGGAAACCCCGGCTAATGCAGTCTGGGTCCAGGATATTGCCTCCATCTCATGGAAGGCCACTGAGGATAGGCTAAGGGTTAGATCCACTCACCAGTGGTCTCGTGGTGCACTACAGGCACTTCCAAGCCTGCCAGCTTCGCCACGAGTGCAGTCTTGCCTACACCACTCTTCCCAGACACAAATATCTTGTAGCTGGCAGTATCAATGGCCACTGAAGGGGGTAACACTGGCCGTTCAAGCAACCCTGTAACAAACAAGGAGGGAGTCAAGGAGCCGGGAAGTTGATTTTGCTCTTGCTCAGACCCTGGGAGAGACACCCTATATCTGAAGCTATCGAGCTTGGTTCTCAGCCTTCCCTCAGCTCTGTAGAGGCCCAGAATACAAAGAGGCCTAGGATCTCACAGTTGATCTGTTCAAATTTTCAACTGCTAAAAATATTTGCTGGAGACCTGAGTGACATACTTCTCTGGGCACACTTTGCTGTAAACACAGACAAAACACAGAGTGTTTTGCTTGCTTGTATGACTGTGTATCATATGTATGCCTGGTACCTGCAGAGGTCAGAAGTGGGTTTTGGATTCCCTATGACTGGAGTTACAGACAGTTGTGAACCACCACATATGTGCTGGATATCAAACCTGGGTTCTTTGGAAGAGCAGCCAGTAACTCTTAACTCCTAAGCTATCTCCAGCTCCTTATACATTTTTGTTTTTTTATTTTTCGAGCCAGGAATTCTTTTTATTCTGGAACTTACTTTGTAGACCAGAGTGGCCTTAAATTCATTGAGATCTGCTGGCCTCTGTCTTTCAGGTGCTGGGATTGAAGGTGTGTGTCATTACTGCCTGGCTTTGAAATATTTTTTATTGATACCATTACCGTTCAATCTGTATTTCTCATACACAAAAATATGGTGTTTTACAATTTCTTCTTTTATTTACTTATTTTGTTGCACATTTGTCTGTGTGAGGGAACTGGAATTATAGACAGCTGTGAACTGCCATGTGGGTGCTGGGAATTGATCCTGGATCATCTGCTGAGCCATTTCTCCAGCCCTTATAATTTCTTCTTTAACCAGGAAATATAAGCAAAAGTATTTACAGTTGCTATAAATAAATTCCATAAAATCAACTCATTGAGAGCTTTATGACTTCTTAATACTTGCACATAGGGGTTGGAGAGATGGCTCAGTGGTTAGAGCACCAGCTGCTCTTCCAGAGGACCTGAGTTCCATTCCCAGCATCCACATGGTGAATCACAACCATCTGTAACTCCAGCCTCAGGGGATCTGTCCTCCTCTCCTAATCCCTGAGGGCAGTGTATGTATGTGAGGTACATACTTACACCAGGTAAAACACCTATAAAGAACACTTAATAATAAAAAACTCACACATAAAAAGTCAAAATGGAGGCTGGAGAGATGGCTCAGCAGTTAAGAGCACTGACTGTTCTTCTGGAGGACCTGAGTTTGATTCCCAGCATCCACATGGCAGCTAACAACTGTCTGTAATTCCAAGATCTGACACCCTTACACAGTTATACATGCAAGCAAAACACCAGTTCACATAAAATAAAATAAATATTTAAAAAAGTCAAAATGATGATATTCCATAGTCTGATGATTTGAAGACCTAAGTCCTTGTCTTTTTTGTGGCACCAGGGGCAGAACAGCCCTGGCATGCAAGTGACATCTGTACCACTGAGCTGTATCCCAGCCCCCACGAGGCAGAATCTTGCTGTGCTGTCCAGGCAAGCCTTAAATTTGTGATCCTCCTGCCTCAGCCTCTCCAGTAGCTTTGGTCTAAAACCTGCTGGTACTGAACTTCCAAAGCAGAGGCCATGCCTCTTGGCCTCTTAACCAGGACCTTGCTTGGGTAATAATGGCTTAATCCTGGGGCACCCCATGCAAGCCTAGAGAGCCAGACCCTACAGGGTTTCTCCTTTTATCATTAGGGCATGACCCTAAACAAGTCTCTTAAATGTGCTGTTGAAAATGTTATAGGCCTGGCCTGGTGGCACATGCCTAATCCCAGCACTATGGAGACAGAGGCAGGTGGATCTCTGAGTTTGAGGCCAGCCTGATTTATAGAGAGAGTTCTAAGACAGCCAGGGGCTACATGGAGAAACCTTGTCTCAAAAGAACTCACCTCCTGGGGGGGGGGGGGG
>PVIH01000531.1:321544-332505 GCA_004025045.1 Sigmodon hispidus | reverse complement strand
GTTTGTTTGTTTAGAGACCACTAGTGAGTGAGTACATCCCCTGCTTATCTCTCTGAGTTTGTGAGACTTCGCTCAGGAGGATATTCTCCAAATCCATCCATTTGCCTGTGAATTTTAGGATATCATTTTTTCTTATTGCTGCGTAGTATTCCATTGTGTAGATGTACCACAGTTTGTTAATCCATTCTTCAGTTGAGGGTATATAAAGAGCTCAAGAATTTAGAGCCCAAAACCTTGAATAACCCTATCAAAAAATGGGGTTCAGATCTAAAAAGGGAATTCTCAGCAGAGGAACTACGAATGGCTGAAAGGCACCTGAAAAAGTGCTCTTCATCCTTAGCCATCAGAGAAATGCAAATCAAAACAACTTTCTTTCTCTTTCATTATCTATTTTTTAACAGCAAGTGTGTTGGCCTGTTGTCAAATCTCTGTTGCCTCCCTTTCTGAAGAAGCCTGTGATTTCTAATCATGACTAGTGTGCCCTAGGACAGGATAAATTGCTGTGTGCTAAGCAGATAGGCCAGATCTGAAGAACTTACTTCAGGGGTTTAGTGAATTAGTATGAGGATCTGAGGATTTGTGAAAATTATCAACATCATGGATAGTAGAACCAGTCCAGTGAACTTGTACTGTTTTTGTGATTGTACTTATTCAAGGTACAAAAACAATGCTGCTTTTTAGTGATTTAATCCATACTTACTGTTTCTTTAACTATCAGAGAGAATCATGTAAAGGCAACTCTTTGGGTGTAGAATTATATGCCATTGTCATTCAGCAGACAGAAGGATCACATTTGAAATGCTAAGCTAAGAAAGCATGCAGAGGGCTATGGAGGCTATTGCTTGTGATAGGTTGGTTGTTGGGCTATTTTATTAAAAACACAAAATTTTTATACCACCTCTTCTTTTTCTTCCTAGACTGTGAAAGCACTAAACCACTTAAAAGAAAACTTGAAAATTATTCACAGAGGTGGGTATGGATTGTTTTCTGTGGGATAGAAGTCAACTTTTTCTCCTTAAATTGTTTAAAATATTTTTTAATGAAAACTACCATAATACTGTATAAACTTTAATGAAATATTTGTGTTTGTGGCCAACAAAACATAAAATCAAACTAACCGAATAAACTCAGAGAACACCCAAATGCTATATACCCTGAAGCATCAGCTTTTCCTTTCCTGGGATTCTTTCCATTTTCATCTAACTTAGTAGTATATTGGATTTAAAATTACATTTTGCCACAGATTATTGGTCTTAGTTAGAAATGTTACTGTTGATAATTATACAGTTCAAATGTGCCAATAAAATCAATAAAGGGAAGCATAAATGGCTAAAAATAAATCACTCATTGCCTAGTATAATTGATGACTGCGTACAGTCAACGCATCAGAGTGGCTGTGCAGATATTCAAAGAAGATCTGAGGATATAGCACCTTAAGCCTTTTTCCCCATTTCTGGGAATTGATCCCAGGTTCTTGTGCATGCTATACAAGTGCTCCGTACCACTTAGCTACACTCCTAGACCCTATACTCAAGCATTTTAAATTCATGGTATTTCTCCTGTAAAATACTGCTTCTCACTTTAGAGCATGTGTTTATAAGAGTGACTTAAAATGCACATTATAAACTGAAATTTCCCTAAAATGTGACATGTTTGTAAAAGCACTGATTGTCTGGCACTAATGACCACCTCAGCTTCCAGTATTGTTCATCTAGACTCTACAGAAGTAATACTGAAGAAAGGACTCTCACTTCTCATGTGGCTTTTTTAGCAGCAGAAACATTTTTTTAGTATGTTTGTGTTCTATGTCACATTTACTATAATTATTCCCTGCTCTAAGAGCATGAGACTTTGATAAAGCTGAGACTAGACAGGGGCCACATTTTGGAGGTGTGGATAGAAGCCTTGACAAGATGCAGGTACCACAAGAAAGAATGGGAGGATTAGGAATGGGTGTTTTTAAGAGGTGCCTTCTGGATCTATTATCATAGGGTAGCTTTCCTGGACTTTTTAAGTTATATAAATAGATGTTTTCTGTGTCTCAGTTTGTTAAGTTTTTTCCATGATACTGATCATGAAATAGATAGAAGGGATATGATAGAAGGAGAATTGGAGAGCATAGGGAAAAAATTTGACCATCAGCTCATTAGCACCTTGGTACTGATTATCAATGAGCAGGAGCTTTGACTCTGCACACTGGGCAAAGGCACAACAGTTCTAAAAGTCATAGAAATGAGTCCAAGGGAAACTAGAGAAAGCTACTCTAGATCAAAAGACCGTGAGAGGGACTAGAGAATTGGTTCAGCAGTTAAAAATGCTTGCTGCTCTTCAGAGGACCCAAATTCTGTTCCTAGCATCCACACTGTAACTCTAGATCCAGAGGATCCGATGTCTTCTGGCCTCTCAGGGTCCCTCCTCACAAACTTGACCTTCAGACAGACAGACAGACACACACACACACACACACACATACACACACGGATAAAAATCCTAAAAAAAATTCCCTTAGAAATAATTTTATTTTTTGAGAATATTTTCTTCCTTTAAAATAATGCTTTCATAACTAATGCTATATACTTAATGAAATTTTTCATTTATGACTGGTATACTTTAAACATTGTTATGTAATTGTTCATATCTTTTGAAAATTAGCTTGGTATATTATCTGATAAAGTTCATTCCTTGTTTTGACTGCTGAAAACCATGATTTTGTGTGTGTGTGTTTATCTATGAAGATTTTAAGAGAAAAATTCTTTTAGCTTGTTAAATTGAATGGTGCAAGGAGTTTGACTGTGACATTATAATTCTGGTCTTACTCTGTAACTCAAGTAGGCCTCAAACTTTTGGCAGTTCTGCCCAGCAGTATCACAGTGCTGGGATTATAGGGATGAGCTACCATCTTTGGTCTTAATTATTGATGTGTGTTTAAAACATGAATAGTGATTGCATGTGCTAAGTTTTGTTTCTTATATATCCTTAATTTAAGAACTCAAAATTTTCAGTAGTTTTAGTCATAGTACTTTATAGTCATTTGATTGCTCAGTTGTATACTGAATGGCATGTATCTCTTGCAGATATCAAACCTTCCAATATTCTTCTGGACAGAAGTGGAAATATTAAGCTCTGTGATTTTGGCATCAGTGGACAGCTTGTGGACTCCATTGCCAAGACAAGAGATGCTGGGTGTAGGCCATATATGGCAGTAAGTGTGCAGCCAAGTCTCTTACTTAGCAGGCATCACCTAGAGAGCCTCTGCCCTTTGGTGTTAGATGTAAGGGATCTGCCTTCAGCCATGCAGGTTCACTGTGCTAGAGTATTTCTCTCCCTAAGCTTTTCTAAGCTTAAGTTTCAACTTCTGGAAACATTACTAAATTATTTCAGCATACTCCTGTATACACGCTAATCTTCTTGCTTGGCATTTAGCATTTATGGTCTTTCCTGATTTTGTTTTTATTATATTCAACTCACCCAATCAACCAGGTGATAAATTGTTTGTGTCTTTGTGTTCTTTCTATCTGTTGCACTTTCTTGTTCATAAGAGACAATCAGTACCAGTTAAGAGATGTATGTTCTAGGCTGCTGTTGGATGCTGTTACAAGTTACAGAAGAGTACCGCAGTATATCTTGCAGAGTCTGAAGCTGTGCTCCAATTGTGATTTCTTACTTCAGGGTTGGATGGAACTCAGCAATAAATGTAAAGCTAGAGACCTAAGGCATTTAGCAGGAAGCAGCTCTTTCCTCAGATGGACACTGTCCTTTCAGAGCTTCCCTGTCTTCCTTATCCCCATATATTTTCATGACTTGTTACACAGCTCATATTTTGAACTGCAATTGGTTTATGTTTGGTATCTTTATTTTATTTCTTTTTCCTTGGGTGTCAGTTTCTTTAGTGTCCATGGTCCTTTAGAGGAGATCAGCATCTCCTATAAGCAATGATAAAAGTTGCTATTGTTTATTGAGCCTTTTCCTTCAGTCTGTTTCAGTACTGCAGACTTTTTAAATCATCGTCATTGATGGGGGGCATGCATGCGATGGTGCATGTGTGGAGGTCAGAGGACACCTTTATGGGGTCAGTTCTCTCCTTCCACCTTTACATAGATACCAAGAATTGAGCTAAGGTTTACAATCTTGCTCAACATGTGCCTTTACTCACAGAGCTATTATGCCTCCAAGAACCTTTTTTAAAAGATTAGCTAAAAATTGAGTATAAAGTTTTTCCTCCTTTGTTTTTGTCATGATTGCTTCTGTAAGTGTTATAAACATTTAAATCAGAACAATCATAAGCTAAATGTTCAAGATTTTCTAACATGCTCTGGATGGATGGACCTGGTGTTACTTCAGGCTTCATATTCATTTAAAACCTTGAGTACATTTGCTTTCCTATATCACTTGGAAATCAGTTTGCCATCAGTTCTGTTTCTTACATTAGTATGTGATCACATGAAACATATGCTACCTGTTCTTTCCATGTGTTCTCTAGCTGTGTATATATGGACTTCATGGTTTGGAAAGCATTGCATATGAACTGCTTCATATTGACAGTATTTTAGAATTGTTGAATTGTCAGTACTCTAAATTTATTAGATTCTTTCTTTGAGTTTTTCTACAAACAAAAATGTAAAAGTGTGTGTGTGTCGTGTGTGTAGATTTTCTTTTAGAATCTAAGCTTTGTGAATGTTGTCTCATTTGATTGATGCAATTCAGAAAATCCTATTTTCATCTTGTTAACTAGGAACAAATGAGATAGGAAATTCAATGGCAAGAAATAAGAATGGTTAGACATATTTGGTAACTGCCGTAATCGACATATTCAGTAACCATACAACCCAGAGAATAACTGAGTATGTTACCTGGCTAAGAGGTGGTTTAGTGCTAAGGTTAGTTGGAACAATTTTTCTTCTAACAGTATGATTTCATTGCTGTTTTTGTGGTAACAGAGCACCTAAAGCAGAGTACTTGTAGGAAAAGAACTTTGAACTTTTAGTTTTAGAGGGTGAAAGTTGAAGATTGAGTGGCTCTCATCTGTTTGCTTCTGATGAGAGCCTTTGGCTTTCCCACAGTATGGCAGAGAAATGGAAAGGGAATTGTCTCCATGCTCAAAGGGCTAAAGGAGACCTGACTTATGAGCCCATCATCAATCCTGAATCCCCCTTGACCAGCTAACCTCTTTAGAGGCCTCATCTCTTTTTTCCCATGTATCCCCCTGCTCACCCACTCTTCCCTGTTCCCAGTCCCTCCCAGTCTGCCTTCAGCCTCCCCCCACTCCATTCCTCATCCACTCCCCCCAAAGGGCAGGAAGTCTCAAGGTGGGTCAGCTCAGAATGGCACATCCACTCCAGGCAGGTCTCATTTTTCTCTTCCCAATATCAAGGCTGGGTTAGGCACTCTTCTGCAAGGAATGAGCTTCAAGGTGTCCGCCCATTTACGAGAACACAGTCTGATCCCACCCTTCAGAGGCCTCTCCTCTTAATGGCCCATTGTCTAAATGATTGACTATCTTACTACTGACACCTTGGGGACCAAACCTCTAGCACCAGAACACTTAGGAACAAAGTATACCTGAACATTAGCACTGTGTGATGTTCCTTAAGAATTACTTTTAATTCATGCAAATTTTAAAGATGTATCTGTGGTCCAGATACAAACAACTTTTCTGAATTTAGACAACTTTTTCTTTAATATTTATTTATTATGTATACAGTATACAGTACCAGATGTCATTATAGATGGTTGTGAGCCACAATGTGGTTGCTGGGAATTGAACCCAGGTCCTCTGGAAGAAGAGTCATTCCTCTTAAAATCTGAACCATCTCTCCAGACAACTTTTAAAGAAAGAAGCAGGCTCTGTGTTCTTATGTAGCGATGTGGTTCTGTAGCCACATTAAGAGAAGGAGTAAAAGAACTCACTGTTCTTCCTGACCTTATCCAACTCTGGGACAACTGTGTCCTACAGGCCAGCTGTAACCTCTGCAGTTCTGATGTTGACTGGATCAAATGAAATAGTTGTGTCAATTGGTTTACAGAGACTGATATTAATTCATGAACAAGAGCATTAATTTTGAAAGCCTAGAGTTAGCTTAACTCTCCTTAATATATTGTAGCATATCAAAAATGCCTTTTGCTTGTGTCTTTGAAACAAGATCTTATAAAGCCCAGACTAGCTCCAAATTCGAGATCTTCTTGCTTCCACCTCCATTTTATGAGTACTAGAATCACCAGAAATGCCGATGCAGTAGGCTTTTATAGTTTTTTCTCTATCTGGAGAAGCTAGAGTTACTCTTTAACTTGTTGAATATAAAAATGATCTGAAGTATAGAATTTTGAATAATATTTTTATATAAAAAAGTTTGCCAAACTCTTCTCCCACATATAAATATGTCAATGTATTCCTGTATGCATTCATATGCTGTATACTTGCATGCTTACTGAATCATTTTAATCCTTCTCCCAAAATGTACATTCTTTTACATAACCACAGTAATAGTAACATGCATAAAATAGTCAAGAATTTTGTAGTATTACATATTACAATTGTATTATTACATTTGTATTATTACATATTTACATTTCCTAAAAAACAGTCACCTTAAAATGATGCCTCGTTTTAGCTTTGCATTCTTTGTTTTAGTCTGAGCTGACCTGGACCTTTTTTTTAAACCCCCCCTTCATGGGATTGACCTTTTTGGAAGTAGCTTTAGAAGCTTATATTCTTCTTGAGTCTGATTACTCCCAGGTGACTAGATTCAGAGTGTAGCAGACTGTAGATTGTTTAGGGATGCCAAATTAGATGTTGTCTGCTTTATATTGCACCATATGACAAAGCATATGACTACTTATAACACTTGAAACACAGTGGGAACTGTTGCAAAATAGTGTCATCTTAATTTCTTTTTTCTTCTCTTGAACACACCTGATGATCTAATTTTCAGAAGATTCTTCATCCTTCTATTACAGTGACTCTAATAATTCCTCATCCCTCCAACACAGTGACTTCTAGAAAGTTACTTTAAGGGCTGGAAAGATGGCTTAGGAGTTAAGAGCATCTGTTGTTCTCACAGAGAACCCAAGTTTTATTTAAATTTAAATTTATTTCCCAGATCCCATGATGAGTGGCTTACAACTTCAGCCCCATGAGATCAAATATCTTGGTCTCTGTTAGCATCTCCCACCACCACCACCAGGCACATGCACACAAACATGCACATACACACATGAATAAAAGTCATCTCAGCTTCCTTTTTATGTCTTTTTCTCTTGTTTGTCTTTTTATGTTATAGAAGGCTTTCCATACAGTATATAAAATGGTGTTTGCTTCTCTCTGTTCTGTCAGTGGTTACTTTATAAATTGCATGGCCCTGTGATTTGGTGTATAGTGTATCTGTTATATCTTCTTTCAGAGCTTGCTTTCTCTATTCATTTAGATATTTTTATTCTCTCAGCAGTGTTCATAGTTTTTATTATGGAATCATTTAAAATTGATTTATAAAGAATTCATGGGTTTGACCAGTAGTGGTTCATCCCTTCAATCTGAGTGCTTAGGAGGCAGAGACAGAGTCAGGCAAATCTCCGTGAATTTGAGGGCAGCCTGATCTACATAGTAAATTCCCGGATGGCTAGAGCTGCATGGTAAGACTCTGTCTCTAAAACAAAGAAACAAACAAACAGACAAAAAGAATTCATGAATTTGGATACTCTTACTGAGAATGGAATGAACTTTTTTTTTAACACTTTACGATTATTATGTGGAAGTACCAATAGTTGGCTTATGTTGGCACTGTATCTTGGTGACTTTGTCAGTTTAGCACCACTGGTATTTTTAATAAGGATTTCCTGTATAAAGAGAGTTGTAGAAACTTAAATGTCTCTGAATAAAAGTACCACCTCTACCTTGCTTGTTGCCCTAGGTGGAATACAGCTAGGGCAGGGTAGACATCTCCATTAGAAAGTGTTGTTTCCAGAATTAGCTCTAGGTTACTTTGTATTTCTTTGAAATGAGTGCTTTTATCTATTCTTAATATACTAAGACTTGTTACTGTTGCTGCCATTATTACTGAGTTTGCATTTCAGTTTTGTGAGAAGCTAGAGTTATTGATCATACAGATTTTCTCCATCATAGGAACTGAGCATGTATTCCATTTGTGTTATGTGTGTAAGGCTCATATGTTTTCCTAAGATAGAGCCCACTGGTTCTAATCATTAGCTCTTCTGTGGTTGGGTTGGATTTAATCATGTTATTAGAGAATTCTGTGCCTTTGTGTAGGGGGACATTGTATTGCACTGTCTCTGTCAGGTTTTTCTGAGAGTTTTTAATGGCCTAGTGGAATGAGCTGGGACCTCCCCCCACTTTTTTTTTTTTTTTTTTTGGTTTTTTAAAATAAAATTGTATAAGATGGCTGGTATTTCTTCCTTGCAGGTTTGAAAGGGCTCAGTGAACCCATCTTAATGTGAGCCTGTTTCTGGGAAGGTGGGTTTCGTTCATTGTTTCTCCATTTTTCTTTTAAGACAGGGTCTCTCACTGTGGCCCAGACTATCTTGGTACCTGCTATACAACCCAAGCTTGCCTTGAATTTATGATAATCCTCCTGCCTCAGCCTCCCTAGTCTTGAGATTATAGGTTATAAGCCATGACACTCAGCTCGTGGGAAGGTTTTTAATGACAAATTCATTAAAAATACATACTTCTAACTTTATTTGTATCTCTTTATTGTCTTGATAAGTTTTCATTTTCCTTTGAAAAACATACTTCTGTTATTTCTTTTAGAACTTAATAGTGCTTTGGATCATATTCACCCCTCCATCTTCCTCTTGGACCCACCCTCTCACCCCCTTCTGAACTTTAGATCCTTTTTCCCCGTTAAATGGCTCACCGAGTGCTATTTGTACTAACCATATACTCCCACATGTGCAGCCATCCATCCACTGAAGTGTAGCTGACCTACCAAGGGCCACACTCTTCAGAAGGACCTGCCCTTCTCTCCCCTAGCAGCCACCAGCTGTCACTAGCTCCTCTGTTACACATGAAGACTCATAAGGCTGCTCTCCCAACCCCGTAGCAGAGGGCTTCATTTGTTTGTTGCTTTCAGATGAATAGAAATTTTCTACCTTCATGCTTAGAGATGTCAAGGCTTTCTCATTCCTTTGGTCTGCTTAGCTCTTACCTTTACTGAGTGATTCTGCTGTTGTTCAAGAAGTGTTGTAGCTTTGTTGACTTTTTTTCATTGTTTTAATTTTTTTATTTCTATTTTATTTAACTCACTGACTTTGTTACTTCATGATGCCCAGTTCCTTAGATCTAATTTCTTCTTTTTTGATTATTTCTGTTGTGTTTGTTTGATGTTTGGTTTTTTAGATCCTTAGTCTGTACAGCGGAGTTATGATCCAAGACATCTTCTCCATTATTGTTTTAAGGAGACAATTTCCCTCTGAATAAGACTCAGCCACATCCTCTGGGGCATGTTAAATTGGAATCTCATTTTTATGTAGTTCAAAATAGATTTTACTAGTTCTTGAGACTCCTTTCCACATATTACTTAGTATATTTTTTTCTCATCCCTAAATATCAAAGATCAGGCTAGGGTTTAAAGGTTCTCATGATTTGTAGTTTATTTCATCATCTCAAAATATGTTGTACATTACTGCCAT
Organism: Sigmodon hispidus; assembly: GCA_004025045.1. NCBI lineage: Eukaryota > Metazoa > Chordata > Mammalia > Rodentia > Cricetidae > Sigmodon > Sigmodon hispidus. The sequence goes on along the minus strand of PVIH01000531.1, from coordinate 322,863 downwards.
TCTATTTAAGAAGGTGTGTGTCATGTCTTAGAACACCAGGTCCATACTAGTGTGGATTAGTGATGCTGGGGCAGTGTTTTCTCCTGTGGTTAAATAGCCAGTGTTTTTATGTAGTATGTATCATTTTCAGTAAAATAATAGTATTTATAACAAAAAATGTAAATAGCTTTTAATAATTATTGTTGCAGCTCAGTACTTGTTTTCCACTTAAAATGTATAGATTTCCAAATTAGTAGTGTGGTAAACTGTTATACTTTGAGATGTTTCTTTTAGTAACAGTTGATGTCAGCCTCCAGGAACAACCCCTTGGTAACTCTGAGCCACTCATAAAACTCTTTCTGTTTCACTGCATTCATTGACACACTTTGTAAAAATGATACCTAATTTCAAGGAAATATAAAAATGTCCCCTTTGTCGAAATTACTAAAAATTTTGTTTGTTTTGCTGTTTATAGGATGATGTATTTCACTGTTGTGCTTTAATTTGGCTAAAATTATTCATAGGCATTTATCTTTAAAAGTAATTCAAATAATAAATTTAACCTTATTGAGAAGAATTAAAGGATAGGATAGTACAGAAATGACAGTTCTTGCTTTTCTTTTGTCTCAAGTACCTTGTGATCTGAGCAAAGGCTGAGAGAATCAGAAAGTTGCCATTGTCTTCCTCCCTGCTCCTTCTTACTTACCAGCATTTGCTTCAGCTTTGCCATTGCCTTGAGAAGGAGAAAAATTCAGCAGGACAATAGTATAGTCCCCATGCTAGTAAGGGCTATGTTGCTATGATGTAACACTATGACCAAAAGCAAGTAGGTGGGGAAGGGTTTATTCACTTCCCCATTGCTGTTGGTCATCTAAGGAAGTCAGGACAGGAACTCAAACAGGGCTGGAACTTGGAGGCAGGAGCTCATGCTGAGGCCATGGAGCAGTGCTGCTTATTGGCTTGCTTTCCATAGCTTACTCAGCCTGCTTTCTGAGGACCACCAGCCTAGGGATGGCACCACCCACAATGGGCTGGTCCCTCCCACTTTGATCACTCATTAAGAAAATGCCTTTTAGCCAGATCTTCTGAAGGATGTTTTTCTTTTTTTTTTTTTTCCTTCTTTTTTTTTTATTTATCAAAAAAAAAAAAAAAAACACAGTAAAAAGAATTTAAAATGTGGAAGAGTTAACAATAACTATACAGAGGATAAGAATGATAAGCATGGCTTATCAAGGGTGGAAATACAAATAAGATTGCTACACATACATTTTTTTGTGTTCATCTTTCCCTCTGAATTTTTTTTTTCCATCCCTGTATATCCTTATTCAAGGTCTCTTCCC